>CM065700.1:41404154-41409154 GCA_017654935.2 Phymorhynchus buccinoides | reverse complement strand
AAGACCCCTCCCGTATAAGACCCATCCTTATAAGACCCCCTCCCTTCTGAGACCTCATTTTGGATGATTTTTTGAAGGTCTTATAAGGGAGGTTCTAGGGGAAGACGGGGTAAAAAGCGCATGGGCGGGTAAGAAGCCCACCCAATTATCTCATGAAAATGAAGCAAATTTCAGTTATCATTTTGCCCATGAGACGAAGCGTTAATGTCTAGCATTCAGTCTCATTTTGCCATTTGACTGAAATTTTCTTTATTTCATGAGATGGGATAATTGGGGTGGGCTTCTTACCCGGCCCATTGCGCTTTTTACCCCGTCTTCCCCTACTGTTTTAGGCCTACTCTACAACAACTGTTGGTCAGCGTTGGCATCAGTAGAAGCAAGCAGCAGTTCCTCGGGGCTTCCTTGACAACAACCTTTGAGCTATGAATATCCATTAATATCTGTTTGGGGCTACAGTCTGAGAAAGAGATCAATGAGTTGCGAAGGTACCGTTTTCACTTCTCTTTCCGTTTCCTCAGTGCAAGCTTTTTTTCTTGCTTTCGGTCTTTATTTTTTAAACAGTAGGTTCTTAATTACATATTTATTCGAATTTAACACAAAAACGATTAATTTATGTGTGTCTGTGGGGTGATTTGTTGATGTTGCTGTTGTTGTTGTTGTTGGTACTGAATCAGAAGTGCAGGACTATGGTATCAGATTTTCCCCCACATATCACTTGTGCGTTTGAGGGTTTTTTTTCAATCAGAGGATTGAAAGTATCCTAAAGTGACTTATCATTTTGTTCCCTTTTTCTTTTCAAATTCGAACTTTGCATTAAACTTTGATTTTTTAATAGAAAAAAAAGATTAAATTTCGCCATAAAACTATGCTAAGATCAATAGGTAAATCCGCAGACATGTGCTAATAGCTCACCAAAATCATTTGGCTTAATTAAAAGGCGGCCATTTGGATTTTATCCCTGAAGTTTGTCCAGTATCAATTACATTATCCCATTAACATTATTCTCCACCAGTAAGGCTATATTTTCTCCCTCTTATCTAAGGCATTTGGTACAGTACATATCGCTATCGTCAAATATCATATATGAATACTTGTAGCGGTGCCCTAGCCGATGAGGTTTAACCGAGGCGTGGTTACCGCTACACCTAATCTGTATTAATAAAAAAATCGGGACTGTACTGGTTTCGTACTGCCTCCGGGCACGTGCCTCCAGTATCGTTCCCACCATCTTTTTATTTACAAATGTCCCATATGTGTCTGATTCAGACCAAGAGGACGTAAAACACCATTTTCGCCTCGCACATATTGCTGGAGAGATTCTTTCTGTAAGGCCTACTCTTGTCTTTTGTGCCTGTCATAAACAATGCTAAGAAATCGACGACACAGAGCCTTTATATATAAAAAAAAGTAGGGGGGGGGAAAAGGGGGTGGTTATTTTTTTTTTCCGGGTTGTTAATAATCGTCAGCAATATGTGTTGTGCCTGTCATAAAGAGTGCTAAGATATCGACGACACAGAGCCTTTATGCATCAAGTAGGGCAGGTTGTTACATAATCGTCAGCAATATGTGTTGTGCCTGTCATAAAGAGTGCTAAGAAATCGACGACACAGAGCCTTAATATATAATGTAGGGTAGGTCGTTATATAATCGTCAGCAATGTCTTTTGTGTCTGTTATTAAGAGTGCTCAGAAATCGACGACACGGAGCCTTTATTTTAAAAAAAGTAGGGTAAGTCGTTATGTAATCGTCAGCAATAGAGTGCTAAGAAATCGACAACACAGAGCCTTTATGTATCGACTAGGGCAGGTCGTTATAATTTTAATTGTCAGCAATATCTTGTGCCTGTCATAAAGAGTGCTAAGAACTCGAAGACACGGAGCCTTTATATATATAGTAGGGCAGGTCGTTATATAAGCGTCAGCAATATGTTTTGTGCCTGTCATAAAGAGTGCTTAGAAATCGACAACACAGAGCCTTTATATAATGAAAGTATAAGGTGGCTCGTTATATAATCGTCAGCAATGTATTTTGTGCCTGTCATAAAGAGTGCTTAGAAATCGACAACACAGAGCCTTTATGCATAAAGTAGGATAGGTCATTACATAATCGTCAGCAATGTTGCTTCTGGAATGATCTTGTTCCAGTCTTCGACTATCGTAAATACAACACTTTGGAGATGTGGACGGTCTATAGCAGCTTTGCTTGTTGTTTCTGTGAGTTTGTGCGTGTATTTGTGTGTGTGTGTATATATATATATATAATATCTAGATAATATATATATATTATATATATAAAATCATATCTATATTATATATATCATATATGTGGACATATTTTGCAGGCCGATATGCAAACTGAAGAATCTTTCTCAAAGATGAAACAGCTGTCTTTGCATAGGCATTGTATATCTCCACATTGGGACAAAAAGTAAATCAGCACATTATTTTCTTTGTTTACTACTTTATCTATGAACACAGTTTAGTTATCTAGAATTTTACTAGTCCTCTCGACCTGGGAAAGCACACATGGGACATTTCGTTAGTTGTAAAGTAAACAAAAAGACAACACATAAACGTAAGAGGACGTGTACAAAAACAAAGACAAAACATAAAAAAGTTTTGGGGAAGGATTCTAAAAGCGCAAGATTTTCGTGTGTAGTGAGGAAGATCCTGTTTTTGAATGTCCACTGTGGACATACTTTTAAGAATTTATAAAATTAGTGGTGAGTATCTAAAGATGCCTGTTTTGCATAACTATTTATGTATAAATAGTAAGTTTTAAAATTCATTTGTTATCTGGCCTTTCAGAACACAGAATAAATTGTAAAGTTTAAATTAAAGTTATTCAGTTTCTTTATTAGGATCACAAACTTAAATATTGGACACAAAAACAAGTTTTTTTTTCAAGCAAACTATATATATATATATATAAGAGGAAAATTTAATGGTGTTTTTGTTTTTCCTTCTTCAATACTTGTACGTTTATATATATATATATATAATAGAGATATTGAGAGAGAGAGATATATATATATATATATATATATACACACACAGAAAAATCCTAAAAACATAGATGACAACAAATGACACCTAATATGTGTGTGTGGATGTGTGTGTGTGTTTGTGTTTTGTGTGTGTGTGTGGTGTGTGTGTGTGTGTGTGTGTGTCACAGTTGTTGTATGTGTGTGGGTGTGTGGTGTGTTGTGTGTGTGTGTTTGTGTGGGTGTGGTGTGTGTGTGTGTGTGTGTGAAGTACCCTGTCATGTGTTCATCTATGTTTTAGAGCTTTTTGTCAGTGGTTTCTTCCGTTAAACTTAAAAGCAAAGCACGCGTATTTAAAAATAAAATAAAATAGTTACTTCCCCTTTGTCGGTTGAAACGTAATGGACAACCGAGAACGTCAAAAAACACATGGCACTGGAAGAGTTAGGCTTACTTTTTTCTCCTTTATATTTCTACTTCTTAATTAAAATATTTTTTTAGACCCGGATTTCCATTTTTCTTCGTTTGTCGTCTTTATATTGTACTTATATTTCCTTTACTGTTTCAGTTATCCATTTTTTAAATTATTGAGAGCTATTACCTTATTTTATTCACTATTCATTAGTGACCGAAAGGAAGAAGGAGAGCTGTGCTCATTATTTCTTGAAACAAAAAGGTGGATACAGACAAATTTCATCTTTGTAAGTAGTCTTCTTCTATCTATCTTCTTTCTGCTACTCGATTAAGGGTTTCAACGAATCACTCACTCACTCACTCACTTACAAATCAAACATCAGTAGCCATGGGCGAGTTAATCTTCTTCCTTCATTCGTTGTTGTCGTCAGTATCATCGCCAATCGTCATCATCATCATCATCGTCTCTTACTTCTCATCCTTTTTATCTCTCTTCTTCTCACTGCTTTTGAAACACAGAGAAACTACCAAGCTAGAGAGGAAAGAGTGAAGAAGGAAAGATGTTTATGCCAGAACAGCATTTTGGTTTTCACAAAGCAAAAAAGAAAAAAAACAGTTGAATTTTAGAACAAGATAAACCGGAATTAGGCTACAGAGCTGTTTATAAAGGTCACGTATTGGTCCCTTGGTCATTCTGTGTACTGACTGTCGAACTGGACGTATGTGACGGACGATAACTAGAAGCAAGGACACTGACCCTTGATAGACTGAATGTGTCAAGGCACAAAACGCTGTTTTCTATTGCAGAATATGCTTTTGGATTGTTTTTTTGTAGTAAAGGAAGCACGAAAAGATGAGAGATGACTTAGCTTTGTGTCGGTATTTGTTCTCTTTCCATACTTTTTTTCCATCCTGGTCCCTGGTTTCGGATGTCTCTGTACTCTCTGTCTCTGTAGCCCCCTATCTCTCTCTCTCTTGTGGTCTGTCTCTCTCTCTCTCTCTCTCTCTCTCTCTTCTCTCTCTCTCTCTCTCTCTCTCTCTCTCTCTCTATCGCCTAAATTCTTTATCCTGTCAAATAAAATGTTGTCCAGTGTCCAGTGTCATTGTCCAGTGTCTCTTCTTCTCTCTCTCTCTCTCTCTCTCCCCTCTCTCTCTCTCTCTCTCTCTATCTCTCTCTCTCTCTCTCTCTCTTCTCTCTCTCTCTCTCTCTCTCTTTCTCTCTCTCTACTCTCCTCCTCCTCTCTCTCTCTTCCTCTCTCTCTCTCTTCTCGTTCTCTCTCTCTCTTACTCTCTCTCTCTACTCGCCTAAAATCTTATCCTTGTCAAATAAAGTTTTCCAGTCGTCCATTGTCCAGTGTCCGTGTCTCCCTCTCTCTCTGTCCTCTGATCTCTCTCTCTCTCTCCTCTCCTCTCTCTCTCTCTCTTCTCTCTCTCTCTCTCTCTCTCGCCTGAATCTTTAGTCCTGTCAAATAAAGTGTTCCAGTGTACAGTGTCCGCAGTGTTCCGGTGTCATCTCTCTACTCTCATCTGCTCTCTCTGCATCTCTATCTCTCTCTCTCTCTCTCGATTGACTGTCTCGCTCGCTCGTGGTGAACTTGGGGAG
>CM065700.1:41391587-41403654 GCA_017654935.2 Phymorhynchus buccinoides | reverse complement strand
CAAAAAGACAACAGGATGGCTGAACCCGCCAAACCTGCGTGCGGCACCGACCGCAACGGTAAGGTCGCCATTCTTAGTCAGATTTGTGTGTAAACAAGCAATCGATCCGGCATTTTACAAACAAAAGTTACTGAATAAGATGGCGGTCTCCCATTACTAGGGGACAAGGCGCTCCTTGTGGCCGGATATGACGACACCGTGGGTACAACCATAAGAGGCCAATTGGCCAGTCTGGGCGATATAACCTCTCTTGGCTGTGTTAGAGCAAAAGCCAGCATAACGGGGTTAGTCCTCATTCATCTGATGAGTCATCAAGTGATGTCATCACGTCAGTATGTGATAGGTTATTGGAGCAGTGAAGGGAAGTCTAAACTTACCATCTGAACCTGTATATCTTTCTTCATGTATTTCTTCTCCGCACCAGAGGAATCTTTTACAGGGGGGGGGTGGGGGGGGGGGGGGACCTTGTGATGCTACAGGAATGACTCGGGGTGTATCACCATTCAATTGTTTCTGGTGTGTTTGGTGTTTTCGACGGGTGTTTTATGTGCATGTATTTTGCAATACAGTGGAACCTCCCTATAAGACCTTCAAAAATAATCCAAAATGAGCTCTTATAAGCTAGGGGGTCTTATAAGGGAGGTCATTTTAATACTTACAAAGAAGGGCAATGTCTCGGTGAAGTAGTCTCTTATCTGTGAGGGAGCTTATAATGGGAGGTCTCATAAAGGAGGTTCCACTGTTCAAGGATAAATATTATAGCGTATTAATCTATTTTGGATCTTGCAGATTGATCAAGCACAACCCGGAGATTCAAGGACTACGAGCTGCTGCAGAATGCCCCGCTCTTTCCCAGATGAATCTGGAGAACTTTGGAAAAGAAATGCTGTTGTCTCCAGCAAGGTAGCGTATAATGCAGTGAATAATTAAAGGAAAGCCTAAGCGTATTAAGGTATACATATGGAGCGTAATATTAGGGTAATGTTTTTTTTTTTTTTACAATGAAACGAGTGCCACAGAAAGTCCTCAGTCTTCCAGATGCTGTTGTCTCAGCAGTAACGTAATGCAAGGTAATAATGAAAGGATAAGCCTAAGCTTATTAAGGTAAGTATGTAGCGTAAATTAGGATGCAATGTAACGAGGGTGCCACAGGTTTAAAAGCAGTCTGTCCCAGATGCCCCCCTGAAATGGTAGTGTTAATGCAGTGTAATAATTAAGGATAAGCCTAAGCATATTAAGGTAACGTATGTAGCGTAATATTAGGGTATGCAATGAAAACGAGGGTGCCACAGAAAGTCATCAGTCTTTCCCAGATGCTGTGTCTCAGCAAGGTAACGTAAGCAAGTAATAATGAAAGGATAAACCTAAGCTTATTAAGGTCATGTAGTAGCGTAATATTTAGGGTTAATGCAATGTAACGAGGCTGCCACAGAAAGCCTGTCTCCCAGATGAATGGACAACTTGGAAATGTTATAGTACCCAGAAATGTATGCGCTACATGAACTAATGGTGTTCACAACAAAGGAGGTGCTTTTCTCCTAAAATGACAGAGACTAGCACCTCAATGGACACCAAACTAATATTTCTTCTTCTTGCTTCTTTTACGTTCCGGGACATAAGGCCATAATGGATACGACATATGTGTCGTTTTCAGTTTTACATGGTTTCCTTCTGCATTCAGCGACACATTCAGATTCAGATGAGCCTCAAAGGAGAAAACTATATGGAAAAGATTTTTTTTTAGAAAAAAGGCAGAGAAATTGCGGGCCAAAAAGTCAGAAAAGATATAGATTAGGATTATGTACTTATAGTTACAGAGACGGTCTCTGTGAATTCGGGTTGCCCAACCTGGAGAGGGCGTCGCAGCAGAGGCGCCCACACATTCTTTTTTTTTCTTTTGCATTGCAATTCTTGTGTGACTGGATGAGGAAGGAAGGGGGGGGAGTAAATTGACCAAATGACAAATTTTCGTTGCCACTGGGATTAAAGTGTGCTAAGTGCCAGGGCACAAGGACTCGGTTTATCGTCTCATACGAGAGGATGACACAAAAGCAGGAAAAAAGCAGAGTCCAAAGAGGAACGCTACAAGCACAGAACTTCTTGAAGGGGGGGGACTATTTGAAGACGATTCAAAATGGATGTCGCAACTGAAGTTGTGCCAACAGAGATACCGTGGAGGGAGGCCGGGGGTCGTCCAGCTCCCCGTATGGAGGCACGAGATCCACCGTGCCCGAAAAATTCTGTAAAAAAAAGTTCACATCACCTCATGGACTCGACATGTGTGCCTGGGGGGTTTCAGGTGGAGGGAGAAGCGGACGATTGGTGAAGAGACAGCTTTTGTGTGGAGCTGGTGAGTGGGTGGAGGAAACTGCGCTTCATCTTCCTCTTCGCCGACCTCTTGGTCTGCCACAAGATGGAACACCACAGTGTGTGAGTCTGTGGTGTTGTCTGTGTTAAACGTGTGTGGCGTTACTGTGTGTGTTTAAACGTGTCGTGTTTGCTTGTTATGCATTTGTTTGAATGCGTTATGGATGCTAAAGTGTGGATGCGCTTTGATTGATTCTATCAAGATGCAGTGCCGTATGAATACTGTTATGTTGTTGTTGTTGTTGTGGTGGTGGGTTCTGTGGTCTGGGTTGGTGTGTGTGTTAAACGTGCGTGTTCGCTTTGTATTGCATTTTGTTTGATGCGTATGGATGCTAACGTGTGCCGTGCGCTTTTATTTGATTCTATCAAGATTCAGTGCCGTATGAATAACTGTATGTTGTGTTTATGTGTGGGTGTATGGTGTGTGTGTGTGTGTGTTAAACGTATGTGTTCGCTTGTATTGCATTTTTGTTTTGATATGCGTTAGGGATGCTAACATGTGTGTTGCCCCCCCCCCCCCTCTTTGATTTGATTTCTATCAAGATTCAGTGCCGTATGAAACTGTATGTTTTGTTGTTGTGTGTGTGTGTCTGTGTGTCGGTGTGTGTGTGTGTGAAACGTGCGTTGGTCGCTTGTATTGCATTTTTGTTGAATGCGTTATGTGATGCTAACGTTTGTCCTTTGTGGTGCGCTTGATTTGATTTCTATCAAGATTCGTGCAGTATGAATACGTATGTTGTGTTGTTGTTGTTAGTGTGTGCTGTGTGGTGGTGTGTGTGGTGTGTGTGTGTGTGATGTGGTGTGTGTTGTGTGTGAGGAGAGAGAGACAGAGAGAGAGAGTGAGGGAGAGAGTGACAGAGAGAGAGAGAGAGTGAGTGATGTAGCAAAGAGAAACTGCATAATAGTAAAGGGGAGGCTAAAGAATGATCATACTAATGTGTGTGTTGTGACGACATGAGTGTGTATGTGCAGTTGTGTGTGGTATGCATATAGTGTGGGCGGATGTGTGCCTGCACACATTTGTGTGCTAATGTGGGTATGGTTTGCTGTGTTACAGGGGGGCAAGGTAACATTTGACTGCAAATGTTCATCCCGCTGAATGCCCTCCAGTTGCGTCACAAGAGAGGCTATGAAGGTGAGACCAACAACTGAATTGCTAAGTGCATATACCAGTCCTATGGTTATGCATGTATGCCTGCTGTTCACATCACAGTAACAATATTTATTCGTCCATAAAATGGAAATGCGTGTGTGGTTGCACGTGAAAAGTTAAACAGTAGTAATAAAAGATCCACGTTCCAATATAAAAATATCAGTTCACGCAAAACTCAAGCACACGCAGACAAGCAAAGCATCCCCGCTACACTCCCACCCCCTCCCCCCTCATACACATAGAGACAGGAAGGACAAACAGACAGAAGACAAAGACTGAGGGAGAAGAATGAGAGAACAGAAATAATACGAGAGAGAGAGAGAGAGGAGAGAGAGAGAGAGAGAGAGACGAGAGAAGAGAGAGAGAGAAGAACGCGAGAATGAGAGAGAGAAAGATAAAGAACAGAGAGAGAGAGAAGAGAGAGGGGAAGAGAGAGAGGAGAACGTGAAAGAGAGAGAGAGTTGAGTAAAAGAAAGAAAAGAACAAGAGAGAGAGACGAGAGAGAGAGAGAGAGCAAACAAAACACAAAAACAAACATAATCTAATAATCATTAAGTAAAAATAAAAATGTAAAACATCACACAGACACGCAGACACACAGAAAACACGATGGTCTTGCTGATAGGACGTGCCCCCGTGGGGATACAGGGGGGCAGGGGAATCTTTCGCACAAAAACAGTTCACCACCTTCGGAAGTTCTGTATTCATAACTTCCTCATCTGTCCGTCTCTTGGACCCTTCATTTATCTTACTGTTTACCTGGGACACACTAGAGGGGGACAAACAAAGGGGGGGGGGTTGAGTATGGGGGTTGGCATAGGCTCCCGGTGGGGTCCAGGGGCAACGCCTGGTGGGAATCAGGGGGCAAGCCCCCTGAAGCAAAGCATTTTTTATCCTTTCACGCCAGCCATATCAGGCAGACTTTCCCCGAAATTACCTGGGTAGAGAACAAAATCCATCTGCGTATTGGGGATTCTTTGTGCACATATAAAAAACAAGGTCTATCCTTCCTTCCCCAGACTAACAATAGGGTCTTTGGGTAATAGACCCGATTTGATGCCCTTCTAGGACATAGGTGTTAAATCACTGTGGTGCTTAAATGCGACTTGGCGTGAAAAGAGTTAACAAAAAAAATGCCAAACATTACTTTAAAATGCACCTTGGAACAACAAAAACAACAATAAGTATGACTCTTTCTTTCTTTTTTTTATCTTTCTCTCTTTTGTTTGTTTGGTGGTGTTGTGGTGGTGGGTTACGGAACCCAGGTAACCCAGGCCCAACTATTTGTAGTTCTAGTCGTTGCTAGATGTTAATGCGTGGTGGGGTGAGAAGGTGAATTGGAGAGTGGGGTTGAGTAAATGGGGGTGGGGGGGGGTCTGATTGAACTGAGGGAAGAAAAGGTAGGTTGAAAGAAGAATGAGACGAGGGATGGATTTACGACTTTTTTATATTGTATTGATACTTTTTTTTAAAGTTTACAATTTTGCCCTCCCCAGAAAAAAAACAAACGACATACTAAATATATTAAAGAAAGAAAAAAAAATCAAACATACACAAACCTCCAACAACAAATAAACATATAGAATCATCAACAATGTTCCTCTGTGTGTTGTGAGACGAGAGAGAGAGATGAGGGAGATGAGAGGCGAGACAGGAGAGAGAGAGAGATCGAGACGATGAGAGGAGAGAAGAGAGAGTGGCAGTTGGATGTATGTGTTCATCTACTTCTTTCTTCACATTATGTACAATATGATGGCCTCAACTTTCAAATATTACATTGAATATGGCCTACAATGATCCACATGTTGTTTGAAACAGGCATGTTTCAGACATAAGGAATATGCAATTTTCACCGTTCCAGTGCAGTAAATAATGTCAGTAAACAAATTATAGTAAAACAATGATTGGGTGTATATGCTGCCCATTCAAAACAAAATCTGAGGCTCCATACTTGATTAGCATTGTAGTCTTCAATGTTGTAATCGATATTGTATTTTTTTTCAAAAACTGATAATTGTGGGAGTGTTTCATTCATCTGATTTACGGGCTTAATATATCTTTCTCTCCTCCCCCCCTCCTACTCTCTCTCTCTCTCTCCTCGCTCTTCTCGCTCTCTCTCTCTTCTCTGGCTTCCTGCTCTCTCTCCCTTGCTACTTTCGAATGCACTTCACATTTATAGAGATCATTAAAACAATTAACTGGGCTGATGATGTGTGCATAATTAAAACACCTGAAATCAGTCCATCAGACTTAAGTCGTTGTTACTGTCATTATTACAATTTTGTGTGTAGGCTGATTATGCATGATGACAATGGAAATGGATGCAGTGATGTTGTTGTTGTTATCTTACCATGGCTTAAAGACTCCAGGGATCATCCCAACAGCCAAAGCACTGAACACTTACGGCACAAATGCACCAGCTAGGGATGAGAAACAGTACGTGTGTGGCCGTTTCGAGTTACCCCGCATGTGAGCATCAACATCCGACTTCAGAGGAGCTGCAGTATGATGATAATGACTATGTGGTTGGCTTTTCTCTTTATTTATCAGAACGACATGAAGTTATCCAAGAAAAGACGACATTGAGACTGAAAAGGGGAAACTTGCGTATCTCGAAGGCAGAACTGAGACAGGGACCAAAAGAAGGAGAGCAAAGATGTGAGTAATACAGTGCAACCTCCCATTTTAACCTTTACCGTGTTCATGGGTACGTCCAAGGAAATCGGGACCTTACTGGTTTTGTACTGGCCTCCGGGATGCCTCCAGGTATTGTTTTCTTCCCACCAAGTTGTATTCACAAATGTCCCATAGGTGTCTGATCAGACCAAGAGGACGTAAAACACCATTTCGCCTCGCGCCGTTTGTAAAGTTTAGGAAATGCAAAGAAAATAATTAAATAGACGTCATGTTTTTAAAATGTTGATTTCAACTATTTGAGAATAAATTTTATTGATGATTTTTGATCCTGCACAAAATTTAAGGTCATAAAATTATCAAGATTCTGAGAAATAGTGTGCATCGGGGGGGGGGGGGGGGGGTGGGGGAGAGACACAGAAATCGTGGAGGGAAGAATAGAGAGAAAGTGGTTCAGACAGCAAGAAGGCAATGGACTAGATGATGGTGACTACTATTCCTAGCTTTTTTTTATCTTTCAGAAAACATTCTTGATGATTTTTTTTACATAAGAAAATCAACTATTATGTATGGAAATATTGTATGCCCGGGGAGATTTCTTTCAGGCAGAAACACCTGGAGCGTATCTCAGGCATGGTTCCTCCAGGCACATTGAAAAGCGAAGAGAAAATCAAAGACTGGTGAGTGAGTGGAGGATATATTGAGAGGGATATTGAGAGAGAGGAGAGAGCATCGAGGAGAGAGATGAAGAGAGAGCGATAGAGAGAGAGAGAGAGAAGAGAGAGAGAGAGTACTAGAGACAAACAGAAAGACTGACAGAGACGAGCTTTACTGAGGAGAAGAGAGAGAGGACAGTGTGATAAACATCGTCTTGGATCTTAAGTACAAAGGGAAATAGAAGCCAAGAATGAGTTCAATAAGATACTTTGAAAGAAAGTTGTTGACATGAAATAGGCAACGCCCATTGTGAGCACCCTATATATGATGAGGTTATTATTATACCACCCCCCCCAGTGAGTTTACTCAAATGGTGTATGATATGCATTGCATAATATTACTTATAATACTAACAGTTATAGTTTTAAACCAGAAAAGAGATTTGACTTATAATCCCCCAAGCTCCCGTTTCAAAGTGTGGTGTGGACTCGTCAAACCAAACACTACCTGAAGATACACTGACTACAAAAGAGGAGAGAAAGAGACAGACAGACAGAACAGACAAACAAACATACAGACAGAGAGAGACTCCGGGAGAGAGTAACTTGAAAACGGGCCCAGACAGACGTCGTACACAGTGTTCCCCCCCCTCCCCCCCTCCCCAAAAACGACATAGGTGGACAGATGACGATGATGATGCAACAAAGTCTTTGATTCTGATTCTGATGCTAATGATTATTATAATGATAATTTTAGTAACAATGCGCATAATTTTATTTTGTACTCCAGGAAAGGGATTTGATCCTGTCCTCCCCCAAGCTCCCGTTCAAAGTGTGGTGCGACTCGGTCAAACCCCACACCCTGCTTATGACCACGGACTACGAGAGGGAGGAATGGAGAGAGGTGCTTACCGCCCTGAGGAGGAGAAGTGAGTGGCGTTGTCTCGTTTAGAGGGTCATTGCGTAAGGGCTGTATAGAGCATACAGTGGATTCCTGATAACTCAAAAAAAACGGGTAACTAAAAAACACTGGATAACTTTGGGCGGTCCAGTTTCTTCTTCTTCTTCTGTGGTCCCAGGCCATATGGCCATAATGGGTAAGTTATGTATGTGTCCGGTTTTCAGTTTTTTTCAGTGTTCTCCCCGCTGCGGAGAGCCGACACATTGATTTGGAGGAGCTCAAAGGGAAAAAAATTATTTGTAAGATTTTTTTTTGGGGGAAAAAAGGCAGAGAATGGACAATAATTCAGAAAGATAGTATATGATAGAAAGCAAAGGGAAAATGCAGAATCAAAGATAGTGACAGATTAAGGGAAGTTACAAGCACAAACTCAGAAGGTGGGGGAACTATTTTTTACGTAGGTACCGGGGTCCCAGTTTAATAATCCTTATGTGACCAGTCTTTTTAAATCAAAATATTGGCTATTTCCAAATAAAATTTCAGTCCCTTCAATTTGGACTTAAGCAATTTTTTTACTGTACATCCGCTATCCAAAAGTTCTGTATGGAAGCCCCAGACCCTTACATAAGAAATAAGCGGATAGGGACTGCGCATGAAGTTTCCGCGTGTAATGTACACAATCACTTTCATATTTCTTACTTCCAGATTATTTTTTTGTGTGGATTGTGCATGGGTTTCCGGACGGAATTTTCCATATATATGTGTGCGTGCCTTAAAGCGTGCTATCCCAAAGGGAATAAAAGAAGTGTGATGGAACGTATTATGTTTAGGCAATGACCCTTCACATTCTGTGCTTCGTGGAATTACCGTAAAAAACTGGACTATAAGAAACACAGATCTGTATGATATAAGACGCATCCCTTAAATTGACAAAATATTAAGTATATATTCACATATAAGCCGCACCAGTTTATAAAGCCGCAGAGAAAATTGTATGTGCACAAAACAACACAAATATAGAAATTCTCCTATCAAAACATAAATATTTAATGTCCTCAGACACCTTAAACATGAGATTTGAATCTATTGACTACCAAAAGCAGTTTTGAGTCTAAAGAAGCTCAAAATAGACTATTAAGAATGTGGCCAGACACAGATTTAATCATTCTGATAAATGTAGAATGGTAAAAAAGATTCCACAGATAAGCCGCATCAGTCTCTAAGCCGCATGGGCCAAAGTTAAGGAAATAAGTAGCGGCTTATATAGTCCGCATTTTACGGTATTAGTCCGGAAGGAAACCGTCTCTAAATAGCTTAGAAAATGAGATTTTAAAAAATTTCTTAATTATTTGAGACGGCTAAAAAAAATCCAAACTGCTATGATGTTGAAAAGTATTATAGTTAAAAAATCGCCACTTATAATATCCTGATCAATACATAGATATGTCCGTTTAAAGACAGAATTTACGTAAAATTATTTTTAAACGGTTATATCTTCATGTTGATCAGGCTATAAGTGGCAATTGTTTTACTATACAGTGGAACCTCCCTTATAAGACCTCCCATTATGAAGACTCCCTCCCATATAAGACCTACTTCTCTGAGACATTGCCCTTCTTTGTAAGTATTAAAATTACTCCCTTTATAAGACCCCTCCCTTATAAGACCTCATTTTGGATGATTTTTGAAGGTCTTGCAAGGGAGGTTCCACTGCAATACTTCTTAAACATCATACTACCAATGCCAGTTGGAATGTTTTAGCCGTCTCAAATAATTAAGGAAATAAAAATATATCCTTTTCTAGGCGATTTAGAGACGGTTTCCTTCTGGAGTATCGTGACTAAGGCAGTCTTTTTTTTTATTCATGTCTCTGTGTGTCTATCTGTTCTGTTGTCTGTCCCTACCTCTGTGTTTCCATCTGTCTATCTGTTTGTCTCTCTCTTTGTTCCTGAGTGTGTTTGTGTCTGATATGTGTGTAAATGTTTAGAGGGAATGAGGATCGAGTTGGTGAGTTGATTGAGTGACGATAATGCTGTGTGTGTGTGTGTGTGTGTGTGTGTTTGTTGTTCTTCAGTTTAACGTCCTTCCACTACAAGTGATTCAGACAATGTGTGTGTGTGTGTGTGTGTGTGTGTGTTGTTCTTCAGTTTAACGTCCTTCCACTAAAAGTGATTCAGACAATGTATGTGTGTGTGTGTGCGCGCCTCTGTGTGTGTGTGCACGCGCGCGCGGACACACATGCGTGCTTGTGTATGCCTGTGCGTGTGATAACAAGGCATACTTCGTGTGCAGCATTGGGCACATTTTCTACCATCTAATGACTAACAGTTCTTCTGTTTCTTTCTGTGCAGGTGTTCGTTTGGAAGCTACACCCCCCAGTGCCTTTGAGGTGCAGGAAATTGTCAACAGTGTCAAAGAGGTAGGAATGAACTTTTTTTCATTTCCATCCCCTTACTGCTGAGATGCGTGTATGGGGGGGGGGGGGGGGTGCAGTTTATATATGTGTGTGTTTGTGTGTGTGTGTCTGTGTCTGTGTGTGTGAGTGTGTTATAAAGTTATAATTATCATTACTGTGATGATTAGGATTACTATTACTTGTAGTAATGATGTTAGGTAGTACTTGTAGTAGGGCGAGGATGAGGATGGGATGACAATGATGATGATGGTGATGAGGGTAACACTGATGATGATGATGATGATGATTTATTCCACCATAACATTTCACAGCTTCCAGAGTTGAACAATGGTGGTTCTCCATGCTGGCTAATGATATATAATGATGATGATGATGATATAATGATGATGATCATGATATAATGATGATGATCATGATTTCATTCTCATAATATCATTCATATTGAAGCTTCAACACACAAAGTGGGCTCCATACTGGCTGATGATAATGATCATGATGCTAATGATGATGACGTTGATGATGTTGATGATGATGATGATGATGATGAGGGTAGCGATGATGATGATGATGGTATCGATGATGATGATGATGATGATGATGGTGATGATAATGATGATGATGATGATGATGATAACGATGATGATGTCAGTTGAGGAGGAGGAGGAGGAGTAGGAGGGTAACGATGGTGATGATGATGATGGTAACGATGATGATGATGATAACGATGATGATGGTGATGATAATAACAATGATGATGATGATGATAATGATGATGATAATGATAACGATAACGATGATGATGATGATGTGAGATGATGATGATGATGATGAGAAGGAGGGGGATGATGATGATGTCAGATGATGATGTCAGATGATGATGATGGTGATGATGATAACGATGATGATGTTCATGGTAATGATGATGATGATAATGATTATGATGATGATGATGATGACGATCATGATGATGATGATTATGATCAGGATTTATTCTACATCCTATCATTTCACAGCTTCCAGAGGTGAACAAATTGGGCTCCATGCTGGCTGAGATAGATGAGGAGGCAATCTACGGTACTCTGAACGTCACCATCCACAAGCTGAACGGCCTCAAAATGGCATGTGGTAAGTTGTTGGTGATAGAGAGAAAAAAATATATAGTCCTGCCTGCATAGCTGGCACAGTGGTAGTAGTGTGTGTGTGTGTGTGTGTTAAGAGCCAAAACCTGTGTGTGGCCTGACCCCATCCGGTATGGACTCCTTATTACTGCGTTGTGTTGCATTGTGTGTTGAAATCCTCAGATATAGGAATATTCAAGTGTTAGGCTGCTTTCAGCTTTCGATCTGCTTTCAGAGGGAATTTTTTAGATTAGAAAAGAAACCATCCGAGTAAGAATTACTTTGTGTGAGCAAATGCAAAATGAACTAAACGGTCTATTTATGTGTCTATGTGTTTGTCTATGTTAGCAGAATAAAATTTGAACGAAAAAACCTAGGAGGCTCAAATTTTGCAAGTTTTGTTCCTGCAAGATGATTGGACCCGAAAAATGCTGCAGCGCAACTGGTTGATGCAGCGTTCTCATGCTCTAGTTTGAGCTACGTCGCTGTACTATATAATATGATCACCACAGCATTGTTGTCATCATGTGGTGGTGGTTGTGTGGTGCAGACACCTACTGCTGCCTGGAGATGGACAGCCTGGGACACTTCTTCATGAAGGCCAGGACCCAGGTGTGCACCAACTCCATGGATCCCTCCTGGAACGAGGACTTTGAGCTGGAGCTGGACGGATCCCAGACCCTCAGGATCCTCTGCTACAGGAAGCTGCCTGACAAGCACGGGGATATCCTGCTGGGGAGGGGAGCTTTGGAGGTGTGTGTTTGTGTGTGTGTGTGAGAGAGAGAGAGAGGGAAAGGGAGAGAGAGAGAGGGAGAGAGAGAG
>CM065700.1:41361587-41389087 GCA_017654935.2 Phymorhynchus buccinoides | reverse complement strand
ACACACACACACACACACACACACACACCCACCAAAAATACCTTCCTTTTTTTCCAATGAAACAAAACTGAACTTTCTTCATTCTGAACATCACTGCTCATTGTTTTGTGTCACAGTTGCCGAAAAGCCTAATTTAGGATTTCAACCTTCATGTATGTATATAATATATTCTCTAAATTATGTACGTTCGCAGCACTCCTTGGTGTTGTCGGTGCGCTACACGGCAGCGGAACAGACCATGAGGCGCACTCCGTCCAGACACAACCACGCCACGTTCGGCGTCAAGATCTGGGCCTGCGCCAAAAGGGAGGGAAAGACAGTGCCCACCATAGTGACTGCCTGCATACAGGAGGTGGAGAAAAGAGGTGAGAATGATGATGGTGATGAGAAGGATGATGATGATGAGAAGGATGATGATGATGATGGAGGAGATGATGATGTCAAGATATGAGGGAGGGAAAGACAGTGCCCACCATAGTCACTGCCTGCATACAGGAGGTGGAGAAAAGAGGTGAGTGATGATGATGATGAGAAGGATGATGATGATGAGAAGGAGGATGATGATGATGGAGGAGATGATGATGTCAACATATGAGGGAGGGAAAGACAGTGCCCACAATAGTCACTGCCTGCATACAGGAGGTGGAGAAAAGAGGTGAGAATGATGATGATGATGAGAAGGATGATGATGATGATGGAGGAGATGATGATGTCAAGATCTGGGCCTGCGCCAAGAGGGAGGGAAAGACAGTGCCCACAATAGTCACTGCCTGCATACAGGAGGTGGAGAAAAGAGGTGAGGATGATGATGATGAGGAGAAGGAGGAGGAGAAGGATGATTGATAATGATGAGATCTGGGGCTGTACCAAGAGGGAGGGAAAGACAGTGCCACCATTGGTACTGCCTGCATACAGGAGGTGGAGAAAAGAGGTGAGGATGAGGAGGACGATGATGATGATGAGGAGGAGAAGGATGATTAATAATGATGATAAGATCTGGGCCTGTTCCAAGAGAGAGGGAAAGACCGTGCTCACCATAGTCACTGCCTGCATACAGGAGGTGGAGAAAAGAGGTGAGAATTTGATGATGATGGAGGAGAAGGAGGAGGAGGAGGAGAAGGATGATTGATAATGATGAGGAGATCTGGGCCTGCGCCAAAAGAGAGGGAAAGACAGTGCCCACCATAGTCACTGCCTGCATACAGGAGGTGGGAGAAAATAGGTGAGAAGGATGATGATGATGAGAAGGATGATGAGGAGGAGGAGAAGGATGATTGATAATGATGAGATCTGGGCCTGCGCCAAGAGAGAGGGAAAGACAGTGCCCACCATAGTCACTGCCTGCATACAGGAGGTGGAGAAAAGAGGTGAGGATGAGGATAATGATTAGGATGATGATGATGAGGAGGAGAGGATGATTGATAATGATGATGTCAAGATCTGGGCCTGCTCCAAGAGAGGGAGAAAGACAGTGCCCACCATTGTGACTGCCTGCATACAGGTGGAGAAAAGAGGTGAGGATGAGGAGAAGGATGATGATGAGGATGAGGAGAAGGATGATGATGAGGAGGAGATCTGGGCCTGTGCCATTAGAGAGAGGGAAAGACAGTGCCCACAATAGTCACTGTCTGCATACAGAAGGTGGAGAAAAGAGATGAGGATGAGGATGATGAGGAGGATAATGATTCTTCTTCTTCTGTGTTCCCAGGCCATATGGCCATAATGGGCAAGGTACGTACGTGTCCGGTTTTCAGTTTTCACTGGTCTCCCCGCTGCATACAGCCGACACATTCCGATTTCGGATGATGATGATAATGATGATGATGATGATGTAAAGATCTGGGCATGTGTCAAGATTGAGAGAGGGACAGACTGCACCCTCCAGTGTGACATCACATGCATACAGGAGGCGGAAAAGAGAGATGAGAACATGAGGATGAGGAGAAGGAGGATTGATAATGATGAGGAGATCTGGACCCGCGCCAAGAGAGAGGGAAAGACCGTAACCACAATAGTGATTTTAATCATACTGGAGGTGGAAAAAAGAGGTGAAGAAAAACAAATCATAATAATGGGGCTTTATACTGAACATTCTCTGCCCCTGGCTCATGTACTGAATCGCATGCGCCGTCTAGGTAGAATTATTGCCCTTGCTTGTCGCGAAGAAGCAGTATATTATAGTCACTGAAAATTCTCTGCCCCTGACTCGTCACCAGGTAGCTTGCTCGATTCAGTACCAAATTGTTCGGGATATAAGGGTTAGGTTTATCGCTGTGTTTGCTTGGTTTTTTTTAGGTGTGTGTGTGTGGGGGGGGGGACTACTTTTGAATTATTTGTTTCCCCCCGGCGGGCTTCCACCTATCATAGTGGGAGGGGCTTATGGAGAGTAGCCCAGCAGCCTCCTAAAGTCCAACCACACGTCCTCGTCGTAGGAGGCAGGCAACGGCTTAGGCTGGCTTATGTGGTTAGGGCCCTCCCGTGGGGATACCGGGGGGTCTTTCAGCAGAAATAGTTCCCCCTTCTTCTGGAAGTTCTATGCTAGTAACTTCCCCTACTCTATCACTGTCTTTGACTCTGCCTTTTCTTTTCTTTTTGCTTTATGGCGTCTACTTTTTTCTGCCTTATTGGTCCATTCACCTGCATTTTTTCTATAAAACCCTTCCACGTTTTTCCTTTTTACAATTTATGACATGCCAGGTGGGTTTTTTTTTATTGTACACTGGCATCCACACGTGATACTTGCGCTCTTGAGTGGGCACCTGTTGTCCATTCTGCAGTGCATATTAGCTTATATAGCCTTTTTTTAATGTATTTTAGCTTACTAGTATGTATTTGTTATCCTTTTTTACTGTTTTTTTTAACCTGGATCCGATAAGTAGAGTAGAGTGGCTCAACGTTTCCAGCACTGTGTGGACTTATGTGCTATAGGGTGCAATGATGGAGGTGTCATGTTATGAATTGTACTGTATGTTTTGTTGTTTACAGGTTGTTGAACGTTGGTAAGATATATTGATGAGAGTTTTGTAATAAGTGGTCGAACTTTACACGGTGACAGTCCTGAGATGACCGTAGCTGTTGACGGGACTATAATGGGGGGAAAATAATAAAAAATTAAAAAAATTATTTGTTCTTTTAATGTGTATTTACAACCTGTTATCTGTTTTATTTTGTTTATTTCAGGTCTTGATGAGATGGGCATCTACAGGGTGTCGGGAACTACATCCGAAGTGCAGAAGGCAAAGAAGCATTTTGACAAAAGTGAGTTGGAATTTGTTATGGTCTTTCTTTTTTCTTTTCTTTTTTAAAGAAATTCATTGATCCCAATTCTTTAAGGCTTTTCTAAGTTCACGAATTGGGAGTATAAATGTACCGGTTTTACATTTATGAAGGTTCATGGCTCAGATTAAGGGCTTAATTTATTGATAAACTGATCACCGTATTTTACGGACTCCAAGGCGATACTTCTTTTCCCCAGACCAAGACCCCTGAGCCTTATAGTAAGACTCAAAAATTAGTAAGAAAATACAGTGAAAATCGCTCAAGTCAAAATTGAAGGGACTGCAATCAACTACAGGACAAGCGTAAAGTGACGGTGTTTTATTCACAAGAGACAAAGCAAAACTACTGGATATTTCGGCGAGCGCGCCTTTATCAACATAGACAAACAAGAAAACAGCAAACAGCAAAAGGAGCAAAAAGCAGGCAACAAAAGGAGCAAGAAACCAAGATCAAAATGAAAAACAATACTTCCCCTCTACAGTCCAATGCGTAAGTGATGCAA
Source organism: Phymorhynchus buccinoides (assembly GCA_017654935.2). Classification (NCBI taxonomy): domain Eukaryota; kingdom Metazoa; phylum Mollusca; class Gastropoda; order Neogastropoda; family Raphitomidae; genus Phymorhynchus; species Phymorhynchus buccinoides. The sequence goes on along the minus strand of CM065700.1, from coordinate 41,385,306 downwards.
CTAAGTTGAAACCAAAGAGCAAGGCAGGCATTTGTGAACACAAATCAGGGGAAAAAGGAAGAGAAGAAAGAAAGAAAGAAAAAAAAAATGTTTTGAGGTGAGAGAGGTTGGGGACAATGACAGGGGGGTTGGGGAGGTGTGCCTTATAATCAGGTGTGCCCTGAAGTCCGTAAAATATGATGCCTCCTGCCTTCGTCTGCAGCATCAATGATACTTGTATCACATCAGAAAATTACTTGCATGGACATGCCATCGCATATTCTATGAAGATAGTATTAATCATTTCTGGTTACAGATGTGAAGGTAGGAGTGTCCACGCTGACAGAGCTGCCCATTCACTCGGTGACGGGGGCCCTGAAGCTGTATTTCAGAGAATTACCCGACCCCCTCTTCACCGAAGCCAGCTACTCCAACTTTGTGGATGCCCTCAGTGAGTGCTTATTGGCCCTGGCTTTACTCCGTTAAAAAATATTTTCAAACCAGCCGCCGTGGTGTAGTGGTTAGAGTCGCGGACTACTGGCTGGGAGGTCTTGGGTTCAAATCCCATCAGAGGCGAGGGTTTTTCGGTCCTGGACCGACTCCTACCCAGAGTGAGTGGCTATAGGCTTAATGGGAAGACTGAAACCACACAGTCGAGTTTCATCCGCTTAACGGATGCTATTCTGAGAGTGTTGCTCTAATTTCAAGACCAACACTGCAGGTGTCTGTAGTTCTCGGGCCTGGTTAACGCCGGGATATCATTATGAAAGGAAGCGTAGAATACAGCCCTGCCATGCAGTCTCAGACCGATACGGAACTCCATAGCATCATCATCATCGTTATCATCGGCCTCATTTTCCATCAATCATAAAATTAAAAAATGTCTCAAATTCTGTGGCTTTGCATGCCCTGCTCTCATGGTGACCTCAGTTTCGGTTTCCAATCCAGTCTGTGCCTTGGTGCGTTCGGGTCAAAGTCATGGGGATCAGTGTATTCTGGGGAGCTGTCGGTGGACGGTCGTGGTGGCGCCTTCGGAGGAGGACCTCACTCACGCTGGCTCCGCGACTAAGAGAATAGTGTCATCAGTAGGGGGCTTAGTAGGTGGTGTCCTGAACAGGCTCCACTGAACTCCACCGAAGTGACTCAGCAGCAGTGCAGTGTCTCCTCGGTTGGTTGCCTCCTGACGGCCTAACATAGATTCGCTCCCCTTTGACAGCTGGTCTCGGTTTCTGCGACTTGAACAAACCGGGGTGTAGCTGCGAATTGGGATTCGGAACGAGCGGCGTGGGAGCAACGCCACTGTACGGCCCAGAAGATGGGACAGCCAAAAAAAAAAAAAAAAAAAAAAAATTCAATTACGCACATGTAATTCCAATCTTTCAAAACCACTCTTAAAACTCACCTCTTCGGGCAATACCTCTGATTTCTTCCTTGTTCTGTTTCCTGCCTTAAAACTATGTTCCCCACATTGTGGGTGGGTGGGTGTGTGCGCGCGTGTGTGTGTGTGTGCGGACGTGTGTGTGTGTGTGTGCGTGTTGTGGCTATGTGCATGTTTTTGATAGTTAATATTGTAGTAGCTTATGATCTATGTATTTATTTAAATAATTGTGAAGCGCCATGAGCTCAAGAGAGAAAGGGCGCTCTATAAATGTTAGTTATTATTATTATTATTATTATTATTATGTGTGAAATCATTTCTCGTCGAAGTGAAGAAAGTTGTTTTAGGTTATTTCATCCTTAACAATTAAGTATTGTAGTATTTTTTGTAAGTTACCAATAATTATTTGGTATTTTGGTGTTTGGTACTTTATAGTCACAGAGGTGTCTCTGTGAAATTCGGATTGCTCCTACCTGGAGAGCGTGTCACAGTCAGAGGCGTGCCACCCTTCTTCTTTTTTTTTGGCATGCGATTTTTGTGTGACTGATGAGGGTCTAAAACGTCATTTTTTTCTGTTTGTTTGACATAAGTGTGACATTAGTGTAAAGCGCCTAGAGCCCTTTTGTAAGAGAATAGGTGCTACAGTGGAATCCGCTTAATCGGCCACTTTTGGGACCAGGAAAAATATGGCCGATAAAGCGAATCGGCCGATAAAACGAACATCGAGATACTGTATGACGCAATTATGCAAGTCAAAAGCAATGACGTCAAAATTAAATGTTGCAGTTCAAATTCAAATTCTTTCCCTTTTTGTGATGCGTGTGTGTGTGTGTTTATTAATCCTACAACTTGACAGAAGCACGAGTAAAAGACAATGATTTTGTTTTCTTGAGTGATTTTAACGCCATGCAGTGTCTTTCAATTGACAACAGCTCACCTTCCAACTTCACACTCAACCGTGTAAACGTCAAAAGCGTGTTGTCAGTTTGTCTGTCTCTGTTGTTCTCCCTCTCAAAAAGGGGTAAAGAGGAAAAATTAGAGAGAAAAAGTGGCCAATAAAGCGAAATTGAAGATTTCAGCTTTGGCCGTAAAAACGAACAAAATAACACATGCTTAAGAAGAACAAATTCTGTTCCAGAGGAAATTGGCCGATTAAGCGGCTTTGGCCGATTAAGCGGCTTTGGCCGATTTTCCGATGGCCAATTAAACGGATTCCACTGTATATACATTATTATTATTATTATTATTATTATTTTGACGTGTGCGTTTCTCTCCCAGAGCTGAGCGACGCGGAGGGCAAGGAGAAGATCATGCTGTCGTTGCTGCACAGTCTGCCCGACACCAACTACTACACCGCTGTCGACATTCTGGAGCACATGCACAGGTCAGGTTCATTGTGGTTTGCCCACAATGCTTTCTGTCTTTCTTTTCTTTTTAAAGCCCTTTCAACGCCAGCCATTTTTCAGCTAAAACTTTCCATGAAACTTACCTGTGTAGAGAAAAGATTTTGTCTGCAATATTGGGGATTCCTTTGTGACGTGCATAAAATAGGGCCTGTCTTTTAATTACCTCCCAAAATTAAGAACATAAGGTCACTGGATACCAGACCCCCATTTGATGCCTTTCAGTGACACGGGTGTTAAATCATTGTGGTGCCAAGAGGCGACAGTGGCCATGAAAGGGCTAACATAAGGTCACTGGATACCAGACCCCCATTTGATGCCTTTCAGTGACATGGGTGTTAAATCATTGTGGTGCCAAGAGGCGACAGTGGCCATGAAAGGGCTAACATAAGGTCACTGGATACCAGACCCCCATTTGATGCCTTTCAGTGACATGGGTGTTAAATCATTGTGGTGCCAAGAGGCGACAGTGGCCATGAAAGGGCTAACATAAGGTCACTGGATACCAGACCCCCATTTGATGCCTTTCAGTGACATGGGTGTTAAATCATTGTGGTGCCAAGAGGCGACAGTGGCCATGAAAGGGTTAAAGAATGTTTCTTTTCCTTTTTTTCCTTTGGTTTGTTTTGAGATAGGATTAAAGTCTGAAGTATTCATAGCCACAATGAAGAGAGTCTGGGTGTATTTCTTCATCCTTTCTTTCTTTCTTTCTTTCTTCTGCCTTTTCTTTCTTTCTTCCTTCTTTCTTTCATTCTCTCTTTCTTTTCCCTTCACTCTTTCTATCTGTTGTCCATTTATTACGTGTTTCTTTCCTTTCATTTCATGCTTTGCTATTTGGGTGTGTTTTTTCCTGTCTTCTTTCTTTTCTTTCCCCTTCTTCTCTTCCTCCCTTTCTTAACCTTTACCGGACTTCTGGGGTCGCCCACGACCCCTTGACACACACAACATGTTATATCTCTAAAACTATTTAAGCAATCTTCATGAAATTTCATGACTGTGTCAAAAACGTAAATGGCTTTAAGTGTGTTAAATTTCATTAATGTGTATAAAATAAATGACGTAAATGACGCGTAATTTTGATATACCTGTCCGGATGACGGGGGTCTCCCACGACCCCTACTTTAAAGAGCACTGCAGTGCATTGAGTAGGGGTCGTGGGAGACCCCCGCCATCCGGACAGGGATAAACACATGGTGACTCTTTGACAAGTAGGGGTCGTGGGAGACCCACGCCATCCGGACAGGGATATATACCTCTCATCCCTTTAGGAATTTGCTCTTTGCTGAGTAGGGGTCGTGGAAGACCCCCGCCATCGTGTCTGTGTAGTCAAAAGCATGATCCGGTAAAGGTTAACCCTTTCGCCGCCAGCCGTTTTTCAACCAAGAAATGCCATTGAACTTAACTGGGTAGAGAAGAAAAATTATGTGCAATATTGGGAGTTGCTCTGTGACATGTGTAACATTAGGCCTATTCTTGCCTCCCAAAATTAAGAAAATAGGGTCTTCAGATAACAAGCCCTAATTTGATGCCTTTTAGTGACATTTGTATTAAATCACTGGTGCATAAATGCGACATTGGCGGTGAAAGGGTGAACGTTTGCGTCATTGGATCTTGAAGCACAACAATAGTCTTGTCCGTCATTTTAGTTCATCAACTGGGTTTTCTTCGTCGATCGCTCAGACAGTTTCCTGTCAATTATGAGCGCAGATGCGTCATGCTGCCGTTAATGCGTCTAACTAAGAAATACACCAAGTAGGGTTGAGAACATTACGTGTGTGACCGTTTAAAAAAAATTACCCTGCCATGTGGGCAGCCACACTCCGACTTTGGAGGAACATGTATGATGTTTGTCGCAGGGTGTCCAAAAGGATGTCTGAAAACCAGAGCCTTCTTTACAGCTTTTCAAGTGTTCTGATACAGTGGAACCTCCCTTATAAGACTCCCTCCCATATAAGACCTACTTCTCTCAGACATTGCCCTTCTTTGTAAGTATTAAAATGACCTCCCTTATAAGACCTCTCCCTTATAAGACCTCATTTTGGATGATTTTTTAAGGTCTTATAAGGGAGGTTCCACTGTAGTACACTTCCGGCTTTCACCCATGTTATAATAGACTAACATTGATGAGAGATAGAGAGAGAGAGAGAGAGAGAGAGAGTTGCTTTGTATATGCGTTGTTGCTGGTTGGTGTCATTCTTGAATGCTGTTTTTGTTGTCTATTTGTTGATGAATAATTGATTGTAAAGCACTTTGGGCTCATCTGAGGTCAAGCGCTTTATAAATGTACTATTATTACTATTATTATTATTATTATTATTGTTGTTCTCCGCAGGGTGTCCAAAAACGAGAAAGAGAACAAGATGTCCATCAACAATTTGTCCACCATTTTCAGCCCGTGTTATAATAGACTAACATTGATGTTGTTGATATACGCAGGGTGTCCAAAAACAAGAAAGAAAACAAGATGTCCATGAACAATTTATCCACCATTTTCGGCCCGTGTTATAATAGACTAACATTGATGTTGTTGATATCCGCAGGGTGTCCAAAAACGAGAAAGAAAACAAGATGTCCATGAACAATTTGTCCACCATTTTCGGCCCGTGTTATAATAGACTAACATTGATGTTGTTGATATCCGCAGGGTGTCCAAAAACGAGAAAGAAAACAAGATGTCCATCAACAATTTGTCCACCATTTTCGGCCCCACGCTGCTGGCCCCGGCCATCAAGGAGCCGGCCCCGGGGGCCTTGCCCTCCATGTCGGAGATGATGTCCATCGGCACGGAGCAGGTCATGAAGCAGTCCGCCATCGTCTACTACTTCCTCAATCTACTGGTGAAGGGGGGCAACCTGCGACGCTCCGCTCAGACGTAGCGTTTTGTGACGAGGTCAAGGGGCATCCATTATACATCCGAATGAATTAATGAAAAATGGTGCTTTACATCCTCTCGATCTGGAACAGACACATATGGGACATTTGTAGATACAAGGATGGTGGGAACAATACTGGAGGCAATCCCCGGAGGCAGTGCAACTTCAGTAAAGTCCCGATTTTTTTAGCAATACAGATAGGTGTAGCGGTAACCACGCCTCGGCTAAACCTCATGGGCTGTTTTACCGCCACATAGCAGGACACTTACCCATTATGCATCCATGCAGCAAAATATCAGTTATCTCCAAAGGCTTCTTTTTTCTTCTTCTTTTTTCCCCTTTCCTTCTCTCTTTATCTACTGTATTTTACGGACTACAAGGCGCACCTGATTATAAGGCGCACCCCCCGAATTTTACACAAAATTCAGATTTTGTTATTATACCATATTTTTCGGCTCATTAGGCGCTGCTGTGTATAAGGCGAATAGGGCAATTTTCAAGAAAAATCTGACAAAAATCCAAGTAAAAGGCGCCCTCGTTTATAAGGCGATACACACCTCGCAACAGAAAGTCGAAGTTTGAAGCCCGTATATGTCTCGTAAACGATTACCGACCGCCATTATTGTTGTCGTAAACGAGAGTTGGCTCCCTTCTCAAATAATCGAAAGTTCCGTTTTTGCGACTTCCGGTTGTTGTGTTTGGCCAATTCTTCGCGAAAACTGGTAGAATTATGGCATTTTAAGCTCTACAACGATGCTTTTTACATCCAATGAAGGGTTGTGGCATCTGTTGGACGGTATCTCGGATGATAATAGGGATTTTTAAGCATCTTAACGTGAGTATTCATCGTATCGGCGACTCGTTACCACTTTCGATGTTGTGACTCACAGTAGACTGTACTGAGTACGGCAATCGTTGCCTCTCTTCTCACGATTCTGTTCACTTATAGGGCGCCCTCGTTTATTAGGCGCATAGGTCGAAATTGGAGCAAATAATATCGCCTTATAGTCCGAAAAATACGGTAGTTTCTTACTATATTATCAGTCACATTATAAGGTGCAGGGGTCTGAGTTGAGAAAACAAATATTGCCTTGTAGTCCGTAAAATATGGTACTTCTATAAATAGAAGCTGGTCGCCACCAAAGAAGAAGTGGAAGAGGGGGACAGTTTTGCAGATAGGCTCAGATGTGGCAGTTTGGTTTAATGTTGAAATGTTTGCTGGGTAGTGTATGCCAAATAATCATTATCTCATACGTCCTCCATTTGTTAACCAAAGGGGGCAACCTAACGCCGGTCCGCTTAGGCGTATCAGTTTGACTTTTTGTGCAGTGTTCAACTTCAAGCCAAGGGGAGTAATTTTTATGTAGCAGATTGGCTCAGAAGTTTTGTTTAGATATACCGTCTGCTGGGAAAAAAATATTGTTTTCTTTTTTTCCTGAGTTTGCTGGACAATTAAGGGGGAAGATCTATGCCGGTTAGCCCCGACATAACAATTTTGTGTGGTGGATTTTGTGATACGTATATGTCTTTTTTTCTCCTTTTTTTGGTGTTCAGTCTGGAAAAGTATGTGGCGAGACGTGACCTCCAATGTTTTCTGTATGAGCGTTTCCCTAGAGTTTCTCCAGATATATTTTATTTTTAAGATTACTCTTTGTTTTTGTTCCTAGGGAGATGCAAAGGGATATAATAATAGGTGTGTGACGATATATCGTCAGATCCCATCTGGGACATTGTTTTTGGGATGAGCTATTTGCAGATTCTTGTATCGAGGAGATCAAAAACTGTCAGTATGATGAAGGTGGGGTTTGAATAAAAGAAGACGAGAAGAGTTGTCTGAAAAAAGCTAGCATGAAACGAGCTTCCAGAATGTATGTGACAGTGGAGTATGTTTGCATGCTGATACCTTGATATCAGAAACATTCTTTGAAGTTCCTGGGTGATAATTTAGCATACTTCTGCATACATTTGAAAGAGACACAAGTCATTTGTTTTTTACTCTTTGATTTTATTTGAGGTAACACAAAGAGAACTTCCAAAATTATATGCTAGACAGTGGGAAGTTCATGTCTTCTGACACGGGATTGTCAATTGTTATCCAATGAGGCTTTATACAGAAAATTATCCGCCCCTGTTTTGTGCTCTGAGATGCGAACTCCACCTATTTAAGATACTTGCCCGTGCCCGTCAGGAACTAGTAGTGTATATAGCCACAGAATATTATCTGCTCCTGACTCGTCACCAGGGGGCATCGGCAGTTTGGGCCTAAAGTCATCGCCCTTTCCTGTCAGCAAGGAGTAGCATAAAGCCTCATATAAATCAAATGACGGCGCAGAAAACTTCTGGAATATACACATTGGTATGAAGATATCTTTTCTGCCAGGATGATGTGCTCATTAAGTCAAGAAAACACCTGGGAAACATCTGGAACATCTGAAAATCTGGATAATGTGTTGGATACCCTGTTATCCAATTCCACACTGTTTTGTCTGTGTTCAATGACAATTTGACTGGGGGATGATTATTTGACTGCTGTGGATTATGTACTAGAAACACACATTCCATGAAACCTGTATGTGATATGCGTATTCCTTTCCCTGCAACAACTTCCGTGTAGGTATTAGGTACTTTACAGTCACAGAGGTGTCTCTGTGAAATTTGGGTTGCTCCCACCTGGAGAGCGCGTCGCAGCCAGAGGCGCGCCACCCAATTTAAAAATAAATAAATTTGCATGCGATTTTTGTGTGACTGATGAGGGGTGGGTGGGTAAATTTTGACCAAAAGACAACTTTTTCGTTGCCACTGGGTTTAGCGTATGCTAAGTGCATGGGCACACGGGACCTCGGTTTATCGTCTCATTCGAAAGACTCCACGTTCAGACCGTAAGGCCTAGTGCAAAGTGAGAGGAAAAATCCCCTGCACCCAGGTTTACTTGACACGAAGCGAACGCGCTACCACTGTGCCACTCTACACCACGATTATTTGCAGAATATGTACGATTATTGTAGAATTGTTATTATTGCGGAAGTGTACGATTATTTGCAGAAACAGTCTACTGCTACTGTTGGTGTCGGGAAGATGTCTTTTGTTTGTAATAAGTACCGGTGTTTGTAGCCAGGAAATGTAGTTTATGTTTCAAATGAACACGGTACAAAAATGGTTCAGAAGAATGAACTTTTTATGCAAAGTGAAATTTGTGTTTGAGTGAACCCAGAGAAAGACTGTATAAAAGAATTCATGTGAATATTGTGTTGAGAGTATATGTGGACCAAAAAACAATTGTGTAACAGAATTGACTGTCCAATGAGAAGTTGATCGTGTCTTGAGGCGTTGAATTATTCAAGGAAAGTGGGGTCTTAAGTGGTGTGTGTGTGCTACTGTAGTCACCTGGGACGGTATTCATGTCGAGATAGCATGAGACTTAGCATGATGCTAACTTAGAAGCTCTTCCAAAAGTCCTATTAAATCCTATAGGACATTGGAAGAGCTTCTAAGTTAGCATCATGCTAAGTCTCATGCTATCTCAACGTGAATACCGTCCCTGGGCCTGTATTCACGTTGAGATAGCATGAGACTTGGCATGATGCTAACTTAGAAGCTCTTCCAAAAGTCCTATTAAATCCTATAGGACATTGGAAGAGCTTCTAAGTTAGCATCATGCTAAGTCTCATGCTATATCAACGTGAATACAGGCCCAGGTACATGTTTTGCCTTCTAAAATGTGAAGAACACATACTTATTAATCAGGATTCCCTCACACTTGCGGTTTACAATTCACCTCAGCTCATCATTTTGTTTTGGCAAGTTAGCTGATGTATTGTATTGTAATACAGTGTATTGGTGGATTGGAATGCAGATTCATGATAGTTACAGTGTATTGCTGGATTGGAATGCAGATTCATGATAGTTTGTTTCTTTATAACTACACAGGTGCAACTCTTTCACATTTTGTTAAAATTTTACCGGAAACTGATCTTCAGGTGTGTTTTTTTTTTAAAATTCATCACACACAAAAAGTCGACCACAAGCAATTTGGAGCGTTTTGAGCTTGCTTGTTCTATCTCGGAAGTCTCTCTCGGGGAATATTGAAAACAGCATGGGTGATGCCATGCATATTGTTTTCAAAGGCAATGTAATCATTTTGCAAGGCTTATCTGACTCGCACTATCTCTGTCCATCATTTTGACTGTCTGTTTGTCTCGTTATCTCCCTGAATCCTCCAGTGGGGCTCGCGGCCCCTGTACCCTGCCGGGGCCCACGGTGAACCCCTGGACCCCTGCGCTTTTCAATTTTGTTCATTTGGGGGAGTTGCACTCGAGTAATTTAAGAACTACATGCAGTGGCTATTTTCATCTTCTCATATCGTCGGTGAAATTCAAAAACCTCGTATTTCGATTTTGTTTTTTTTAGTTAAATACATAGTCATCTCTCTAATTTTCCCTGCCACCTTCCACCAAAAGCTCCTATCTCTAACGACTTTCTATCTGGGGTAAATATAAGGTTGTGTAAATAGGAGAAAAACTCGTAAGTCCCAAATTCAGATCTACTTAAGGACAAAAACCTCGTATCTTCGTTCTTTTCAAGTATTAAAAAAAAAAAGAAGTAATTTTAACAAAATACAGGACTAAATTCGCAATGTCTTGAACAACATATTCATCACAGTTAATAATGTGTGGTAAACGCGGTTAATTTTTAAAACTGTTCTTTTTTATTTTTTCTCAAAGCTACCAAAATTGAGATAAGAGGTTTCTGAATTTCACCGACGATATAAAAGAAAATGTACTAAGCACGTGATTGTTATGGTGTATGTTGTAAATTTGTATAAAAAAAAGTTACAAGCGTACGTTGATTGTTGATTTTATTCCGTGTAACCAGTGTGGCATAGGAAATGCTTTTATCACCGCAAAATTGAGATCTTTTTATAAGCACAAAGAGTTCAGCAATAACGCTTTCTTCTGACTTTTTGTGTGGATAGTCATGCTCATAACTTTTTTATTATTTTAAATTTTTTTTGTTTGCTGTCCCATCTTCTGGGCTGTACAGTGGTGTTGCTCCCATGCCGCTCGTCTCGAATCCCATGCTCATAACTTTGCTTCTTCTTTTTTTTGCATGTCTTATTATCATGAAACGTTCTAACGTAAATATCCGCTTCATTTCGTTTCCTCCATAAATTGTACGTACTGTTGATCCGTGTATATATTATTCAAATTCAACCATCATGTTGTTGATGGTTTTTTGGTGTGTTCTTTACCATGTAAGTAAGATTGTGCTTACATAATAAGAAATGTTTTTTCTCTGGCGGGGCATGTTAAATGATTGTAATGTTACGCATTTTTGTTGTCAGTCATTGAGAAAACATCGCAGAATATTAACCATTTCACCGCCAGCCATATTTCAGCCAAAAATTGCTATTAAATTTACCTGGGTAGAGAACAAAATCCATCTGCAGCATTGGTGATTCTTCTGTGAGATATATAAAATAAGGTCTATCCTTACTTCCCAAAACTATGACAACAGGGTCTTTGGATAATGGACCCCAATTTGATGCCTTTTAGTGACATAGGTGTTAAATCACTGCGGTGCTAAAATGCGACGTTGGCGATGAAAGGGTTAATGAAAGATAATTTTCTCCAACACGAGCAGCTCATTTTCACCATCCGTTTCAAAGAAACCGCTTCGCTTATATTAGATGTTGATCTGATCTTATACTAATTCTCAACATTGAAAGAACTCTTTGGTTATAAAACTTGTAGGTTAACAATGACTATAATGTTTTTGTCCTTAAAGGGCTTTGCCAATAGGACGTAAATCTCACCTTCATTCAATGATGATACATTTTATATATAGAACAAGTCAAATAACTTCCCCTGTTAAAAATATAAACTTATTCACATACAGTTATTTGGGGGGGGGGGGGGGGGGGGGGGGGGGGGGGGTAAATTAAAAGATGTTTCCCAACATTCTACCAAAAATCTTTTTCCTAATGCGAATATAATTATTGTTTTAAATGTTGCTGCTTCAAACCAGTATGCAGATTTGCATGAGTCACACAACCAATTGTATCTAAAGACAGCCACAGTACATTCCATGTTCATCATGTCAAATTGACTTTGTAGTATTTTTGTATGGTATGGTATGTACATTGACTTAAAAGTCATGGAACATCTGTTATGAGATTCCTCAAAATTATTGTCGCTAAGTGTGTGTGTGTGTGTGTGTGTGTGCGTGTGTGTGTGTGTGCGTGCATGTGTGTATGTGTGCATGCATGTGTGTGTGTGTTAGTGTATGTGTGTGTGTGTGTTAGTATGTGTGTGTGTTAGTGTGTGTGTGTGTGTGTGTGTGTGTGTGTGATATCATTCTAGATTGAAAATGCATTGTGTGTATATATCTATAAATCGCAAACTTTTCTCTGTTTGTACATTTTAACCTTGATTTTGATATTTCGGAGAAAAAGTTTCTGCCGTATCACAATAACACTGGGGTCTAGTCGCAGAAACAATGGGCTGCTGCGATTGAGCATTTTGTATCCAACAGGTGCTGGTATAGTTATAGTTCCTCTTATGCTGTACTGTCTTTCTATCGTACTTTCATGTTTTTAGGGAGAATACATTAGCATTACATCACACTAATATGCTTTATGATTTACCGCAGATTTTGTCCATCCAAATTTTGTACTTTGAATATATAAGATTTGTGTTTGGAGAGGGGTGGGAAAGTGGGCAGTTTGGGTATCTCAATGTTCACATTAATTAACTAACAAAATCTGTTGAAACTAATGTGAAAATAATAATACTGCGATGGCGCTTAGAGTCAAATCTTTAGATAGTCCATTGAATTTTATTATTGAAGGTATTGAAAAAAATAAGAACTTGTATTAAAAAAGACTGCAAATAATATAAAATGGGGATTATGCTTTTTATATTTCTGCAGTCTTTTTTTTATACAAATTATTAGTTTTTGCAATAAGTTCAATACTACGTCAATGGACTATCTAAAGATAGTCCATTTTGACTCCAAGCCATCGAGTCTGGGAATATAAGAAGTTGGTGCCCAAAGAATGATTTGTTAATACATTTCAAATGCAGACATGTGTATCCACACAATGCAAGTGCAGCACCCATTTTGAAATACTACGCAAAATCAAAATGTCTATGCACATGTGGTCAATATCAATGTCTTATGGATCAATGATCAACTATGCATTTAAATTATCTTTGTGTTTGTCTGGATTCTACAGTGCTGGCACATGGTTTTTTCTTCTAATTTCTGCATTCCCTACATGTCTTATCGGTTTGACAATTTTTGTTTATATTGTCATACTTTTGCAGTATCTGTTGAATTCTGCTGGTGTTGCCAACGTTGTACCAGCCACTCAGTGTTCCCAAAAGATCCCGAACCCTTACTGTTTGTGTGGAGAATGGTGTGCTTTAAACATCTAAGTTTACTTGTGGAACATATTTTGATTTCTATGATTTAATTCTTTTTTGTTTGTAATTTTGCGTTTGATCTGTTTCATAGAATTTAGTCAACAACACTCATGATTGTCATTGTTTGAAATGTAACGATTATATTTAGTAAATTTAATGAGACTTACGGGGAGTGATGAGTGAGCAAGATAGCGGAGAGCGGATGAATGATTGGGTGTGGTGTGAGAGTTACATATTTGTTAATGTAAATTTATGTTTCATACTTTTATTTAATATTTTTATTTTTACACAGCGGAAGACAAGTTTCCATGTGCGTTGTACAATGCCAATGGACAATGAAGAAACTTATGACTTATGAGTAAGGTGAAATTTAATTATGATTATTAGAGGTTAGTAACAGCAAGTGGTAGCACATTGTATTACTGATATGTGGACTCAATTATATCATAATAACTGGTAGTAATAATGTAAGATGTCTTTGTTTATAAAAAAAAAGTTGCAATCATTTTGAACTCGGTCCGTGAAGTTGCAAAAACGTTATTGTTAAAATTTCATTCAATGAAAATAAAAGTAAACATTGCGACATGATTTTGAAAAGTTACAATCTTTTTATGAGTTGGCAAAGTTGAAAAAAATGCATTGTTTAAAATTTAAATCAATGTTATCAAAAAAGATATAATCTTACAAAAAGATGTGAACATCTTTGATTGCTTCTACCCCATTTTCTCCCGAAATATTACTCCACATAATTAATAACGTCGAAACCAGTGTTCAGCTGGGCAACTCCATTGTAAATCATTCCTACCAAACTTTCTGAAATAGCAGTTGTCTCCTCTGCCATCTGACAATCATAGCAGGACTTGAGTGACTAGCATGCGCACACACACACATACACACACATGCACGCACACGCACACACACACACACACACACCATTCAGATATCATTTTTGTTACAGCTCATATACTAGAGAGCAGTAGCAATCTAGAACCTAGAAGAAAGCAAATTTGAAAGTGTCAACACAATTTGTTTTATTTGCAATTCGCCCACAAAGCTTCACAACCTCTGTATATATATATATTGTTTATCTTCAAAGTTGCATAACATTGACTGTTAAAGCATTGTTAATTGATTTATCAACAACAGTTTAACTTTTTGACAAGAAGTGAGTTGTATCCAAAATGTATATATTCAAAATTGCCTGTGTCTTTTTGGATGGAAGTTCAGTTTAACGTCGCGTATCGGCTTTCGCCATGCACGACTGTGTCTTTTTATGTACAGGTCTGTCTTTTCTTTTTCTTTTGATATTGTTGAGAATATGGTGTCTTGTGATTGAGTGCCTTGTGACTAGCCCACATATTAAAAAATCATTGTACCATAACCAAAGTGTGCTTTGTATCTTAAATATTATTGAAAAACCTGTTGATGTTCATTATGTTTTATTTTAAGTTTATCATTCCTTGTTCAATTTACTTTTTTACAAAAGAAAAAGAAAAGTCTTTCATATACGGTGCATGCAATGTTGTACTGCTGGTACTGAATAGACCTGCTATGCAAACTGGGAAGGTGTTAGTGGTTACAGGGAAATGTGTATAAATAACATCCATAAACTGCCTTGTCCTGTGTGATGTGCAAGAGAGAGAGAGAGAGAGAGAGAGAGAGAGAGAGAGACAGAGAGATAGAGAGTGTGTGTGTGCGTGTGCGTACGTGCGCATATGTGTGTGTTCTTATTGTGCACTTTGTCAAGTTTTTCAGTGGAACCTCCCTTATAAGACCCCCCCCCCCCCCCCCCCCCCCCCCCCCCCCCATTATAAGACTCCCTCCCTTTGAAGACCTACTTCTCTGAGACATTGCCCTTCTTTATAAGTATTGAAATTAACTTCCTTATATGCATTTCACATTTGACAGAACATTTATTAATTAATGCATGTGACAATTGAATTAGTGTTAGTTTCTTTATTAAATCTGAGTCGGTTTGCAACACAAACCCGAAAATATCCGTGAGAATTTGAAGAAGCAAATAACGAAAGACAGTAAGGGCGTCGATCAATCATCATTATTTTGAATTCAGGTTATTAACAGAGTATATTCTTAGCATCATTCGTAATTGTGCTGCATAGTAAAATAATATTTTAAGGACAAACACATTATGACCCAGGTCGAGAGGACGTAAAACCCAAATTTACAAACACATTATATGTGGCCTAGCACCACGAAAGGTACATTAAGTCGCTCCAGGGACTAGTTTGTCATAACAGGCTTGGAACAAAAATCTCATTTTTTATCAATTTTGATTTATAGGTATTTTCATGCTCTCTGACATCGTATCTTCCATACCCATAAAGGACAACCTTTAATATTGTCTCTAAACATTCCAAAAAGTGCTTTAAAATGTGTAGGTTGATGCATTTTCTTAGGATAGGATAGACTTTAGACTGTGATTTCTCAAAATGGCCAACAGTCACCCTACCAACTTTAAATGCTCATAACTCTTGAATGGAAAAAGATACAAGAATGGTTTTTATATCATTAGAAAGAGAATTGCCTGAAGTTTCCAACTGTGCCATTTTCTGAGAATGGTCAGTTTGACACTTAATGTCCCTTTCGTGGTGCTGGGTGCATTTGCGCATGTCGTCACTCTATATCTTTCTTTCTCTCACACATAGATTTGCTATCAATGCTATGCAGATTTGTTTTGAATGCACAATCTTTTAAAGCAACTTTTGCAAGACTACGCAAAAAATGTACTGAAATTTGATGGATTTTTTATCACGTTTTATGGGTTGACTGAAACTTATGAACAGGGTCCAAAAGATAACATTATTTGTATTGCCATTCTCATATCGTGCTTTTTATTGTTGCAGCAAAACAAATACGGTATTCATCTGTGAAAATGTCATAGTTTGGGTGACGGTATTATTAATAGTTGAATTTGAAGGGATGATACGGGCGCGTTAAGGGCTGGTCATTATATTCATAATTTTTTCACAAAAGTTATGCTAAAAAATTAATCTAATTTTTTTTCTCAGAAATAATTGATAATTATAAAATCTAATTTTTCTTTTCATATGTTTCCTTCATTTGCAATGTTCCGTCAAATAAATTGTAGGCCTATTGAAGCATTTGAAATAAAAGAAAATGTAACGTGAAACTATTTTCTCCATTGTTTGTGTGTTTTATGGACTGAATACTGAGCTTGAAGCGTACACACATTACCACTCATATTGCAGGCAATCCTACACATGTGAATATGCAAACACATGCGCACGGCACGCATGCACATACACATACACAAACAACACACAGAGACAGACAAATACATACCGTATTTTACAGATATAAGGCGATAATTTTTTCCTAGACAGATCTCTGCGCCTTAAAATATGACTGATAATATAAAAAAAAACACCTGAAACAGACTGCAACGTCACTGGAACATACACCAAACAAACAACTACACGACAAGTGTAAAGTGACGTTATTTTATTCACAAGAGACAAAACAAAACTACTGTTAATATAGTAATAAAAAAAAATATAATAACAAAAAACTCTGCATTTTGTGTAAAATTTTGGGGGGGTGCGCCTTATAATATCAGGTGCGCCTTGTAGTCCGTAAAATACAGTACATGTATCATGATAGATGCATTCACACACACATATATAGTACACAGGCACTCAGACACACATACACACACACACACACAAACACACACGCGCGCGCACACGCACGCAACACACACACACACGCACACACACACACACACACACACTACATGCATTCTCATACACATACATACACAGGCACAAATGTACACACACAACGTACATGACACCCTGTTGTCTTGATCCCCTTTTCCTCACTGCAAACACTCTGTGTGTGGTCACCCATTTCCCCCCCCCCCCCCCTCGCCTCCCCTCCCCCGGCCCTACCACCATCATTACTCCCTTCTCTTCCCCTTTCCCGCTGCAGGCGCCTCAATCACAATCAGCAACCGTCCCTCACCTGGCAATACAGTGGAACCTCCCTTATAAGACCTTCAAAAAATCATCCAAAATGGGGTCTTAAAAGGGAGGTAATTTTAACCCCTTGACTGCCAGAGAAAATTAAAGAAAAAAATAATTAGGCAAATCATGCTATGAAAAAGACAACTGATAGAGCCAATCTGGCAAAATGGTCTGGGGATATTACTCTCTTGACTGTGTTAGAGCAAAAGCCAGCATATCAGGGTTATTCCTCTTCATCTGATGACATCATCAGTGATGTCATCAGGTCAGTACGTGATACGTTGGTGGCAGTCAAGGGGTTAATATTACAAAGAAGGGCAGTGTCTCAGAGAAGTAGGTCTTGATCTTGATGGGTCGACGCTGGCAGAATCCAACTTGGATATAAACGCCAGGTCTTATGTGGGAGGGAGTCTTATAACGGGACGTCTTACAAGGGAGGTACGTTCCACTGTATTCATATTTCCTCCCATGAAAAAGAATAATGTATTCACTTAAAAAAGAAAAAGAAAGAAAGAGCCAAAGCCTTCAAGGCTCACTCGTTTAAAAAAAATGTTTTTGGAGATAGATCTAAATGCCAAATTGTTTACTTTAACATAAACTCCATACTAAAAAAATATTTAAAAAAACTTTTATTTTGCATATTCTGTAAAACACATATGTATAAAAAAGGACAGTGAACACAGTCATAGAAATTGGTTAGTATGTACACTCGATTTATGTTTTGGAGATAGATCTAAATGCCAGATTGTTCACTTTCAAATACACTCCAAAGGTCAAGGTCAAAGGGTACAGGTGATTGCTCAAAAGTCAAGGTCACTATACTGAGCCGACTGACGCAGCGTACCTGGCATGATAACGTTTGAACGGAGGGACCTAGGATGCTCAAGCCGCGGTTTTGCATGCGGATAGGTACTTAGGATATGTAGGCGAGGTTCGAAAAAGAAAGGTCATTAGTCAAAAGTCAAGGTCACTGAAGCCGAAAATGCTGCTGAGCACCTGACACAATAACGTTTGAACGGATGGACCTACTTAGGATATCTGGACCAGGTTCGAAAATAAAGGTCATTTTTCAAAGGTCAAGGTCACTGGAGCCGAAAATGCTGCCAAGCACCTGGTTTTCTAGGATTCTCGCTCAAGCAACATGCAGGGCGATGTGTGTGCGTTCCAGTGACTGCAGGCCTAACAAAAATTGTGCTTAGACGACAGAGAGAAACACGCTTTACTGGTTGTCTATATTATAGCAGAGAACAAAATAAGCCAGCGTGTAATCTGCATAGTGTGTTCGTTTGAGGAGTGCATGTCGGTGTCATATATATATACATAATTATGTTGTTTGTGTGGCTTTTCTCCCCCCCCCCTCTCTCTCTCTCTCTCTCTCTCTCTGTATCTCTCTCTCTCTCTCTCTCTCTCTCTCTCTCTCTCTCTCTCTCTCTCTCCAAAGTTACTCTCTCTCTCTCTCTCTCTCTCTCTCTCTCTCTCTCTCTCTCTCTCTCTCTCTCTACTCTCTCTCTCTCTCTCTCTCTCTCTCTCTCTCTCTCTCTCTCTCTCTCTCTCTCTCTCTCTCTCTCTCTCTCTCTCTCTCTCTCTCTCTCTCTCTCTCTCTCTCTCTCTTGGGTGATTTTAATATCGATCTGTTAAAACCCAACACAACATGGACACGATCATATGAGTTGTCCCTCCTAACGCAAGTTATTGACAAGCCAACACGAATAACAACTAATTCTAAAACATTAATTGATCATGTTTATTCTTCTCAGCCAGATAATCTAGTAGAAGTCTGTTCACCTAGTTTGTATTGTAGTGACCATCTCCCTGTTTGCTTCACCTGGTCAAAAAAGGGTGTAAAAATTGCCAAGAACTGCCACACTATTGTAACATACAGACACCTCTCTAATCTTGATATAGAAAAATTCTTATTAGACCTTAGCAACTCTCATATATTTTCTGTATATCAATTTACCAATGCTGATGAAGCTTTTGAAATTTTTTACCATAGTTTTATGAATGTCTATAATAAGCATGTACCTATGAAAACCAAACGTGTAAAACGTACTCCAAAGAAACCTTGGATAACTGATGATATCCAAAAAGCAATAGACAAAAGGGACTCTCTTTTTGCAGAAGGGGACCAATATAATGCTTGCAAGCAAAGAAATTTTGTTACCAACTTAAAAAGAAAGTCAAAAAAGAACTACTTTAAAGACTTAGTTTCATCCAAATCAGATAGTAGATCTATATGGACAGCTATCAACCAGTTAAATAATAAGTATAACAGTTCAAAAAACATGATTGATAAATTGTCTCCAGAAGAGCTTAATACTCACTTCTCTAATATAGTGAGCACCATTATTCATAACGATAGATCTAATGAAAATGACCTTTTAAATCTTAGCGACTTTTGTTTATCGAAAAATATATCGTCAGAACTTAATATTCCTTACTTAGCTGTATATGAGGTTTTTAATTATCTTGTTCACTTAAAACAAACGAATGCAAGGGGTGATATTTATGGTAAAATCCTAAAGATTGCAGCACCTATAATTACCGAGCCACTCACTTACATATATAATTTGTGCATTTCTAAAAGCCATTTTCTTAAAGCATTTAAAGTTGCCAAAGTTACTCCCATATTCAAATCAGGTGATCGCTCTGACCCTAGCAACTACCGACCCATTTCTATCATGTCTATCTTATCTAAACCTTTAGAAAGTCATATTAAAGCTCATCTTGTTAATCACTTTGATCGCTTCAATCTCTTTCATCCGTGTCAATCTGGCTTCAGAGCAAAACACTCATGCCACACTGCTCTTACAACTCTTGTTGACAAATGGCTAACTAATATTAACAACAACGAAATTACTGGCGCTTTAATAGTTGATTTTGCCAAAGCCTTCGACGTTATTGACCATTCCTTATTACTAAAAAACCCTCAAAATGTATGGTTTGTCTTCCGATACACTGAATCTGATGTCATCATTTTTAATTGACAGGAAACAGGTGGTGGCTGTAAATAGCTCTGTATCGTCGTCTATAACAACAAAGTATGGCATTCCTCAGGGGTCTATCCTAGGACCAATACTTTTTTCTATTTATATTAATGACTTGCCTCTAGTTATAAGTTCCCTATGTAAACTTTTTGCCGATGATACAACACTACACACAAGTCATTCCAATTATACAACAGTATTTCAAACGTTACAAAACAGCATCGATGAACTTTTAAATTGGGCAGAGTTGAATCATATGAGCTTGCACCCATTAAAAACCAAACTTATAATAATTACAACAAGACAAAAACGCCAGAACCTTCCTAACAACTTTTTGACTCTCTTTATTAATGGCAATGCAGTTGAGGAAGTTGGGAGTCACAAAGTTCTTGGCGTTGTCGTTGACAATAATCTTTCTTGGTCCGAACATGTCACTAAAACCTGCAAATCCGTGTCTTCAAAGATTTATCAGTTGTCTAAAATAAAGCATTTCCTAGACCTCCATTCACGTAAGATATTTTTCCACTCATTTATTGAATCGCATATCAACTACGCGTCAACTCTGTGGGATGGCGCTAGTGAAAATATTTTGAAACCTCTTTCAAGTCTTCATAGACGAGCATTAAAACTAGTTCTGCTTAAGTCCTCAAAACTAACCACTTATGACCACAAAGCTTTAGACATTCTACCCTTCCATTTAAAGCTAAATTATAACAAGGCTATTTTTATGTTTAAGATTTTATCAGGCAATGCCCCACAATCTCTTACCAGTAGGTTTGTTGTCAATGACCGGCGCCACGAACATAAAATCATGCTCCCTCTTCCAAGAATTGACCTCTTCAAGACAAGCTTGGCTTATTCTGGTGGGGCCCTGTGGAATGCCATGCTGGCCAATACCCAAATTGGAAACACTTTCAAGTCATTCAAAAAAAGATATAAAGATTTTCTGATGACAACTCTTTAATACGTTACCTGATAACCCATTCACCACTTGTTTCCTTCCTAATATGAGTGTCACCACTGTTAACCATGCATGTTTAGTGTTCATAATATGTTATAGTGGTGATTGTGTGTATGCATGTGTGAGTTTGAATGTGAGTGTGTGTATGTGCGCGTTCATACACTGTGAATGTGTATGTGTCTGCCTGCGAATTTTGTGGGTATGTGTGTGTGTATTGTGTATGCTTGTGTGTGGGATGTGCGTGTGTGCGTACTTGTGTATGTGTGTGTGTTGGTGAGTTTATGCGGCGTATGCACGTAATTATTTGCTTACTTTTGTTTTGCGTATGTTGTAATGTGTATAACGCAATTGGTATGTATGTTTAATGTGTATGATTTAATGCTAGTGTGCGGGATGACCATGGTGAATGTTGTGGGGAATGTGCTTTTGTTTGCATTTATCCTTACAATTTGATTTATCTTTTTATGATGGTAGTGTATCTTATGTGCATGATGATTATTAGTTGTTTATGACATTTTCTTCTTTTTTTTTCCTTCTCATTTAATGAGGGCTAGATGTAAACAAGCCTATATTGTGCTTATCTTTTCCCTCAATAAAAAAGGTTCGTTCGTTCGTTCGTTCGTTCGTTCTCTCTCTCTCTCTCTTTCTTTCTCTCTCTGTCTGTCTGTCTGTCTAGTGTTACCGTTGTGAAATAGAGGTTCATTACCAACCGCGTAGCAAAAGCTGGTTAATGTATTCAGGGCTGTCTGCCTGTTCCTGGCTGTTAGTGTTACCAAAAAGCCTGAATTTTAATATACAAAGAGTTCACAGTCCGCAGCTGACTGAAGCCGGTTTTTTTACTCCCACCCTTTCACCTACACTACAGGTGGGGATCACTGTGAACTCACGATCACTGCCTCTGTTACCATACTTAACACTTCCCACCTTCCACCTTTTCACCTTCCAGGTGGGAAGTGAGAAAGTTGGCTTCATTCTTTGCAAGATTGGTAGCCTGCGAAAGTAATCACTCTTTGTGACATTTAGGCTTTAGGTCAGGTTAGGTTACTAGGTGTTACCACGGTAGTGTTTGAACGGAGGCACGTTGGATGCTGACATTTTCCATACAGGTAGGTAGTTAGAATATCAAGGCCATGTTCGAACATGAAGGTCATTAGTCAAAGGTCAAAGTCACTGGACCCGAAAATGCTGCCGCGCAACTGATTGATCTAGCCTTCATACTTTGATACTTTGATGCCAAGGGAAATCACTCTGCGAAGTCCAGGGGCAAACAGACATGGCGACTCTTGTAAGACGGGTCTGGAATCTATTTGCTCCAGTCAGCGTTCGGAAGACCTGTGTTAGATGTCTGTCGACAAGGTAATGAAATACTATTTACTTACTGTTTGCTATTTAATTATTTCTGATTTTTGGTGCTGTGTGGTTCTCGTATTTTGGGGCCGATTTTGACCTCAAGTGTGTCTTTCAAATGTTTTGTTGACTCAATTATTCATTGACTCGAGTCATCAGAAACATTTGAAAGACACACTTGAGGTCAAAATCTGCCCCCAAATACGAGAAGTTAACCGCAGTCTCGATGCCAATTTTCATTGGACGATAGGCCTAATCCAACTAATACAGCGTGGTTGTGGAGCAGCAGGAAGAAACATAAAATAAAAGAACTTAAGAATAAGAAGCAACTGAAAAGAAATGAACTAAAAATATAGAATCTCCCCAGTGTTTCATGGCTCCAGCATCTATCGTCTGCTGCAAAGCGATGTTGCAAAATAATGCTGTTCGCAAAGTAGGCTGGAACTAGACCAGTGGAAAACAATGTGGGTTTTGTTGCTAGACATCGGCCTTTCTGTTGTATCGTTGTGTTATGGGAAGGGTTTACTCGACAAGTAATAATGCATTAGTCAAGTCAAGTCAAGTAAAGTCAAGAAATCTTTATTATTTCTATACAGAGAAATTGCATTCGGGTGCAAACACAGAATTACAAAAATAGAACACAACATATTATTTAAGGGCTTAAAAACAGTCACAAGAACTAATACGTCAACCATATTGCCACAAATTTAACAATTCATATACTAGGATCGCATTGCACCAACAAACACTCAAACCATATTGCACACACAAAATGGCTTATATACCAGGTAAGAATATACATTAAATAGTAAATCATTTTTATCAAGACTTACTGACAGTTTAGCCACATTTTGATTTCAGACTGGAGCATGGGAGTCAAACTTTGTTACAACTACAAGTTACGAAGTAGTTAGCCTAGGCCTATCGTCCAATGAAAATTGGCGTCGAGACTGCGGTTAGCTTCTACTGTTCTAGTGAACCACACAGCACAACAAAATCAGAAATATGATTCACTCATTCAGTCAATGACTGAAGACGAAAAGTTGTTCATTCATTGAAAGTGAATTTGAAACTATGTCAGATTGTTGGGTTCCTTTCATTACTGACATTAGTTTCAATGATAGTTTGATAGCTTTCAAGAACAGAATAGACAAGGTCCTCAAGGACTATATGTATTGTAGCAACGTGAGTCACCCGCTGTGTGCCACAGCCAGTGTGTCTGCTGCAGACTGCCCGTGTGAACAGTCATAGAAATGAGATCAATCAAAAGATTGCTAGGTTGTACTCATAGCCCAAAGTTAGGATAGTTAGTTTCCTGATCAAAAGATCAGCAACAGGCCTCACGGCCTATCTATGCTGC
>CM065700.1:41356587-41359087 GCA_017654935.2 Phymorhynchus buccinoides | reverse complement strand
TGAATAACAAGACCCTGATTTCAAGAGCTTTAATGACCTGGTTGTTTTACCTCATTGTGGTGCACATAAATGCGAACATTGGCGGTAAAAGGGTTTAAAACAGTGTTTATGAAACAGTACTACAAATGTGCAGCTTTTTGATGGTGAGTTGTTTGCTGTTGCAGCTGTTCCTTCACAAGATTTTTGGCTACCGAGGGATCGTTCTCTTCCCGTGGCTGGCGCGGGTCTATGACCGAGACATAGCCGCCAAGACAGAGGAGAGGTGAGCTCTGTTACTGGGTTGTACAATCTAACAAGCTATGTACGACCGAGACATAGCCGCCAAGACAGAGGAGAGGTGAGCTCTGTTACTGGGTTGTACAATCTAACAAGCTATGTACGACCGAGACATAGCCGCCAAGAACAGAGGAGAGGTGAAGCTCTGATTACTGGGTTACAGTAGCAATCTAACAAGTATTGAGTATGTGTCCGGTATGTTGCAGGGCTCTCAGGGACCCCAATTTTGGGGGTCTATGAAGCACTAAAATTCTTAAGGACCATCTAAAATAATGTGCAGGGGGTCCCAGGTATGTCACTTGAAAATTTCTTTTTAGAGTTCACAATGCGACTAGGGATTTCTCTATTCCGCCTCTAGGGACCCTCTATGCTGTAAGTGAAGGAGTCCCTGGATACCCCTTGTTTTGCAGGACGATTGGGAGCCTTGAATGTGGTGTGTATTTCCACTTGATAATCAGACAGTAGATTAGTGATTTTACATAAAATGCACTGTTTTCAACTCTTCCAGCACACCATGGAGCAGGAAGTGTAATTAACGTCGCCCAAGACAATCACTATACACACTACCCACCAAATGCAAAAGACACAGTTCAGAAAAAAGGGCATGTGTTTGTTCATGAATTATGAGCTTATGTCAATGTTTCTCTCTGATGCTATTAAAACAGAAAGACCCCCTCTAGATATATCACCCCTCTATGAACTAATGTAGACAGATTGTAGAGCAAACAATCGATCATGCGTGCGTCATTGGTTTGCGTCATTTAGGAGGTGATACGCAGACCCCCTTTCTACTCCACAAATATAACGTTTTCTCTTCTCGCTTTCTGTTTTGTGAGGTCAGTGTTTATTTTTTGCCGGAAGATTTAAAAAGAAAAACATGAAAATGAAACCCCCAGTTGTACTAACAGCAACTTGTAGCTTGTTTGACTTGATGAATATAAAGTGCTTTAATTCTTCTAGTGCCAAGTATTAACATTTTTTTTATTTTAAGCCTTCTCTTCCAAGTTATTTTTCAAGAGAACTAAACATGATCACCTACATTTACTAAATGCGTTAAATTAATGGAAATGCACTAAGATGAGCTCTAAGAATAGACAACCACATGGAAGATGTTTGCCGGCACCTTCCTGCAGCGCTGGCAATGACTGACATACAGGCAACGTTGTGACGCACATCAGTGTCCGCAGCAGTAGAAGAGTTAAGCTTTGTCTTAGATGAACGGTTACTGTTCAATGTTAGTGGCTATATCATCATATAGTTCGTTCATTCGTCCACAGGGACGATGACCATGCTTCAACAGTTCGTCCTTGTGAATATCTAGGATGCTGGATGAGTTCGCATATTATGGCTAGTGAGGCCAATGCGAGCTAGGAAGGATCTCTGACAGTGAGGACAGGATGAACGAGTTGGGGGGCTCTGTCGGGGTTGCCGATGCTTAGTGAGGCCGATGCGAGCCAGGAAGGATCTCTGACAGTGAGGACAGGGAAAAGAGTTTGGGTGGATATGTCGGGGTTGCAGAGGCTTGCGAACCTGTTTAGGCGGGATCTTGTATGCCTCACGCTTTGGCCTTGCGACTGTACTTGCTACGGTGTCCAGTTCACGTCACGTCAAGTCAAAATGATTTTTTATTGACGATAAAGGAATAAGCTAAAAAATTTTTTTTTTCATCCTGTCGTCATAAATAAATAAATGAGAAACACAACTGAAACCAACACAATGAAAAACAAAAGCTGTAAACAAAAAAACAATTTGCAATGAAAAATATGGGAAAAAAAATACACCTATGTTCCACAAGCACAATACGATAATCATGTACAAAATACTGACAAAAGTAATCATAGTGGACAGGGAGAGGACAAGAAAAAGTTGGGGAAAAACAAAAATGACTGCGACAAATGCCAGGTAGAACATAGACATCGGAATGAGAGAGAGAAGAGAGAGTGAGGAGAGCGATGGCGTAGAGATAGAGAGAGAGAAGAGAGAGAGCGAGAGCCATCAGAAGTTGGTGGCTCCCTTTGTACCATATAGACTGTAGTATAGTACTGTGCATGTTATGGTTTCTTGACAGGACGTTGGATGAGCAGTTAGCAGCGACAACGGTGTGGAAAGGAGGTGAAGGCTGGAACGCACTTGACTACCAAGTGCTGATCGTACTCCCGGCGACTTTCCGCACACGTGGGTGAAATACTACTAGCAATAGGTGTTTAGTCCAGAGGAGACATTG
>CM065700.1:41325813-41356087 GCA_017654935.2 Phymorhynchus buccinoides | reverse complement strand
TTGATATCGTACAACCTCTCATATAGCAAAACAATCTACTAACTGTGTGTGAGGGGTGGTTTGCATGTGCTGCATAATCCCCAAACATGTATGATAGATGCCTCTCTCTCTCTCTCACTCTCTCCCTTTCCATCCCTTCCATCCCTCTCCCTCCCGCCCTCTCTTCTCTTCTCGCTCCTCCTCCATTCCCGCCATCCAGCCCCCTCGCTCTCTCTCTCTCTTTCTCCCTCCATCCCTCATCCCTCTCCCTCCCCGCCTCTCTCTCTCTTTCTCTCTCTCTCTCTCTCACTCCATCCCTCCATCCCTCTCCCTCCCCCCCCCCCGTCTCTCTCTCTCTCTCACTCTCACAAACACTCTCTCTCTCTCTCTCTCCCTCCATCCCTCCACCCTCCCCCCCACCTCGTTCTCTCTCTCCTCTCTCTCTCTCTCCCACTCTCTCAAACTCTCTCTCTCTCCCTCCAGTCCCTCCAATCCCCTCTCCCTGCCCTCCCGTTCTCTCCCTTCCCCCCTCCCCCCTCCCCCCCCCACTCCCCCCGCCTCTTCATCTCTCTCATCCTCTCATCTCTCTCTCTCGTCAAAATCTCCAGTCACCTCTCTCTCTCTCCTCTCTCTCATCTCTCTCTCTCACTCTCTCCTTCTCTCTTTCTCTCTCTCAGACAAGCATATATTATGTTCAAAAACTTGGATGATAAAGGTAAAATGTGCTGGGTTAGTTTGGTTAGACACACTTTGTTTAGCTTAGGATTTGGTTATGCATGGCTGAAACCAGGGTGTTGGATGTGAAATAGCTTTCTTATGTTTACTCAAACAACGATTAAAAGATAACTACTTTCAAGAATGGAATAGCTCAGTAATGAACAAAGACATGTATAGTACCTATCGGCTTTTTATGCAATCATTTGAAAGTGAACTTATGAATTTCTAGACATTAGGTGTTTCTGTGATGGGTTGGTCAAATTGATAACTGGTGTGCTTCCAATAAATGGTTCGTCCTTCAGAACAACTTTCAGTGACAATTTAAACTTTCTTTGTCCCACGTGTAAGGTAGTTGAAGACGAAAATCACTTTATACATGTTTGTCCCGTATATAACGATATTAGAAACAAATATTTAAGTGGAATTGAATAGCATTATACTAATATTCTTCTGAATGGGTACATGACACTAACTCGTAAATTAATCATGTTTATTTTTTATGCAATTCAACGGAGAAATGTGATTGAGAAGTTAGACATTAATAATAAGTTGTCTGAGAGATGTTCTTATGCCCAAAATGACTTCACAGCGGTTGTTCCTGTATGATTGTAACACCCAAAAAAAACGAAGAGAAAAAAAGGTTATCTTTTTGACACTATGTTTTCTATAATATCTGTGACAATCCCTGAGTACGAAGTCCCGAATAAACCATAGACCGAGATGTTTGGTAAATTGTATGCTCTTGTGTGTGTTCTTTTAATTGTGATTGTTCTTTCTATATATCTATGAGTAAACTTTTGTTTGTTTTGTTCGGTCTGGCAGGTCTGGCCTATGTGGCGCACGAGGACGCAGCTGCCGTACTCCCACGCTGCCAGGCCCCCATACTCCAGCGGCGAAAACAAAAAAAAAAGTGTCCTCAGCAGGCCCCCATCGAACACTGCTAAACAAAACCGAGCGCTGTTCGACAAGTTTTTTGCCTCTGCCTGATGCATGACACAAAATATAGCAGAGTCCAGTGAGTTGATCAGCGGATGGGAATTGTCTGCTTCAAACAGCAAATTTCCAGCCGAAATAACATTGCTTTTCCTAATTATTCTGAAAAAAAGTCTGTCTGCCAAAAAATTAACACCCGCTGGGACGAAAAAAACCCTACTCATTAAGGAGGAGCTAGGGATGTAGCCATTCTAATGTGTTGTGGCTCTCAATATTCCTATGCTTCTTCTGCAAACCCAAGACTCCCCCAGCATTACCCCCCCCCCCCGGACCCCCCCACTAGGGGCCTTCCCCCAACCCCACCCCCCACCCCCACCCACCGGTGCCCCCCCGAAACGCCCCACTAGACCCCCGCTTTTTCAGCTTTTTAAAACTTTTCTAATTCCCATGCCTGGTTGATGCTCCACCTTGTCGGGGCAGTGGGTGTATGCCTCATGCCTCCATACGTGGAGCTGGATGAGCCCTTGAGTGCCCCCTCCACGAGTCTCTCCCTGTGGGGAGTACCGGGGTGTGTGTTGTGGGGTGTCTTTCGTAAAAGTAGTTCCCCCAGCTTTTGAAGTTCTGTGCTTCTAACTTCCTTTGGATCTGCCACTCTTCTCTTTGACTCTGCCTTTTCCCTTTGTTTTCTGTTCTCTGCTATCTTTCTGTCTGTTGGTCCATTGCACCTGCCTGTAAAAAAAAAAAAAAAAAAAAAATCTTCAGAATAATTTTTCTCAGACTTTGAGCTCCTCTCGAAATCGGAAATGTGTCGGTCTGTATGCAGTGGGGGTTGACCAGTGAAAACTGAAAACCGAACACTCACATACGTACCTTATCCCGTTATGGCCAGATGGCCTGGGGCAACGCAGAAGAAGAAGAAAGAAGCTCCGCCTTGTTAGTTGTAGGAAGGCTGGCAACTGGAAATTGTGGCACTTGTTTTTTGCACTGAAAATGTTTTTTTGGTCGGTTTCTGTGTTTCTCTGTTGGTTTTGAGTTTTGATTTACTTTCTCATACACAGCGTATTTCCTTAACTGCTTTGGGAAAATTAAGAGATAAAAAAAATGTGATGAAAATCATCACATAGAAAAAAGTAATAATCTTTAACCCCTTCCCTGCCTGACTAACGTGGTGGGTGATGTCATTGATGACGCCTGTCATCGATTTTGATGTCATAGTCCTGGCGATGTGGAATGCTATTTTTTGTGTTTTAGACAGATCAGGAAATGATAGGGCATCTCTAGACCATTTTTCTCAGATAGAGTGTAACACTACTAGATCTCCGTCCTCTCTTCGATGTTATGATTAAATAAAAGATAATTTGATGAGGTTTTGTTTTCGCCAGGATCAGGGGTTAACTTATTGTTAGTAATCAAAGATGATGGCAGTAGAATTAGTCCACTGAATTTGAAGTAAACTACGCATCCTTTCTTCTTCATCTACTTCTTCTTCTTCTTCTTGCTTCTTCTTCTTCTTCTTCTTCTTCTTATTCTTATTCGACATCGCCTATCAGACACCGTTTCCTGTCAACTTATGAGCGCACCAGATCTGCGATCACATGAAAATAAAAATCCAAAATAAAAAGAAAAAAAGTAAAAAAAAATTCTGCCGTGTTTTTTGCCTAACTAAGAAATAGTTTAGGGCCAGCAAGTCCGACTTTCGACTTTAGGAAATATGGGGTTGAAAGTGTTTTCTTGAATAAAAGTCTGAAAAGCAGGAGAATAGGACCAGTGACGCAAAACTGATAGTAAGATGCACAGTTAGGCAAAGGGAAAATGCAGAGTCAAAGTGTGACAGATTAGAGGAAGTTACAAGTTCATAGCTTCCATAAGGTGGGTGGACTGTATTCAAAACTCTAGGTGTAGAGTGGCACAGTGGCAGCGGCTAACGCCATACGTGTCAAGTACACCTGAGTTCGAACCTGGTTACAGGGGATTTTTCCTCTCACTTTGCCGCTAGGTCTCACAGGTCTGAACGTAGAGTCTTTTCGGGTGAGACGATAAACCCGACGGTCCTGTGTGCCCATGCACTTAGCATACGTTAATCCCAGTGGTAATGAAAAAGTTGTCATTTGGTCAAAATTTACACCCACTTCCCTTTCCTGTGCAGCTCAACTCTCAATAGAAAAATCGCATGCAAAAAAAAAACCCAAAACAGCAGGTGGCGCGCCATCTGGCTGCCGACGCGCTGCTCCCAGGTCGGAGCATACCGATTTTCATAGCGATGCCCCTGGTGAACGATAAAATATACGAAACTAGATACTTCCCACCTAATCAAACGACCCTCCCGTTGATCACCGTCAACGTGGGGGGGGTGGGAAAGGGATCAGTCATCCTTTTCAACCCGTGCCGTGTGTGTGACACCAGGTTTCCCCCCTTCAATGTCTATACGCATGAGAGACGTTTGAGGGCGGGGCACTCCAGAAGATCAACCACTCCGTGAGCTTCACAGTTTGTCGTACGACGTGCACGCGTGAGATGAACGACGGAGACAACCATCCGCATCACGGTCATCCCACTACTACATGTGCATGCAGTGTGACTCGCTGTGTGTTTACAGTCTGTTTACAAGCACTGCGTCGGTATCTATAAGGAGGGGGTGCGACTGTACCTGCGCACAGAATAAACAAAGAAAAAATGAGTGTAAATATTTAAACTAACAAAAAAAACCTTTGGTAAAAAAAACAAAAAAAATAGAAAAATAGACAAGAAAAACCACATAAACAGCAAAAAAAAAAGAAAAATGTTGACAACCAACTGATAAGAAAAAGTGAACTTAAAAGAAAATAAATACTTAATAGAAAATTAAACTGGACTCTATGGCATTTTAATCACAGCTGGCGAGAGAGACGGTTTGCTCTTCTTTGTTCCCTGTTGTTCGTGCCACCACGAAGCAGAGATTTTCTGGCGAGAACGACCCGATCCCTGGGATCAGATGTTTTCCCTTTAAGTATGTGTGCGTGTGTCACTCTCTGTGCTGTGTGCATGGGTGCAACTCACTCTTTCAGTTTCACACTGAATTTCAGTTGTGTGTTTTTTTATCTTTGCGCTGAAACTGAACTTCATTCTTAAAAACAATTCGCCCCCCCAACCCCCAAAAATTAAGAAAATCCACCGCACATCAATTTTGGTCGTTTTTGACTTGCTTGTTCTATCCCGGAAGTCTCTCTCGGGTAATCTGGAAAACGGCATGGTGAGATGCCATATTGTTTTCAAAGATGTGCATCATTCGCAAAGTCTTATCTGACTCAAATTGTCTTTGTCCATCATTCGAACTGTCACTGTCTTGGTTATCTATTTCTCTCTTTGCGTTTCCCCTCCCTGCACCCTTCCAACCTTGCTCTGCCCCTTTACCCCGCTGGGGACGTTAAACTGCCCCTGGACCCTGCCCTTTATGGGTTTTTTGTTTGTGGATCAAAGCCACAAAACTATAACTCAACTCTTGTGTCGGTTGGTCGGACTGTCGGTCTGGAATCGGGGTCTGTCGTTCCAAAATTGGTCGCTACAGTTTATTGACAAAATTGTCGCACGTCAAATCGAGGCTACACGTCGGGCCGCTCTTCTTACTACATAAAGTGGGCAAGTTTAGTCGGATGCTTCTACGATACAAGCGTACAAAATAATAAACATATGTAATACAGACACTACAACAGACAACAACGAGTATGCAGTGCTTCTTTTGATGAATATAAGTAGGATAAATATTTTTATTTATGTAGTTTTAAATGTTTTCCAAAAGATATAAAAAAAACTTACGAAATGGTGCAGAGATAACATTATGCTGGTTTACAGATTAAAATTATTAAAAAAATCCATGGGAGGTAACTCATGACTTGGAGTAGTAAAAATAGACCGCGTGCCACAAACAATTGCGATTTCGCGCTTATTTTTCATAGTTGTGGGAGTCGCACCCCATTTTGTGTGTTACAGAATAGGTGGGAAAGTGTAGGGATCTTTGGCAACATTGAGTTGTGATGAGTTTTCAGAAAGAGGATTAGCTTATTTGTGAGAAGACGTATTAATCTAATAATTGTAACTAAACTCAAATCGCTTCTACACTGCAAAAAAAACCCCTACAAGCACATGAAGGTGAATATAAACACTACACTACCGGTGAATAAAATAAAACAAATTTTCATCCTTTAAAAAGACTTTTGACGTGAGGTGACAACAACACTAAGCTTAACAATGACGGCATGTTCTGACAGAGAGAACACAATCGACCTTTCCAGTTTGTAACAATAACACACATACCACACACCTCACCTCAAGATCAACACACCCACACACACACACACACACATCACATCACACAGAGTGATACAGCAACACTCTGAGAGAAAGACGTAATAGTTAAGTAGGAGGGATATGGATTAAGAAGAGAGGGTTGTGAGAGATTGAGATGAGAACTGAGAGGATCGAGAGAATAGAGAGAGAGAGAGGATAAGTGGAGAGGGTGTGTTACCTTTTGTTTTTAGTTTATCATTTCATTTGCTTTTATTGATTTGCATTCTTTTTTAAAAAATATATAGGCCCAAAAAAATAGTTGTAGTGTACATTTTTGTTACAGTGTCAGTACAACGTATATCAGTTTACGAATCTGACATTAATACAGTTCAGTCCAAGTTCCATGTGCGTTGTGTATCACTCTGATGTGTGTGTGTGTGTGCTTGCGGTGTGCGTGTGTGTGTGTGTGATGTGTGTGTGTGTGGTTACAACTAGGAAAATGTCCTAGTGTTGTTCCCCTCTGTCAGCTATATGCTCTCTTGTTCCTTCGTCTTCCAGCACCATATGGGTGGATGTAAAGACTGTGTATCCAGTTTTCAGTGGTCATAAAGTCGTTTCCCCGCTGCATGCATCCAACACCTTCAGAGTTTTGGAGGAAGCTCAAAGGGAACGATTTATTTGGAAGATATTTTTGGAGGAGGAAAAAAAGCGGCAGAATGAGGCCTATAATTATATATTTGGAAGATATTTTTGGAGAGAAAAGGTTGGAGAATTAGGCAATATATCTGATTGATATTTTGGATAAAACAAAGGACATTAGAATGGGCTAATAGGTAAGAAACATATGTTTTTTTTCTTCTTGAGTTTGTAGTAGTTGGTAACTGTTTATGATTTTAAGACAAATGTGTACACTTCATATTCTGACTTTTTGGAAACTGTTTTGTTTTCTGTGCAGGAGGCGCAGGCAGACCAATGTGTTTTTGGGTGAGTTCTATTTTCAGACATGTTTACCCATACGATTTTAGTGTATTTTGTACGCCTGTTTGTCACGAATACAACCAATACGACATCTGGGAAAAAATACGCCAACAAAAAATCTGACTATCATTATTTTTCAAACGTGCAAATAATGCTTCCACGTACATGCCGCACTGACTCCTGACTGCTGTGCTTATAGCCGGGAACTACTTTTTTGTGTGTCAATGTCTCCGATTGGCCAAGAGCACCAGTTTGTAGTTCTCGTTTGCGAGATTCCGCGTGGTTTGGTGGCTGCCATTTTGTATTTTCAACTCGGCGAGCGCGTGAGTGTTAAGAATGTGAAAAATATTCAAAATGTTTAAGCATCCTGCTTCAGAAGGAGACAGTAGTTCTTGCTCAAAGTCCAAGCAAACCGAGCAGGATTTCCTAGAAAAGTACAGTCGCTATCCTGGAATTGTGCCTTCCACTGTGGTGAAGACATCTTTGCACACTGCAAGTACTGTAACAGAGATATTGACGTTTCTCTTATATAAAGATAATATGCTTTGTCTGCTGTGTTTCTCGATATTTCTTGACATACTCCTATTTTGGAAAAAATACTCTTTTTGAAATTCTGAATACACTTTTCGTGATTATGGGGTATTTTGTCTGGTAAAAGCCAGCAGGTACTATGTCGCAAAAGGAATAAAGGTATTTGTCCCTGGAAACAGTCAAAAATGACACTCTGTCCCTGGAATTCACTTTTCTGTCAAGTGTCCCTGGAAATTGAGTAGAATCAAAATTTTGTAGAGCAGTCACTTGTCTTGTTTTAGCTGGCCTTACTATTGAACACAGGAACACCCAAAACAACAGACACTGTTGACATTTTCTGAACAGACATGTGACACATAGGTTACTGAACACCAAAGGATCTTGAATCCTTGGGGGTGACTTGGAGAGGGTGGGGGTTTGGGGGTAGGGTGGGGGTGAATAAATGAATGCGAGGATAGAAATGGTGGGAAAGAGGGCAGTTCTTAATGTTTTAATAGTCGCTTGTATCGACCCTAACTATGTTCAATTTTTGCGAAGCATGATCTGTTATTCATTTTTCCTTAGTTTTGTTTCCATTTTTAATGCATGCAAATGTGTTTCGTTGCTCGTATTTGCTTGTACGAGACCACACTGTAATTCAGTAATTCAGCAGTTTTTTGTGTCCGTCGACAGTGGCGGTACTGTGTACGGCTGGAGAACATGGGTGAAGAGACGGTACAGCTGAGAGAGCGGCACTGGAGGATCTTCAGTCTGTCTGGAACCCTGGAGACTGTCAGGGGGAGGGGGGTGGTGTGTGCAGGTGAGTCACTGTGTGTGTGGTGTGTGTGTGTGTTTGTTTGTTTGGAGGATCTTCAGTCTGTTCCTGGAACCCTGGAGACTTGTCAGGGGGAGGGGGGTGGTGGGGCAGGTGAGTCACTCTGTGTGTGTGTGTGTTGATGTGTGTGGTTGTTGGAGGATCTTCAGTCTGTCTGGAACCCTGGAGACTGTCAGGGGGAGGGGGGTGGTGGGGCAGGTGAGTCACTCTGTGTGTGTGTGTGTGTGGGTTTGTTTGTTGTTGGGGAGGGGGGGGGGGGGGGTGCATCTTCAGTCTGTCTGGAACCCTGGAGACTGTGAGGGGGAGTGTGTGGGGTGGTGGGGGGTGGGGGCAGGTGAGTCACTCTGTGGTGTATGTGTGTCACTGGTTGTGTGTGTGGGGGGGGGGGTTGGTGGATCTTTCAGTCTGTCTGGAACCCTGGAGACTGTGAGGGGTGAGGGTGTGTGTAGTGGGGGGTGGTGTGTGTGTGTGGGGGGGGGGGGGGGGGGGGTGTGTCTGTTTGGGGGGGGGGTGCATGTGTGTGTGTATAAGAGAGACAGACAGATATTGTTTACTCGAGATGAATCATTTCACTCCAAAGTGTTTGGGGGGGGGGGGGGGGGGGGCAAGCCAACGAATGGCCATTCACTGTGTGTGTGTGTATGTGTGTGTCACTCTGTGTGTGTGTGTGTGTGTGCGTGGTTGGAGAATCTTCAGTCTGTCTTGAAACCATGGAGACAGTGAGGGGGAGGGGGGTAGTGGGGCAGGTGAGTCACTTTGTGTGTGTTTGTGTGAAAGTGTATGTGTGTCTGTTTGTATGTGTATGTGCATCTGTTTGTGTATAAGAGAGACAGACAGATATTGTTTACTCGAGATGAATCATTTCACTCCAAAGTGTTTGCGCAAGAGGAGCGGGCATTCAAGCCAACGAATGGCCATTCACATCAATCCAGAAAATGGGAATTGCATTGTTTTAAATACACCAGCTTTTTTAAACCCCTTGACTGCCAGAGAAAAATAAAGAAAAAAATAAATCCAGACTATTGTGCAAATCATGCCATGAAAAAAGACAACTGACGGTAGCCTCTGAGACCAAACGTATACCGTCTGACACACCAGTTCGGGAATAGAAGAGAGTTGTGCGTCACTTAGTGGGTTCAGTGTAGAAATGTGGTTTTAGCAACCTGGCGTGATAGTGTAGCGTCTGTGTTTGACCAGAATGCTGTACGTAGTATTTTATTTCAGAAATGCTTGTTTCCATAAAAGTTTTCAGAGAGTCGTGCGTCACTTAGCTCATTCAAGTCGTTCCAGGCTTCTTTGTTATTGTATCTTATTATTCATATTATAAGGCGCAGGGGTCTGAGTCTGGGGGAAAAGTATCGCCTTATAGTCCGAAAAATACGGTATATTTCAGAAATGCTTGTTTCCAGAAAGCTTTCAGTGAGTTGTGTGCGTCACCCAGTGTGTTCAGTGTCCTCAGTATGTTATGACACAACCGTGGTGGTGTAAATCTTTGACCAGAATGCTGGTTGTTGTTGTTTTACTTAGTATTACTGTATTTTTCAGATTATAAGCACACACCCCAAAAAATTATACCCAAATTTCAGATTTTGTTATTGTATCTTATTATTCATATTATAAGGCGCAGGGGTCTGAGTCTGGGGGAAAAGTATCGCCTTATATTCCCCAAAAGAGATTTCAGAAATGCTTGTTTCCATAAAGCTTTCAGAGAGGTGTGTGCGTCACCCAGTGTGTTCAGTGTCCTCAGTGTGTTTAACGTGACGCAGTGTGATGGTGTGGCATTTGTTTGTTTGACCAGGAGCCGATCCTGAACTCTGAGCAGCCGGCCTTCCAGTACAGCAGCCACGTGTCCCTGCAGGCGCCCAGCGGCCACATGTGGTCAGTGTCACCGGATTGCACCGGCTTATCAGTGCTCATTTGTATCTTAACCCTTTCACCGCCAGACATTTTTTAGCCCCAAAATACCCATTAAACTTAACTGGGTAGAGAAAAAAAAATTCTGCAATATTGCGAATTCCGCTGTGACATCTATAACATTAGGCCTATCCTTACCTCCCAAAATTAACAAAAACTAGGGTCTTCAGATAACAGACCATGATTTGATGCCTTTTAGTGACATGGGTGTTAAACCATTGTGGTGCATAAATGCGACATTGGCGGTGAAAGGGTTGAAACTCTTCTGGCACACATGGGCGTATACATTCGCCCCAAGACATCACTCTACACTCCCACCAAATCTCCTCCGAAGTCGGGAGTGTGGCTGCCATGTGGCGGGGTGAAATAAAAACGGTCACACACGTAATGTTCTCATCCCTAGCTGGTGCATTTGTACTATAGATTCGGCTGTTGGGATGATCCCTGGAGTCTTTTAGCCAGGGTACCTCAACAACAACAACAACTCACACCAAGCGCAAAAACACATTCACTGCCCAGTATCCTGCTATGTGTTTGTCTGGTGTTTTTTTTTTATAGCTTATGTGACTGTTCCTCCCGTTAAAGTAACACATGCACACTCGAAAGTATCCTGATCTAAGTATGAAAAAGGTATTTTAATAATACCAAGCATTCTAGTTTATTTCTTAACAGCATCATCAAATTTAATATTTTCATTAAAAATGACACCAAGATCCTTTTCTTCTGTGCACTTTGATATAGTATAACTGGTACCATCTTTAGTCATAGTATAATTATTACAAGTGTTATTGTTACCCAGATGTAAGACTTTACATTTTGAGGCATTAAAGTATAATTTCCAAGTATCTGTCCACTTCACTAATGAATCTAGATCATTTTGTATCTCATCTTTATTTACGGATATTCGTGTCATCTGCAAATATCTTACAAAAGCTATTTATGTCCTGTGGCAAGTCATTGATAAAAATCATAAAAAATACCGATTGACCATGATGCTTGGCTTTGTGATATTTGTCCCAGGTTTTGAAGTAGTGCTTCGCTGGAATCAGTTGCAGAGGGTCGGCAGCCATGTAATAATTGTATTTAGGGCTTTAGTGTACAGGGGATTTTTTCCTCTCACTTTGCACTAGGCCTTATGTCTGAACGTGGAGTCTTTCGGATGAGACGATAAATCGAGGTCCCGTGTGCCCATGCACTTAGCATACGTTAAACCCAGTGGCAACGAAAAAGTTGTCATTTGGTCCAAATTTACCCCCCCCCCCCCCCTTTCCTTCCTCATCAGTCACAATAAATCGCATGCAAAAAACAACCCAAAAAAAATTGGGTGGCGCGCGGCTCTGGCTGCGACGCGCTCTCCAGTTCAATCGTGGGAGCAACCCGAATTTCACAGAGACGCCTCTGTGACTATAAAGTACCTAATACCTAATACCTAGTAGTAAAAAGTGTAAGGTTTTTTTTCCAGGTAGCAATAATGACAGTTTGTACATAGGGTATTTATGTGCCACTTTTGTTCTGAATTGTGCTTCCCATTCTATGTGAACAAGAGTACCTGGTGACCATGCTGAGGGTCTTTGTGTTCCTCAGTTTTGTGTGTTTGGGGTTGTGTTTGTGCAGTTGGTTGGTTGATTGATAAGTAGTTCATTAACATCAACATTAACCTTTAGCACGCTGCATGCGCACTGTGTCGCCGAGTTGATGCTCTCCCCTGCAACATCAGGCGCCCTGTGTCGCCCAGAGAGGGTTACTCAAAACCAATGTTTCGCGGACGTTATTTCAGTTACTAAAAATGGAAATAACCTTACTTTTGCTTCAGAACGAGGCTCAGTCAACATCCGATTTTTTCTGTTAGCCACCATATTGCCTTTGTAACCGTTTAGTTATTTTTCAAAGTTTTATTCGGTCAGAAAGTCCAGTTTCCTATCAAACATGGTGGATTTTCTTGTTGGCGAAGCTTTCATACTGGAAATTATCATCAATGTTTGCTTAGATAATGCATTTTTGGGCTTTGTTAGGTCGGATGTCGACAGTGAAAGAGTAATAGAAGATTGTAGTGCAGTAGAAGGGGGGGTAGACAGTGTCACTGTCACTCGACATGATCCTGATACAATTCAAGCCGTGATTGTGAATCGGTGCCGATTTCAACTACTAGGTTGACTTTGGAGAAAATTTCGCCTTTCATGATATTCTTAATGATATTTCCGCAAGTTCATTTATTAAAAGTGATCCTCGACATGACTTTAATAGTCAGTGGGTGAACTCAGAAGCATTCTACACTCATTCCGACTGTGCCGCAACAGTAAGTCTACACTTGATTTTTTTTTCTTCAACAACAAAACATGAACGGACAACAAAATACATAGTATCAAAACTTTCCTCAATCATTTTTTTATTATGATTCCAATAGTCAAGTCTGCACACAATTAGCCCTACTCTCATGGTGA
Source organism: Phymorhynchus buccinoides (assembly GCA_017654935.2). NCBI lineage: Eukaryota > Metazoa > Mollusca > Gastropoda > Neogastropoda > Raphitomidae > Phymorhynchus > Phymorhynchus buccinoides. The sequence continues at coordinate 41,343,517 of CM065700.1, read as the reverse complement.
CCTCAGTTTCGGTTTCCGATCCAGTCTATGCCTTGGTGCATTCGGGTCAAAGTCATGGGGATCAGTGTGTTCTGGGGAGCTGTCGGTGGACGGTCGTGGTGGCGCCCTCGGAGGAGGACCTCACTCACGCTGGCTCCGCGACTAAGAGAATAGTGTCGTCAGTAGGGGGCTTAGTAGGTGGTGTCCTGAACAGGCTCTACTGAACTTCACCGAAGTGACTCAGCAGCAGTGCAGTGTCTCCTCGGTTGGTTGCCTCCTGACGGACTAACATAGATTCGCTCCCCTTGAACTGCTGGTCTCGGATTCTGCGACCTGAACGTGCCGAGGTGTGGCTGCGAATTGGGATTCGGAATGAGCGGCGTGGGAGCAACACCACTGTACGGCCCAGAAGATAGGACAGCAAAAAAAAAGTCTGCACACAATTATCTGGGTGGACTTAAGTGTGTGATTATGGTATTGCTTGCTCCGCTGAGACACGCTTGAAATTTTGTTGTGAAATTCACGAATTGTTACTGTCTCATTTTTAATTTTTAATCTTTTTTAAATGCACAGGGGTACCTACAAAATGGAGCGACGCGACGGAACGAGCTTCGACTGCAAGATCCCTCCTTTTTCTCTGGAGAGTAAATCTGAGGACAACAGCAGTCCCCACGGATTCCTGGGAAGCTAAGTCATCGTATGGGTTCATGTCGAGATCGATGTTTGGATTCCTGGGAAGCTAAGTCATTGTATGGGTTCATGTTGAGATCGATGTTTGGATTCCTGGGAAGCTAAGTCATTGTATGGGTTCATGTTGAGATCAATGTTTGGATTCCTGGGAAGCTAAGCCATTGTATGGGTTCATGTTGAGATCAATGTTTGGATTCCTGGGAAGTTAAGTCATTGTATGGGTTCATGTTGAGATCAATGTTTGGATTCCTGGGAAGCTAAGCCATTGTGTGGGTTCATGTTGATATCAATGTTTGGATTCCTGGGAAGCTAAGTCATTGTATGGGTTCATGTTGAGATCAATGTTTGGATTCCTGGGAAGCTAAGCCATTGTGTGGGTTCATGTTGAGATCAATGTTTGGATTCCTGGGAAGCTAAGTCATTGTATGGGTTCATGTCGAGATCAATGTTTGGATTCCTGGGAAGCTAAGCCATTGTATGGGTTCATGTCGAGATCAATGTTTGGATTCCTGGGAAGCTAAGTCATTGTACCGGTTCATGTCGAGATCAATGTTTGGATTCCTGGGAAGCTAAGTCATTGTACGGGTTCATGTCGAGATCGATGTTTGAAAAGAAAAAAGCAACAACCTTTGAAATAGCAAAGAGTTTTCTTTGTGTAAATAAAATGTATGTGGAGATTGATTCAAGGTGGAAACAAAAAAATAACCAATGAAAACTGTGAAGGAGTGTTTTTGTTTTGAATAAGCGGTGAGAGGGTGTTTGAGTGAGTGAAGGTATGACGGAAACCAACAAGTAATTTGGGGGATGTAGTCAAAGACTGTAATGGGGAAGATAAGCATCCAGTCTCTTTTCCCTATAGGAGTAGTGAGGACAGAAACACTGGTTATGTCCCTTTTAAACAGGACACATTTTACACATCGATAGGCCAGTTGAATTCTCCGTTCAAATTCCAGTCTAAGTTTTTGGATAGCCTGCACTGTGAATAGTGTACTGTCCCCACTAACGATAACTCTATCAGCCCGGTTCGCCGAGCTCTTAAGTAGTCCATCTTACCCTTTTAGAATATCTTTGATGTAGTTGCATAAAAATTTTTTTTATTATTCAGTTTGTTTCGAATAAGTGCTGAGAGGGTGTGTGAGTGAGTGAGTATGTATGATCAAACCAAGTACAGTATTTATTTGGGCGGGCTGTGGGTGGTGTAGTGGAATAAAATAGTTCTTATTCTGGAAATGTGCATTCGTTTGTCAAACTTTGAAAACTGTTTGTATAAAGGGGGATAGAGGCAGAAATGAAAATGGCTACAACAGATTGATTTCATTGTCAAACTTTGAAAACTGTTTGTATAAAGGGGGATAGGGGCAGAAATGAAAATGGCTACAACAGATTGATTTCATTGTCAAACTTTGAAAACTGTTTGTATAAAGGGGGATAGGGGCAGAAATGAAAATGGCTACAACAGATTGATTTCATTGTCAAACTTTGAAAACTGTTTGTATAAAGGGGGATAGGGGCAGAAATGAAAATGGCTACAACAGATTGATTTCATTGTCAAACTTTGAAAACTGTTTGTATAAAGGGGGATAGAGGCAGAAATGAAAATGGCTACAACAGATTGATTTCATTGTGAAATTTTGAAAACTGTTTGTATAAAGGGGGATAGAGGCAGAAATGAAAATGGCTACAACAGATTGATTTCATTGTCAAACTTTGAAAACTGTTTGTATAAAGGGGGATAGAGGCAGAAATGAAAATGGCTACAACAGATTGATTTCATTGTCAAACTTTGAAAACTGTTTGTATAAAGGGGGATAGAGGCAGAAATGAAAATGGCTACAACAGATTGATTTCATTGTGAAATTTTGATGGCAAATTTTTATCGGATAATAAACCTTGGAAGTCTTGATACATTTTTAGCATTGTATCTTTTCTTCTACACCAGGGCCTGTATTCACGTTGAGATAGCATGAGACTTAGCATGATGCTAACTTAGAAGCTCTTCCAAAAGTTCTATTAAATCCTATAGGACATTGGAAGAGCTTCTAAGTTAGCATCATGCTAAGTCTCATGCTATCTCAACGTGAATACAGGCCCTGGCCTTTTTAAAAACATTTTTATTTTTCTAAAAAGAATTTCAAGTTTGTTTCTTGACTTTTAAGTCTATCTCATCTGTGTTGTTATCGTCGATATTCCTTGTAAAAATGAATTACTGCCCCTTGTCAGCGTTTGACTGGTTTGTTTTATATTATTATTTTCTTTTCAGTTCCTATGCTAATATATATACAAGTTCATTTCCGACCAGTTGCCTGTCCCAGTTTCTTCTTCCAGTTTTTATTGTTACATATTAATATACTGGTTCTGTGAGGTTTTAAAAGCATTCATGTTAGTTAAATATAGGAAAGCATTCATTTTCAGAGGTGTTGACATTAAAAATTATTTTTACTGATTTAGTGCGCCAGCTGTCCTCAAATCCCTCTGGCAGGGAGAGTGGGGGTTGAACCCTGAGCAAGGCTTCTCCACCATAAACAAATTCTAGCCCAGCCTGCCGGAATAGCGACCACCTCTCTTCTGCTATCTGGCAGTCATGGTCGGAAACCAAAAGGTGTGACTGGGTGCTCCAATTATTTTGTCACACACACACCACACCACACCACACCACACCACACCACCACAACACAACACACAGACACACACACATACACACACACACACACACGCACACACACGCACACGCACACACACACACACAACAGAACACACACATGCACGCACGCACGCATGCACACACACACACACACACACATAAGCTATCTTGATGTATTTTCTGCGGAAAAAAAAAATTCAATGGCAAACTTCTACAATGGAGTAAGCTTGCAATCAAAATAAAATATTCAAATTGCTGCCAACCAAACCAGATGAATGATGATGAAAAGTTGAATAATCACTCTGGCGTAATCGATCATAATCATGAATAGAAATGTCCGAAAAGAAAAAGCGATGAAAAGCGAATAATTAACCCAATATATTATCCAAAAAAACCAGCAGTGTTATTCAAATTAAAGGAAAACAACAATAATTTATTCAACCAGCAACAAAATCATGAGGACAGGGCTCCCAATCGTCCCGCAAAACAAGGGGTCCCAGGGACTCCTTCACTTACAGTATAGAGGGTCCTAGAGGCAGGATAGAGGGTCCCAGTGGCATTGCAAATGCTAAAAAGAATTTTTCTATTCCATCCCTGGGACCCCCTGCACATTCTTTTAAAGGGTCCTTGAGAATTTTAGTGCTTCATAGACCCCCAAATGGGGGTCCCTGGGAGCCCTGTGAGGAGGATAACATTAGCATATTGATAATCAGTCCAGCGTTTGCCATGATCAAGAATGGTATAGAAACAACAAACAAGAACCATAAACGTGAGCATGATTAAAAAAAAAAAGTAGAATAATGATTCCGATCTGCAATCTACCCAATACCAACAGTAAAAAAAAAACCTGATAATTTACCCCCACCCCATGCTCACCCCCACCCCCTTCCCCAACACACAAATAATGAAAGCAGAGCAGCCTTCAAAGTTCAATGCGAGAAATTGCCACAAAATAAATAAAATTCAAATCAGTTACAAGATTTTAATATTTTTCTCATTTAAAAAACAAAACAAACGAAATCACTGCGCTCTGCAGAAATGTTGTTAAGACAACTGAAGTTTATATTCAAACTTTTACTTGCGTATTATTATTAATCGGCAACATTATGAGTGGCAAAAATCTCCATATTATAAAAAAAAACACCCAGTGTTCATTCTATCTTTTTTTAAAATCAAGGGGTCGGAATCAGCGCACGAAATGTGTGACCTAGCAACACGAAAGGGACATTAAGTCGCTGGGCTAGTTTCTCACAACAGGCTAGCAAAGTCAAAAATCTCATTTTTTGTTAATTTTGAGCTATGGGTATTTTCGCGTTCTGTAACATCCCATCTTTGATATTTATAAAGGACAATCTTTACTATGGTCTCTAAATGATCTTATAAGTGCTTTAAAATGAGTAGGTAAATTCAGCCGAAGTCGGACATGCTGGGCCTAACTATTTCTTAGTTAGGCGCATAACGGCAGCATGACGCATCTACGCTCATATGACAGGAAACTGTCTCAGCGAACGAAGAAGAAGTAGGTAAATGCATTTTCTTCAGCTAGGCTAGACTTTAGACTGTTTTCTCAAAATGGCTGACGCTGACCCTACTAACTTTAAATGGTCATGACTTTGGAATTGAAAAAGATACAAGAATGGTTCTTGCATCAATAGAAAGATAATTGTCTGAAGTTTTCAAAGGTATAATTTTCTCAGAATGGTCAGTTTGACACTTAATGTCCCTTTCGTGGTGCTAGGTCACATATCGGCTCTTGAGTTTTAGAGGGTCACGTCGATATGTCAGGGGGTCTTTCTTTATAATTTTTTTAAACTTTTTTCTTAATTGTGTCCGGATGAAAAATGTGCTACGTTTTGTTGTGACGTACCGGCCAGAAATCAAAGCGTCGGATAGGAGATAAGAGCGCTGTAGACACACATCTATGTGAAAGAATTAACACTAAGACCCTATGAGCCCCGCCCCATGTCCGTAACACCACATTCACGATTTCTTTTTCTTCTTCTTCTTCTTCTTCGATCGCTCAGACAGTTTCCTGTCAATTATGAGCGTATATGCGTCATGCTGCCGTTATGCGCCTAACTAAGAAATAGTTAGGCCCGGCTGGAGGAAATCTTTTTGGAAGTGTTTTTTTAAAGAAAAAAAAGGCAGGAGAATGGACCGGTAAGGCAGAAAGATAAGTAGGCTACTTGACAGTAAGCAAAGGGAAAAGGCAGAGTCAAAGAGAATGACAGATTAGAGTAAGTTACAAGCACAGAACTTCCAGAAGGTGGGGGAACTATTTATGCAAAAGACCCACCAGTGGTGGGGGGGCATTCCTGCTTTCATCGCCTTTGAAAAAAAATCTGGAATTACTGTTCTGTTCGTTTGACCCCACTTTTTTTTCTTCTTCTTTGCTTAGCATGCATAGTATGTATGCTTAGCCTGTGTTATACTTATTTACTCGTGAATCTTTTTCTTTTCTCTTCTTTTCTTTTTATCGAGACAGTAAGACAGTTATACTTATTTATTTCGGGGCATTTGGAGTTGACTTGTCCTATGTACAATGTACTTTTTTTTCTTAATCTTTAAATTTTTTGTTGTTATGCTGAAGAATTCTGATGATGATAATTAATTAGTATATTTAAACAAATTTTTTTTTAAAATATTAGGCTTGTAATATTATATGTAATGGGATGAATAAGGAAAATACTTTTTTATGAACCTTGTGTACATTTGATCTGAGAAGCTCAAATTCATAATTTTAAGGAAAAAAACGGTTAAACGAATGAAAATTGAGGTCAGATATTAAAATTCTGTTCAATGCTTTGCTCCGTTTTGAGGTCTTTTATTGTGGTTCTATAGATTTCCCCATGTGAGAGAGATGAGATAGAGAATACAAGAGAGAGAAAGACAGCGAGAGAGAGTAACGGAAAGAGAGGGAAAGAGAGAGTTAGGGGGATTTTCTTCAGCTTTAACCCTTTCACCGCCAGCCATATTTCAGCCAAACATTTCCATTAAATTTACCTGGGTGGAGAACAAAATCCATCTGCAGTATTGGGGATTCTTCTGTGACAGATATAAAATAAGGTCTATCCTTACTTCCCAGGTGTTAACCCTTTCACCGCCAATGTCGCATTTTAGCACCACAATGGTTTAGCACCCAGGTCACTGAAAGACATCAAATCAGGGTCTGTTATCCAAAGACCCTATTTTCTTAATTTTGGGAGGTAAGGATAGGCCTAATGTTATGAGGAATTCGCAATATTGCAGATATTTTATTTTCTCTACCCAGTTAAGTTAAATGGTATTTTTGGCTGAAAAATGGCTGGCGGCGAAAGGGTTAAATCACTGTGGTGCTAAAATGCGACTTTGGCGGTGAAAGGGTTAAGTGGATTTTAGTGGTTGTCAAATTAAAAGCATGTACATACACAGGGTTCGCACAGTCTTTGAAGGTCTTTGAGAAATGGAGTGCCATTTTCAAGTCTTTGAAAGTCTTTGAAAATTGGCCTTGGTCTGTGAAAATTGTGAAATAGTTTGTGAAAAAGTCATTGGTGCCTTAAAAAGTCATTGATGCCATAATTTTTGTTTCGTGTGCTTCCAGAACTGATACAGAAGCAATTTAATTTAACTAATTTTCCATATAGCAGACGTCCTCGATTTGTCGAGTTACTTCCCTTCACTATATCCAGGTCTTTTGGCTACACCGGTGCAACTTGAATGATCATGATCAAAGCCATCATCATTGCATGTCGAGAGAAGTCTTTGAAAGTAGGATAAAGGGTCTTTGAAAAGGTCTTTGAAATTGTGAATTTTGATATGTAAAATTTGTATGATACATGCATATATAAGAGTACTGATTTGTACGAAAATTGTCTGTTTAAGAGAATATTGATATCATATGCAAGATAACTCTTGTTCTGATATTTTTCAGTGTAACAAGTAATGTTTCAAGCAACGTCTGTAATGAGGTCTTCTCAGACCTCACCACAACTTAAATCCATGACTTTTACTCTCCACACGCACACTTTCCCTCCTTATCCCGCCTGTAACAAATATTCTTCGACATAAAAGTGTTTGCTTTATAAAAGAGAATGACTGGTGGGTTCAACTTTCAAAACCTCGTATCTCGATTTTTTTAATTTTATTTTTAGTTAGATACATAGCTCTCTAATTTTCCCAGCCATCTTCCACCAAAAACTCGTATCTCTAACGACTTTCTATCTGGGGTAAATGAGGTTGTGAACATAGAAGAAAAACTCGTAAATCCCAAATTCAGATCTAGTTAAGGACAAAAACCTCATAACTTTGTTCTTTTCAAGTCTAAAAAATATTTGTTTTACAGAAACATGGGTGCACCTTTTCCTGGCATACAAGGATTTCCTGTTTTGGAATTTTACCAGAAAAGGAAGTTCCTTTTTTTTTAAAACTTGTCAAACAAGATCTGTGTGTGTTTACTGTATTTTTCAAACACTTTAAAATAGTGTTTGTATAAATTGTGAAAAAAGCAAACTAAAATGCCTTCATACATCAATTTTTCTTGAGCTGCAGGGGGACATTACCCCTAGACCCCGGCCTTTCAGGTATTTTCATTTCGTGTAGTTGCACCCATGAAGTAATTTTAACGAAATGCAGGACTAAACTCGCAATGTCTTGAACAACATATTTATCATAGTTAATCTTCTTTTTCTTCTTCGGTCGCTCAGACAGTTTCCTGTCAACTATGAGCGCAGATGCGTCATGCTGCCGTTATGCGCCTAACTAAAGAAATAGGCCCAGCAAGTCCAACTTCGGCTGGAGGAAATCTTTTTGAAGGCAGGAGAAATGGACCGGTTAGGCAGAAAGATAGTAGATGACAGTAAGCAAAGGGAAAAGGCAGAGTCAAAGAGAGTGATAGATTAGAGGAAGTTACAAGCACAGAAGGTGGGGGAACTATTTATACAAAAGACCCCCCGGTATCCCCACGGGGAGATATAGTTAATCAATTGTAGTCAACGAGGTTAATGAGAGACTTAGTGCGATTTTTCTCACGCCAGAGGGCATGACGCTCGTGTGGGGCTAATCCTCTCTATATTATTAGTTGGGGATAAAGAAAGAGAGAGAGACAGTGAGTGGTCCTACCATCACTCTCTCTCTCGCTACGCCCAAGTAAGAAAATCGCGTGATAAGCCCCTAGTGCATTGACTGCCCTCTGGCGTGAAAAATATCGCCATAGGTTGACCATTGAATTTCACCGACGTTATAATTATTTGTTTCCTTCCTTCTCACCAGATCTTATGGTTTGAGCACGCAGCACGTCATTTGGGAGAACAGTGAAATCCAACGTCCATTGTTGCCGGTGCAGTCTGCACTTGGTAAAGAACCCACTACAGTGGAACCTCTCTTATAAGACCTCCCATTATAAGACTCCCTCCCACATAAGACCTACTTCTCTGAGGCATTGTCCTTCTTTGTAAGGATTCAAATTACCTCCCTTATAAGACCCCTCCCTTATAAGACCTCATTTTGGATGATTTTTGAAGGTCTTATAAGGGAGGTTCCACTGTAAGTGTAACAACAAAAGGATGGTCAATGATAAAAGTTCTCCTGGGCCTGTATTCATGTTGAGATAGCATGAGACTTAGCATGATGCTAACTTAGAATCTCTTCCAATGTCCTATAGGATTTAATAGGACTTTTGGAAGAGCTTCTATGTTAGCATGATGCTAAGTCTCATGCTATCTCAACGTGAATACAGGCCCTGGTCCCTTGTATCATTTACATGACAAGCATGCATTAAAACAAGCGCGGATTCGCAATCGTTTGTGGCGTGCGACAATTGAAAACTAAACATCATTTTAAAGAGCAGCCTCAATTTGAAGTGCAGCCTCGATTTGAAGTGCGACAATTTTGTAGCCTCGAATTGAAGTGCGACAATTTCGGACAGACCGACAAAGTGAGTTATAGGTTTGTGGCTTGAGCCACAAACAAAAAGAAAAAGAAGACAGTATTGCAGTAGTGGCTTTTGCAACGAGAGCAGCACAATTGTTATTCACAGGTAACAATATTATAGTGAAAATCAAGAAAGATCATACATTGTACAATAATAACTAAGAATGGCATTCCACAATAGGGCATTTGCCACGGCGGTCGTGCTGTAAACTAGATAGTGTCTGACTGCAATTTTTTCACGCATGTTTTAGCAGTGACAGGGTTCATAGGGGCCTTACCAGTCCTTATAAGTCTTGACAAATCGAAATCTCCAAGTAAGGCCTTACAAGTGCTTACATTCACTTCAAGGTCCTTACAAGTCCTGACAGCTGCCAAAAACTGCCCTGAGCAGCAAGACCATGCTCAAAATAGATCGCAGAAGCAGCTTTTTTACACTTGAGAAACATCGCTCAGCACCTACTTCACCTTACCCCCCTCCCCCACCTTCCCGTTTCAACTGACCGCTTAGCAGACGAATGATGCACCGTGAGTTATCAAGAGAAATTGGACTTAAATCTCGTTCTTTATCCTGGTGTCGTTTTGCGAGAAAACGCATATATATCTGTGTGAGCCATAGTTTTTGTATCTGCTTAGACATCGTTCACAATGCTGGGAAAGTGTTCCTTTCAAGATCATTGGCTAAAAGATGGACATTATCCTTAGGCCTACAGGTCCTTACTTGGGGATATCTGAAAGCCCTGGGAACCCTGCAGTGAGCTCTCTTGTTGAAAGCCTTTAATTGAAACTCGAGGTCGCTCGGCGTCCGTGGCAAATGGTCTATTGCCTCTCTCAAATGGAATAAAGAATGCAGACCTGTTTACTCTACTCTTTTCGAGTAGTATTCTACTCAATTTGGACCTCTCTTCAAAACTGAAAATAATGCTCTAATTACTCATTTTCAGTGAACATTATTTGATGGTTTAATGAATAAAACTACACATTTTGCACCCAAACTACTCATTATTTTCAGCTATCCAGACTACTTAAGACTTGTGTAGGGGGTAGACAGGTCTGAGACAAGCAGTTTTTGACACGCACCCACTTCAATATATGACACAATTTGCAAATTAGTTTGGCAAAGGACATCCATTCTTCCTTCACCCCACCCCCCCCCCCACCCCCTCCTACTCTTCCCACTGGGGATTCCACTCCGGCCCGTCAGGTTCCTCGTCATGGAAATCGTACTCCTCCACCCCGGCCAACTGTTTAACCTCCTCCGAGCGAGCAATGGGAGGCAGTTTGCTCATGAGCGGCACGCCGCTGAAAGTGTCCGAGACGCGCTCGTTGAAGAACGTGATGTGCTGCGAGGGCCAGTGGGACGTCATGAGCATCTTCTTGTAGGCTTGGCGCTTCTTGGAGAGGTCGGCAATGGAGGCCCATCGTGCCGGACACATGCACACGAAGACCACGAAGCGCCAGCGGTCCGAGTTGGGACGTCCGAATTCTGGTCTGAAATGAGAATGAGGGTGAAAGGCATGGTTTTCTTCTCTTCTTCTTCTGCGTTCCCAGGCCATATGGCCATTTACATATGTGTCCGGTTTTCAGTTTTCACTGATCTCCCCGCTGCGTACAGCCGACACATTCCGATTTCGGAGGAGCTCAAAGGAGAACAATTATTTGGCAGATTTGTTTTTAAAAGGCAGGAGAATGGGGCCAATAAGTCAGAAAGATAGTGGATGACAGAAAGCAAAGGGAAATGGAGTCAAAGAGAGTGGCAGATTAGAGGAAGTTACAAGCACAGAACTTCCAGAAGGTGGGGGAACTATTTTTACGAAAGCCCCCCCCCCTCCCGGTATCCCCACGGGGAGGCATGGTTTTAATTTGTCTTTTGTTTTGTTTGTTTGTGAGATAGGCCTACTATACAGCTGTTGTTGTTTTTTAGTTCAATCAGTGGAGAAATTATTAAAAGTATGGAGTGCATGAAACAAAATATTAGATCTATTATTTCCAAAGCAGAACATCTTCAAAACGGGAAAATAGAAAATTTGTAAAAAAAGAATTTTATTGTGCGGAGTTCTTCATTGAATATTCTTCATAGATTACGGAGTTTGCTACAGTTTGGCAACATTCCATTGTTCAATGAACAATAGTTGCAACATTACAAGAAACGGAGATGTCAGCAGAAAGTACTGGGGCACTCCGTGATCACTCGATCATGTAATAAAGGGTGTTCTTCTTTTAACAATAAAAAAAAAAGTTGTTTTTAAACGCTAGGTCCTGTGACCCTCTGGTCACTTAAACTTGTATAGCGGACCTTAACCTTTCATTTAAATGTTAACATTGTATAAAATGTTATGAAGGCCTTTGCCTCCTTTTTATTTTTTTTTATAAATAAAGCTCCTTGAGCACAATATAAAAATGTGTTTTAACTGTAGCCCTGGGGTTTTTTAATCATAGATTTCCTCTCCCTGCCAGACATGTAAAAAAGCAAACTGCTAAATATCTTTTAAAAAATAATATTTTGTATCACTATAAACTCAGATTTTACAAAAATAAACCAACTTGCTTCTTTAAATTTCTTTTTAAAAAACAAACTCTAAAAAAACAATATCTACTTTGAAATTCTGTTTCACCAAATCTATACAATTTAAAAAACCCAAAAAACTATCTGTATTCTTGATTAAAATCTTCCTTTTTTTCCAGGATCTTTATAATTTCAAGTGCCCCAAATGGCCCTTTGGCCCAGCAGGCGTTAAATCTCTACTTTTCTCTCTTTCTCGCATAAAGTACACATCTGGCCATGATCTGTGTTTGGTCTCTGGTCTACATTCGCTTCCATTTCCACAAATTAACCGCGTGGGGTCGCCCAAGACCCATTGGCACACAAAAAATGTTATATCTCTAAAACTATTTAAGCAATCTTCAGGAAATTTCATGACTTTGCCAAAAACGTAAATGGCTTTAAGTGTGTTAAATTTCATTAATGTGTATAAAATATAAATGACGTAATATGACGCGTCATTTTAACATACTTGTCCAGATGGCGCGGGTCTCCTACGACCCCTACTTTAAAGAGCAGAAATATGTCACTGCAGTGCATTGAGTAGGGGTCGTGGGAGACCCGCGCCATCTGGAGAAGTATAAACACATGGTGACTCTTTGACGAGTATGGGTCCTGGAGAACCCCCATCATCTGGAGAGGGATAAACACTGTTAAAATGCATGTAAAAATCTGTGGGTACTGGGAGACCCCCATCATCTGGAGAAGTATAATCACAAGCAACATCCGGTAAAGGTTAATGTTTCCCAAACGACAACTGAGAACACAAGCATGGGAAATTTTACCACAGATAAATTTTGAAGAGCAAAGAAAAAAAAGTACCCTAAAAAATGTTTTATTTTAACTGAACTTAAAAGCATCAGAACGCAACACATTAACTCAATGAGATGAAGATGACAGAATAAACAAAGTAAAATAACCTAAATTTTCATCTTATAAAAGACTTTTTCAATGGATGAAGATGGAGGCGATTTGTTTGTCAACAAAAGGGTTTGGTGAATCTGTAAACAAAATGATTCGGACAAAATATGTCTCTTGTAAAAAAACAACAACAACACAACCTAAATTCAACTTTCAACTGTATGAACTAAGAATCCACTTACTTCTGGTTGTCATGCACGGTTCTGGAATCCCACAGCACCATCCCCCCTTTGGGCACAGGCACCTTGGTCAGAGAGCAGCCACGTTCGTTAAACCATTGCACCTGTTCTTTGCTCAGCCGGTAGAAGTCGATCTTCCTCGCCTTCTGCCCAGCCTCCGCATTCTCTCTGTAGAAATCGTCCGTGTGCGCGTGGGACCCTTCCAGAACCCTGCACGTGTAGTGAAGAAGAAAAAATAATAAACCCGACTTTTTTCACAAGATTATCAATAAAGGAAACGAAACTAAAGCGTCCCAAGCGCTGGATTTTTCGGCTCCAGTGACCTTGACCATTGACCAATGACCTTCATTTTCGAATTTGGCGTAGATATGCTAAGTATCTACCCGCGTGCAAAATGTAAGGGTCTTAGGTTCCTCTGTTCAAACGCTATCATGGTAGCGTACACACCCAGCCAATGCAAGGTCAACCAGGAACAAACAGCACCGAAAACATTAACCATCTGTCGCTCCGTGGCTGGTTCACCAGCCAACAGGATGGGTCATCTTGCAGACACAAGGACCAGCAGGAAAACTAGAGCAGCCTCAGCCAGATCACCATCTCTGTCCACCTGCATCAACTGTGGAAGAGACTGACACTCCAGTGTTGGCCTTCTTCAGAAGCCTCAGTCAGATCACCACCCCTGTCCACCTGCATCAACTGTGGAAGAGACAACCACTCCAGAGTTGGCCTTCTTCAGAAGCCTCAGTCAGATCACCGTCCCTGTCCACGTGCATCAACTGTGGAAGAGACAACCACTCCAGAGTTGGCCTTCTTCAGAAGCCTCGGTCAGATCACCGTACCTGTTCACCTGCATCAACTGTGGAAGAGACTGACACTCCAGTGTTGGCCATCTTCAGAAGCCTCAGTCAGGTCACCACCCCTGTCCACCTGCATCAACTGTGGAAGAGACAACCACTCAAGTGTTGGTCTTCATAGCCATTATAGAAGATGCTCTTCTTCGTAGCACTACACCGTCGTCTTTTGAGACGGAAGGAGGGGGGGAGGGGGAGGGGGGAGTCCGACAGAGAGAGATATTTGAAGCAGTAATCACTTTCAGAGGGGTCATCTAGATACACAGCCTCCACCCCCGACTCCACCCCAGGAGCAGTACGGGCCTAGTCGACACACACTTCAGTCCAGGTGCAGCATGTTTGCCGTAGAATAACTAACAAAATAACTAACATTTAGTATTACAAATTTTCACATACAGGAGGCCATATAGCGGGGGAGGGGGGGGGGGGCGGGGATCGAGAGAGATACTTGAAGCAACAGTCGGTCTCAGAGGTCCTCTCCAGGTGCACGGCTCCCTTAAAACAGTGCAGTTCCTTACGACGTATGCGTTGCCCCAGATGAAAGGCAAAGCCACTTGCTACAGTGTGTAGGTAACACCATCACTAACATTCATTGTTATTTACTATTTTTAAAACCAATAACAACAAAACAAATCGTTAACTGAAGCAGTAATCAGTCTCTGAGGTTACTTACAAATACACAGCTGCCTGATAGCAACACAGTCCTTGGTGACATACACTTTAGTCCAAAATGGACCCAGTTCCACATTCGGTGTAGCCTTAATTAAAGGGGAACTTTACAAAGTACTAACATTTAAGCTTGGTATTATTTCTCACAACGCTTAGTACTTGAAGCAGTAGTCATTCTCAGAAGTCTCCTCCAGATACACTGCTCCCGTAAAATAGTGCAGTTCCAGAGATAGTACAGAATGGTACAGATGCTCATCATTGATCCAAGTTTGGCATAGTTTGTAAGTAACCTTAGTACTAACATTTATGATAAATTTCACCTTAAGCAGTAGTCAGTCTCCGAGATCAAAAAAATATAGTGATGATAAACAGCTCCCTCCTTCTTCTTCTTCTTCTTCTTCTTCTTCTTCTTCTTCTTCTTCTTCTTCTTCTTCTTCTTCTTTCTTCTTCTTCTTCTTCAACTGGCTACTCATCAAAACCTCAGACCGAGTGATGCCGCAAACATGGATGTCCGGCGGAGGTCACCAGCGGTCCTCCAGAGTTTGGTTCTGAGGTCCGTCCTGAAAAACCTTTACCTGAAACAGCAGTCAGTCTCCGAAGTCTCCTCTAAGTCTCCTCTAAATACACGGCTTCCTGTGGTAGCCATACATCCCTGTCGTCGTACACACACTTTGGTCCAGATGAAGCCAGTTAGCTCCATGTTTGACACAGTATTTAAGTAACATCATAACACTTTACTACACAAAGCCAATGTATATGCACTACTAGCTCTGTTTTACCTGAAGCAGTAGTCAGTCTCCGAGGTCTCCTCCAGATACACGGCTCCCTGGTAGCAGTGCAGTCCCTGTCGTCGCACGCCCTGGTCCAGGTGAAGCCAGTGGGCCTCTGGTTTGGCGAAACCGTTGTGGTCCTCGTCATCAGCCTCAGGGGGCGGGGAGATGGCCACCCCGTCAAAACTGGTCAGCAGTTTCTTCGTCTGCCAAACAGTCTGAGGGGAAAAGACAAATTGACAAAGCACCATTGATGAATGAATCAAAAGAAGTACGCGGAGATGCTTCTTCTTCTTCTTATGCGTTCCTGGGACATATGGCCATAATGAGTAAGGTACGTATCTGTCCGCAAAGTTTATAATGAAACATGCACAGCAACAGTAACATTGTCTTATTAACACGTGCCTGTATATTAAACACTAGCATAAAGCAAGCACATACATCTCTCTCTCTCTCTCTCTCTCTCTCTCTCTCTCTCTCTCTCTCTCTCTCTCTCTCTCTCTCTCTCTCTCTCTCTCTCTCTCTCTCTCTCTCTCTCTCTCTCTCTTCTGCATTCCTTACCCCTCCCATGGGCCCACTGTTCCCTCAATATGCGATCCAAAATGTTTGTGGTTTTGTCATGAATTCTGTATTTAGTATTAGTTAGATGCCATTGTTCATTCTCCCCCTCCCCACTGTTCCATTGTGACATGGGCAGAAGGCCTAGTCAGTAAACTGAGTTGAGTTGAGTCTCTCTCTCTCTTACATGTACACTCTCTCTCTCTCTCTCTCTCTCTCTCTCTCTCTCTCTCTCTCTCTCTCTCTCTCTCTCTCTCTCTCTCTCTCTCATTTATTCATTTATTAACGATTGATGTCTAAGTTACATAATAGTTACCTCAAACACTTTCTTGGCGGCAATTCTGGTTTCCCACGTGGCCTCGAAGTGACCAATCCGGTAAGACTGGATGATGGAGTTGCGCTGGAACGGCCAATCGTTGCCGAACTGACTCAGCCAATCGCGGTACGAGGCGACGCGCGCGTCACACTCCTCTGACGTCATCACGTTGGGGATGACGCAATAGCCTTTCTTGTCCAGCTCCGATTGGATAGCGTCCCTGGGGTATGCATACACACACGCCAACATAGAAACAAACACGTACAGGAAGGAGAGAGTCAAGTGTGACTGTGGTCACTTAAAGGAAGGAAAGGAAAGAGCAATGAACAACGTTTTACAGCTGTTTCCAGCTGTTTTGTATTTGGTGACAGGTGTACAAAGAAGTTTGAGGCTACTTCACCTGAGGTTGCGTTCTGGTGTGTAGGCAGAGAGAAGAGAGGAGAGGTAGTCTGGAGGAGAGCCTTCGAAGTAGCGATAGGCAAGAGTGGCCACTTTGTACTCTACTCTAGCGTCAACAGGGAGCCAGTGCAGCTGTCTCAGCAGGGGTGTCGCTGAATCAGTCTTACGCTTTCTGAGCACAACCCTGGCAGCAGCATTCTGGACTCTCTGAAGACGCTTGACAGTAGAGAGAGGGAGACCGTAAGGACTGCATTGCAGTAATCAAGCCTGGACAGTATGAGAGAAACAGCAAGTTGTGTAGCAGCTTCAAGTGATAAGTATGAACGAATGGAACAAAGTCGCCGAAGAAGATAGAATGTTGAACGACAGACAGATGAAATGTGTTGATCGAATGAGAGAGATTCATCCAGACAGACACCTAGATACTTCACTGACTTTTGAAAAGGTACTGAATCATCTGACAAGGTCAAAGGATCACGCTTTATCACCGAGAGGCGGTTTCGGTTTCCAACAGCTAACAACTCAGTCTTGTCCTCATTCAACTTGAGTCTATTCTTATCCATCCATCATTTGACATGATAGCTAGGTCCTCCCCGTGGGGATACCGGGGGTCTTTTGTAAAAAAATAGTTCCCCCACCTTCTGGGAGTTCTGTGCTAGTAACTTCCTCTAATTTGCCACTCTCTTTGACTCTGCCTTTTCCCTTTGCTTTCTTTCTGTCATCTCCTATCGTTTCACTTATTGGTCCATTCTGCCTTTTTTTCAAAATAAATCTTCCAAATAAAATTTCTCCTTTGAGCTCCTCCGAAATCGGAATGTGTCGGCTGTACGCAGCGGGGAGACCAGTGAAAACTGAAAACCAGACACATACGTACCTTATTCATTATGGCCATATGACCTGGGAACGCAGAAGAAGAAGAAGAAGAAGAAGAAGAAGAAGATAGCTAGGTTTCCCGAGTCTAGCACCCCATTCCCAAATTAGATGGTGAATCAAACTAAGCTTATCAATAATTATTGTAACAACCTTGTTTTTGGTGGGGGTTTTCAAAAGATGTCACATAATTCCAGTGAATGGTGGCAGAAAGATTTCACCCTCTCAACTACAAGCATAGTTGTTGCTCTAATTGTCTTTTTGTTTGATCGTTTCCGAGTGAGTGAATAAAGATTTGTTTAAACCAACTACAAGCATAAAAGGAATTTGTACAAAAAACACCGAATAGGATTCTTCCCTATATAAGGGTGGAATCCTATAACTAAAACCACAACATATTCTTACCTGATTCTTA
>CM065700.1:41311585-41312813 GCA_017654935.2 Phymorhynchus buccinoides | reverse complement strand
GATTGCGGGTGATAGAATCGACAACACAGAGCCTTTATGCATAAAGTAGGATAGGTCATTACATAATCGTCAGCAATGTTGCTTCTGGAATGATCTTGTTCCAGTCTTCGACTAGGTAAGTATAATACAAACACTTTGGAGATGTGGACGGGTTATTATTAGACAAGCCCTTTTGCACTTTGTTGTTTATGGTGCTCGGTTTGATATGTATTTGTGTGTTGGTGTGTGATATATAATACTTATATATATATCGATATATATATATACATATATATATATATATATATATTATCTATATATATATATATATTTTGGAACATACTTTTTGCAGGCCCCGAATATGCAAACTGAAGAAATCTTTCTCAAAGATGAAACAGCTGTCTTTGCATAGGCATTGTTCTATACTCCCCCATGGGGAAGGAAGAAAAAGTGAAAAATCAGCAGCACATTATTTCTTTTATTCTATTCAGAACACAGCTAGTTCAGTTATCTAGGAATTTTTACGTCCTCTCGACCTGGGAAGGCACATATGTGACATTTGTTAGTTGTAAATAAACAAAAAGACAATACATGAACGTAAGAGGACGTGTACAAAAAAACAAAGACAAAACATAAAAAAAGTTTTGGGGAAGGATTCTAAAAGCGCAAGTTTTTCGTGTGTAGTGAGGAATATCCTGTTAAGAATTTATAAAATTAGTTGTGTGATATCTAAAGATGCCTGTTAAATAACTATTTATGTATAAAATATTAAGTTATAAATTCATTTGTTATCTGGCCTTTTTCAGAACACAGAATAAATTGTAAAGTTAAAATTAAAGTTATTCAGTTTCTTTCTTAGGCTCACAAACTTAAATATTGGACACAAAACAAGTTTTTTTCAAGCAAACTATATATATATATATATAAGAGGAAAAAAGTTTAATTGTGTGTGGTTTTTGTTTGGTGCGTTGTTATTTTTCGTCAGTTTTCTTGTACGTTTATATATATAATATATATATATTTATATTATATATATACTAATCATATTAACTACTATATATATATATACACACACAAAAATCTCTAAACATAGATATGAACACAGGACACAATATATGTGTGTGTGTGTGTGTGTGTGTGTGTGTGTGTGATGTCGTCTGTGTGTGGTGTGTGCACGTGTGTGTGTGTGTGTGTTGTGTGTGTGTGTCACAGTGTGGTTGTATGTGTGTGTGTGTGTTGTGTGTGCGTG
>CM065700.1:41284085-41299085 GCA_017654935.2 Phymorhynchus buccinoides | reverse complement strand
TTTTCGTTGCATTTAAACTCAATAACATTCAACATGTCACTAAAAAAACAACAACATCGCAACACAAGAAAATATAACACCACTTAACGCAACATAATACAAAACAACGCAATGCAGAACAATGCAATATTCCTCCTCACAGAGCCTCAACCACTGAACTAATCATTATGAAAATAGATAGATATGAGCCTAAGTCCAGACAAGGATGACCATAACATGTCAAGCCATTTACCCGTTGAGGTCGGTTGGTTTTTTTGACATGCATTATTGTCAAACATTCTGAACCGATCAAAATGAAATTGGCAGATTTGTTCCCAATGTTTCACCGTCGATGGAAGTTATGTTAATTCATCCACAATCGTAAACTAAGGAAACGTACAACTTGTGACCTTTATTATTTTTAGTTAATGAACAACTATCTAATCAGCACACACTAAATTACTGAAACAATCATACTGAAAATTGAAGGATTTTCCTCCCATGTCTGAACAACGATGGCTGTAATATATTTGCTCTGAAAGGGCGGGCTGTACGAACGTACTTCCAATGCGTGAAACTGTATTTTTATGATGCTACCTTTGTGTAAAATAATGAACTAATCATACTGAAAACTGGCAGAATTGTTCTCGATAACGCCACGACGATGCCTATTATCTCAGTTTTTATTAAACAGCAATCCATTTACATGTGCTCCCATAGATCTACACAACTACAGGGAGTGCATTGACACAGCTGGTAATTTCGTTTTACTTCTTTAAAAAACACACCTTTTCATCCTTCATCCCTCTCTCTCTCTCTCTCTCTCTCTCTCTCTCTCTCTCTCTCTCTCTCTCTCTCTCTCTCTCTCTCTCTCTCTCTCTCTCTCTCTCTCTCTCTCTCTCTCTCTCTATTACGGAGTGATAAATAATTTCACAGAGCTCTCTTCACATGATGTAAGTAAAGTAACCATCCTTTCGTTTCTTTACCTCAAGAAAGTATTAGGGTTCAAATAAACATTGAATCGTAAATCTTCAAATAGTATAATAATATGTTATAACACAGACTATATAGTTTCACATTATCTCTGGTTATAATAAAATAAACCACAAAGCAACCATCTTTGTTGATGAGATGGAATTGTTCGGTTTTTATTAAACAAAACCTTTGTCAACCATTGGCAACTGTCTAGTCTAAGCTCTGACCAAATCACGAAAGAAAATCAAATAGAATGTGATCGACAAGAACATGAATCGAACATGATTCTTCTTTTTTCCCCCTTCCCCTTCTACTCGTCTTCTTCTTTACCTTTTCCCTTCGTCGTCTTCTTCTTCTTCTTCTTCTTCTTCTTCTTCTGCACGAATAAATGAATGAACGAATAGACGATTTAAAGGCTAAATGGCCACGTGCGTTTCATGGTCCAAAGTTCAAGTTCTGGCCCCTGGAGTCGAACTAATCGAACAGACACCCAACCAACAAAAGGGAACCACAAAGAATTGTATATAGCTTGATGGAACCCTTTATTGCATAGGTGTGTGTGTGTGTGTCATAATTATATTAACCAAATATAATGAGCCCTGGCGAAATGTGACAGTGCATGGGAAAAACAGACATAATGGAATGTTTGCATACATTGAGATTTTACTTTTACAAGGTGGAGCAACGTCCTTGTCAACACACAGAAAACAGAATTGAGTTATCTTGTCTACTTGTGATGTTATGGCCCTTTGCAGTTTGACATTCGAGATGGATCATTTGCAGAAATCGGGCATAGATGGCAGAATTTTGCCTCTTTGTTTCTGTTGACTTGATTTAAAAAATTTGCCTCCTTGTTTTTGTTGACTAAAAAAAAAATAATTACGCAAAAAAAATCATTCAAACTTGTCTTTCACATTCTGGACACTGGCAGAACACAATAAGAGAGACATAAGTATGCCCTACACAGAAAAGTGTTATTTTACGAGTTGTCTATTTTTGGCTTTTGCTCTAAAACATTCCAGGTGACTTATGTCTGTTTTGCCCGTGCATCATCTGTCCCATGCATCATCTGTCCCATGCATCTTCTGTCCCATGTATTATCTGTCCCATGCATCATCTGTCCCATGCATCATCTGTCCCATGCATCATCTGTCCCATGCATCATCTGTCCCATGCATCATCTGTCCCATGCATCATCTGTCCCATGCATCATCTGTCCCATGCATCATCTGTCCCATGCATCATCTGTCCCATGCATCATCTGTCCCATGCATCATCTGTCCCATGCATCATCTGTCCCATGTATTATCTGTCCCATGCATCATCTGTCCCATGCATCATCTGTCCCATGCATCATCTGTCCCATGCATCATCTGTCCCATGCATCATCTGTCCCGTGCATCATCTGTCCCATGCATCATCTGTCCCATACATCATCTGTCCCATGCATCATCTGTCCCATGCATCATCTGCCCCATGCATCATCTGCCCCATGCATCATCTGTCCCATGCCCATACGTTGATGTCCGTTACAGTTTTCAGCAAAAGAAGGTGGTAGAGTGGTTACGACGTTTGCCTACCAATCCAACGCGTGAAAAACTAGAAACCTGTCAAAGGCCAACGCATTTAAGCAAAATCATCTAAAGAAGAAGAAATCAAACGTAGAAAACCTTTTGCAGGTACATGGTAAGCGTTGGACTAAAACAATTTGCATTAATGATCTACCAGACTCAATGCTCAGTAGTTGTAATATTATGGCAGATGATACTAAGAGTTTCAATAAGGCTTCTAATAGTTCTATTATTCAAAGTGATATCTATAAGTTACAAGAGTGGTCGGACACTTGGAATTTATATTTTAATGTGTCTGAATGTGGTGTCTTGCACCTTGGCCGCTCTAATCAAAGCTGTGCTTATTTTATGAAATATAATGATGGACCACATCAGATAAAGCCACTGACAGAAGAGAAAGATTTAGGTGTGACATTGGATAATAAATTGACCTTTGATTCTCATATTCAGAGAGTAGTAAACAAATCAAATCAAATGTTGGGTATTAAGAGAAGTGTTTGTTATTTGAATAAATATGTGTTTCTGAAACTTTATAGATCCTTTGTTCGACCTCATTTGGAGTATGCTAATATAATATGGAATCCATTTTTAAAGCGACAGTCTATACAAATAGAAAAAGTCCAAAGGCGTCCCACTAAACTACTTAAAGAATGTAGAAATTTGACTTATTATGAAAGGCTATGCTATTTGAATGTACATTCTCTGAAAGGAAGAAGACTGAGAGGGGACCTTATTCAGGCATACAAACTTTTCAATGGTATAGATACTATTTCAATTGATTCCATCTTTTGTGTTTCACATGTTACTAACACCAGAAATTCTGAGAGTAAAATTTATGTTAAGTATTGTAGAACTAATAAAAGAAAGTTTTCACATTCACACAGAGTTGCTACTCACTGGAATTGTTTATCATCTAACATGAAATTTGCACCTAATACTAATACATTCAAGAACCTTTTGGATACAAGTCCAAAATTCAAAGATCTTTTTTGTGATTTTGATTAATGGCTGGCATTGAACATTATTATTTATAGGCGTGCAACCAGACCAACAATCAAACAAATAATTCTTAAAAGTACTCATTCAAAGAGGCGACGTTATATAGTGTCACAGCTCGATCTTGATCAGAGATCGGGAGAGGGAAAGCGTGAACCCCGAGGAGAGTTTCACACGCCCAAACAAACAAACTCACAGGAGAAGGCACACGCGCACACCAGAAATACAATACAAAACAAGACTATTTATTATAATCAAGCAGACACACACTTACACAATTCAATACATTCAGCGTTTAACAAATTATTTACATATTATACATGGCATTCAAAAGGTTTAGCCCACAGAGAAAATAACTAAAGCCGGTAACTAAACCAATTAACCAAAGGAGTGTTTAAATGGAGAAACACAAGCCGAAGAGGAGAAGATCTGCAAAAACTGAAGGGTGGAAGAAACAGCAAAGCGTCCAAAGTTCGATGAGAGAAAACAAAGACAGAAGATACAGCAGAGAAGAACGGTGAAGACTGCTGATGCCCACCCGAGGGCAAACCGACAGCAGTTGAGACGAGGATCAGCAGCGGGAATCGCCCTCAGCTCTCAAGCCAGAGCTAGACGCAAGCGGGCACAAGGTCAGGAACCAGGCCGGACAGCTTGCCGCACGCTCGGCGAAAGAAGCCAAAGCAAAGGCGCCCATGGCAACAAGGGCACCAGCGGCAACCAGGGCACCAGCGGCAACAACCGCAACAAGGACTGTGGGATAAAACAAAACAAAACCTTGTTTTGAACACCTAGGACAAGGACACATGTCCCATATGTGCCCTGCCGGGCCGAGAGGACGTAAAACTCTATATTTCATTCTAACACCTAGGACAATAACAATTTTGTATTTCCTAAAACAACAATCTCCCCACCAGTTTCCTCAGTGGTGTAAACCCACACACCCTTTTCAAACTTGGTTCTCTCCAAGAACCCGAAAATACTGACAAACAATATATTTTTCAATCCTTTACATTCATAGCTCTGTCTAGGGGTATAATTTTATTCAAAGTGTAACTAAAAAGTTTTACAGTCTTTTGGGAAAAACAAGGCTTCTATATTATTAGTAAATTCCAGTCATTTCAAATACAAGCCTTGATAGTTATATTCTCTTGAAAGCATTACATTAAATTCCGTCAAAAAACTATTATACATTTACATCTCTTCCAGAAGGTGGGTAAACTATAGGCATGAAATGAATTTCCCCAAAATAACATTCGCAATGTACGATAAAAATGTCAAAAACATTAAAGCACTAATACCACTTCCTCTCAAAATGAAAACAAGAATGGGAATGAACGCTTGGTAAGGCACGTAACTGCATTTGTAAAAGCGCCAATGGAATAACAAACTTATTCCCTATCATAGCTAGGATAATGGCCGATAGAACACATAGGCCACGAGGCGCACTGTTTCTGAAACCGCAAACGCATCTAAACAAACGCCTAAGTTAAGCTCCTTATCCACGAAAATATTCTGGTCCTCGGGGAGGAACACACTAAGACCGGATTATCTCCCTTAATTGCGTGCGCGCGCGCATTTGGCTCTACAAATCTTGCCAGTTGAAATACACGTTCCGCACCGAAAAACGAGCTGTCTGGCTTAAGCTCAAAAGCAAATAAACATATTGATTAAAAAATGAGTGCCGAACTTTGGGCAACGAATTCTACGACCGGAAAAACCTATGCAATGGACCAGCAATGACCCAGCCAGCCACGCTCTACATAATATAATTCTAAAAGCAAGAAAATCATAAAAAATGAAACCAAAAAGAAGACACACAAATATACATGTTAGAAAACCTACAACTAGCTAGTCTACAATATTACGCGCGAGCTGTTGTACGACTTTACACGAGATTAATACTAGTTTATGTAGCTACTGACCAAATTCCTCGTGGTAAATTTAAAGGTGTTGGAACCCTCTCCGTCGCGGCTCTGGTCTCAGGCCAAGGCAAGCGCGGACTGGAAAAGGTGGTGAAAGGGAAAAACCAGCCACAGCCATCTCGTGGACTCCCTCAGAATGCCGGTCGAGGTGTTGGGGAGAAAGGAGGGTCGATGTAGTAGTAGTAGTAGTAGTAGTAGTAGTAGTAGTAGTAGTAGTAGTAGATAGGGACAAAATAAGCCGTCAAGCTTTTTAGAGACTCCTGTCTTTTTACAATCAGTATTGCATACAAGTACTGGTCAAGGTTTATTGTGGTCAAATTTTCCTAAAATTAGCTACTCATCAAAGCTTCTAAATAAATTTAAATAATTTGGAGATTTGTCGAGACGATTTTTGAACAAGTTAGTATTAGGTGCACATTTTAATTCGTTAGTTAATTCATTCCAATTGTTAGCAACTCTATTGCTGAAGCAATTTTTCCTTATGTTAGTGTTGAAACGTTTAATAAAGACCTTGCCGTAAGGCTTTCTAGTCACACTGTATTGTGGTTCACTAAAGAATTTCCCCCAAGATAAATCTACATGACCATTAAATATCTTATACGCTTCTATAAGATCTCCTCTTATTCTCCTGCCTTTCAAAGAGTGCAAATTTAGATAAACCAGTCTATTTTCATAACTCATATTTTTGCACTCTTTAACAAGTTTAGTGGCTCTGCGCTGAACTTTTTCAATGGCTTTAGATTGGTATTTGAACATTGGAGACCATATGATGTTACCATATTCTAGATATGGTCTTACTAATGATTTATATAATTTAATAAAAATATCACGGTCGATATTTAGAAATGTCCTATCATTTGGCAGGCTTTACTAACGCAATTCTGGATATGTGTATTGAAAGATAAATCTTTATCAAAAGTCACCCCAAGATCTTTTTCGTGATCACATGTTGTTAGTGAGCGTAGCTTGTTGTCCTTTAACATAGTATATTCAACATTAGGATTAGATTTACCAATATGCATAACTTTACACTTGCCCGTGTTAAAATACAGGTTCCACCTTTCTGTCCAAACTTCTAATTTATCTAGATCCTTCTGTAATGAATTACTACCAGTACCACAAGACCTGTCAAAAACTTTAGTATCATCAGCAAAAATTTTGCAGGATGATTCGACACATTCAGGTAAATCATTAATAAAAATGGTGAACAACGTAGGTCCTAGGTTGCTCCCCTGGGGGATCCCACTAAGTACCTTAGCCTCTGATGAATATATATCACCGACTCTGACTCTCTGTTTTCTGTTGGTCAAAACATCTTTATTCCAATCATATATGTTCCCAACTATGCCATAAGATTTTAATTTCACTAGGAGTCTTTCGTGAGGCACACTATCAAAGGCTTTCTTGAAATCTAAATATATTATGTCTACAGGTTCACCATCATCTAATATGGCAGTTAGTTCTTCCATGACCTCCATGAGCTGTGTCATACATGACCTTTTATGTCTAAATCCATGCTGGCAAGTTACATATAAGTTATTACTATTCATATGGTTAACGATTACATCTCTCACAACAGACTCAAAGCTTTACACACAACAGAAGTTAAACTAACAGGCCTGTAATTTCCGGGCTCAAATCTAGAACCTTTCTTGAAAATAGCTGTTACATCTACCTGTTTCCACTCGGAAGGTACTAAACCAGTCTCTAAAGATTTATTAAATAATACAGTCAGGGGAACAGCTAGTTCTTTTGACAGCTCCTTTAAAACCCTGGGTGGTATCCCATCAGGACCTTGTGCCTTACTAGCATTTATATTCTTTAATTTATTTTCAATCGCTAAGGGGGTCACTCTTACATCAGAAACTGATGCACCATTTGCATTTTCACATTCCGCTAAATTAGGTACATTTGAAATATCTTCTTTAGTAAAAACACTAGCAAAAAAATTATTGAGGACTTCAGCTTTGTCGTCAACAGTTACGGCAAACTCTCCGTTCTCTTTCTTTAGAGCACTGACACCCAAGTTACTCGTACACCTTTCATGGACATATCTCCAAAATAACTTAGGATTTGATTTATAGTTACATGCAATGTTTTTCTCATAAACTTGACGTGCTTTTTTAATAGATTTATTACACTTGTTGATCATCCTTCTATATCTTCTGTATGCTGGCCCTTTTTTCTTTTTTTTCTGTTTGGTTTTGACATAGTCTTGACCTTCCTTTGTTTGCCAAAATTTTGAATACTGTTTCTTTTTCTTTTTAACATTTTTAAAAACGTTTTTGTTTATCCATGATGGCTTGGTTTTATTTGGTGAGATTTGAATTTTAGGTATGTGAGTGTCCATACTCTGCTTAATAAGATCTCTTATAACAGACCATGTATCCTCAACATTTAACTTGTCCAGTGTCGTTGAATCAAAGTTACCAAAATCATTCCTCATATCATTATAATTACCGTTAGATAAATCAAACCTGTGTGTTCTTTTTGGAACTGTTTTTACTCTGGGTACATAAAGGTAAAAAAATAAAACGTCATGGTCACTCTTGCCTAAAGGGTATGTGTGGACTATGTCAGATATAATGTCATCTTCATTAACAAAAATTAAGTCATCCATAGCGGATCTTTGATTAACTCTATGTCTGGTTGGCAATCTTACTTTCTGTATTAAAAATGCGTCCCGAGTGGTAGACAGTTGTGTTTTCCTTTCTGTCTGTTCGGATGAAAATGTCACAAACTCGTGACATATAGGCCGCGAGACCTATGGCTATGAAAGCCTGTCCCAACCTACCTACCTTAACAAACTAGAGCGTTAAGACGCTAGATCACCAGGTGCACGGCAACAGTTTCGGCTCCAGTGACCTTGACCTTTAACCAATGACTTTCATTTTCGAACTTGGCCTAGATATCCGAACTACCTATCCACATGTAAAATGTCAGCCTCTGTACGTGCCTCTGTTCAAACGCTATCGTGATAACATGGCTAGTCAGTCAGTCAGCCAGGAACAAACAGGAAAACACCACTGAAAACATTAACCAGCTTTCCCCTCGCGGCTGATTAGTTATGAAAAAGTAACAGTTTGTTCTAGCACACAAGATTTACGACCAATGCGTGCTGTGCAGACACATGGACTATAACACAAACGATTTCAAAGAGAATGTTTATATTGGATCAACCAGTAGGCCTAATGTTGTTGAAAATAATTCACAGACAGAGGCGATTTTTGTTACACGTTTTATTTGTTGTTGTTTTTTCTAGAATACTCCAGGCCAGTAATGATGTTTGCCTCAGGCAGTGACGTCTTGAAGGGGGTTAAGGTTGTGTCGGTGGGATGGATGACACGAACTCACATAGCATGCATCATGTGCGCCAATTGCAGTCTAAACGAAGACTTTGGCCGTGGGGCAGGATAAACATCCCAACAGGAAGAAGAGGTTCATAATGCCTCCAGGTCCATCCTCGAGTCGTGCTGATTAAGAACACATAACAGTTATTTACGTGTCAGGACAACGATTTGAGTGCTGAACAAACATACAATAAATTGTATTAGATTTGTATATATAGACGTGTGCATGTTGCCTTTCACAACGGGTGTGGTCCAATGAAGTTGAATAAAGAAGCAGCAGGCTTTCATGACAACACAATTTAGATTTCTAGTGATCTCAGAAACGGCATTTCGTTATGACTGCAGTCAGAAAATCGTATTTTAGTTAGGCTGAAATTGATTAGCAATCATTCCGTCTTGTATTTGACTACTTTTTAAAAGGATAAAAGTACAGAGAGGACAAACATAGCTGTTCGGGGCAAACGTCTACAGTCATCCAGCGTTTTGCAGTGTTATTCATGCCTTAATATTTGCCATCGGTTGCTGCTGCTTTCTTTTGAAGACTGCCCAGAATGCTTCCCGGTATCGTGAACCCATCTTATAATACACGAAGATGCTGAAAGTAGGCTTCAAAAAAGAAATCTGCTCAGCAAGATCCGTCAAAACTATGGCCAAATAATTCTCTTTTTCTCCGTAATTAAGTTCAGGAATAAGAACCCGAGAGATGAAGAACAAGACCAAGGGTAAAGCACAGATAGCAAAGAGTATGGAATTAGCAACAAGCATGGTGGTCAACGCTTCGTCCTGTGATGTGAAGGAGGAGGACTCTGATCTCCATTGCCTGATCTGGCGAAGTTTGATTACAGTTAATGCCGTCGATATTGCCACCACCACCATAGCACCTCCGAGAACACCCACACCAAGGATATAACCATCCGAGGCTTCAACCCAATCTTTGTTGTTTCGGTAAAATTCAGAGTCAATTCCTGCGTTCAAGCGAAGTCCTAGCAAAGGATCAAACAAACATATGATCTCATGTCTCATATACGCGGGGAACGATACTGTAAAGATGATGACATAAACCAAAGCGATGATCAAAGCCATAGTCCTAGTGCGCATAAGGCTTCGGGATTTCAAAGGATTGAAAACACAGACGCATCTTTCTACAGCAATAATTGCCGAGAAGACTGGAGAGGTATAATACAAGCCTAATAAAGGTAACACGTTCTTGTTGATTATACTAATAAGGAAGCCATGTGGCTCTGTTCCAGTGAGGAATTGCATGTACACCTCTTCTGCCTCAAAGGTCATTGACAACGTCAGGGTCAGTCCGTCACTGAGGGCGAGAAAAAACAGAAGCAGCGTGACACGATTCTTCAGCCCCTGTATGTAAAACACCATCATGTTGATCACGTTGGCAGGAATACCAATCAGAGATTGACACACTAGACTGCAAAATTTGATTCTCCTAACGGTGCTTTTTGAGTCTTCGTTCACAAGGCCATCGTCGAAGCCCAGATGACTGAAGAGGATCATGATGCAGCCTTCTGGTACTGTCCAGTTCCCCCAGTTCATCGGGAAGGACTTGGATAGGTTAGTTTGTGAAGTCATCTTGGCAGACGAGTCTGTGGACTGAGCTGGAGTGCCCATCGTTGGATGAACCGAACTACTCTCTGCTAAATCCTCTTAACATGGGAATAGACTGAGCAGCAGCTTTTAAGATTGCTTCAACTAGATTGGAATAATAAATGTCAATGTCATCATTTTCAATAGATTCAATGTTATATATCATTAAGATGTTTTGAAAAGACGACCAATCAGCAAATGCATATTAAAACTTTGGTATTTTGTCTCCACATTCACTCTCAGTAGATCTTCCAACTTTTTCTTCCACAACTATCTCAATTGAAATGTGATCACTTCCTAAACTATCCTCACACACTGTCCATGTACAATTTATTGCTAACTCCGGTGATATGAGAGATAAACCGACCACAGTTGCTCTGTGAGTAGAAACATATGGTATTCCTGTGACAGAACCGTCATTTAATAGCTACAGATTTGCATCTCATACGTTTTCAATCAGACGGTTACTAGTTATCTTTGTACAATCATTCTCCCAGAACGGAGATCGCCCAATCGATCCAATTGGATCGTCAAATCCAAAGCATAGTGGAAACGTATGGTGGACAAAGGAATGCGAAGAGGCTGTGGCACACAAAAAAGAAACCTTTAAAACATGGCTAAATTGCTGTTACAGCAAAACAAAA
This sequence comes from Phymorhynchus buccinoides, assembly GCA_017654935.2. Classification (NCBI taxonomy): domain Eukaryota; kingdom Metazoa; phylum Mollusca; class Gastropoda; order Neogastropoda; family Raphitomidae; genus Phymorhynchus; species Phymorhynchus buccinoides. Next base: position 41,288,043 of record CM065700.1, on the reverse strand, counting down.
GGAAATGGCTAACAATGAAGATCAGGTCAATAATTCCTTTAGTAATGCAGAAAACAGCATAGAAGAACTTTTTCAAAATATGAAGAAGACTAAAATCCACAGCAAAAAAAGTTGTGGCCCGAGCCAAGCAAACTTATTGGACTACTTTTTGCAATACTGAATTATCTGAATCAAAAGACCTACATAAAGTATGGGCAAAAGTTAAAGAAATGAAAAATGGCTACTCATTACCAGTCTATCCAATAAAGGTAGAGAATAAGCAATTTCCAACACCCCGAGAGAAAGCTGAACTATTTATAGACACATTTACTAACAACAGTTTATCAAATAATTTGGATGCTGATAGTTTTCAATATAAAAAAGAAGAAGAACGCAAAGTACTAATACTGATCCAAAAACTGATAATACACACTATATTAATGCTCGGATTCAATTTTATGAATTTATTGAATGTTTGGAATCTTTTTCTGAAAACAAATCTTCCGTTGGTTTGGATGGCATATCTTATCAACTTTTGAATCACTTACCTTATACTTGCAAAGAATTAATATTCTCGTTTACCAAAAATGTTGGTTAAATGAAGCTCTTCCAAAAAATCTGGAAGCAGTCTATTGTGATTCCTATTCCAAAACAAGGTAAACCACGAGCATCAGTAAATAGTTATAGACCAATAGCTTTGACTTCTCATGCAAATAAAGTTTTAGAGAAAATTGTAAAGAAAAGATTATTCTATCATTGTGAAAAAAATTATATCATTCCCAATTGTCAAGCTGGGTTTAGAAAAGGACGTTGTACAACAGATAACTTAGTTAAGCTTACTACTCAAATTAAGAAATAATTTTCAAAAAGAAAAAGTACATTTGCCATATTCTATGACGTACGAAAAGCTTACGACAGTGTTTGGCATGCAAGACTTTTACATAAATTAAGTAACAATGGTGTAACAGGTATAATGTATCATTATATAAAAAAAATATGCTATTAGACAGGTCAATATGCGTAAGTTTGGGGAACGTCTACTCTTCAGCCAAAAATATCGACACAGGGATCCCCCAAGGATCTGTAATAGCGCCATTATTATTCAGTATCTTAATTCACGATTTACCACATTGTCTATCCAAGACAACAAATGGTGTGCAATACGCAGATGATATAGCTATGTGGATCAATACATCTTTAAGGAAACATACTAATAAAAGATCTGTTGAATGTTCAGAACAGATAGCAAAGAGAACTTGATAATCTAAATCAATATATGAAACAAAATGGACTGATGTTATTAAATGAAAAGACACCTAATGCTTTTCAATAATGATGACAATCCTAAAACTTTACCTCAGTTAGTATTGGATGGAAGCCCTCTTGTTTATAAGCATTCTGTTAAGTTTTTAGGTGTATATTTGACATCAAAATTAAATTGGACAGTTCATATTGAGTATTTGATTTCAAAAGCGAGAAAAAGACTTAACTTTTTAAAATAATAAATAAACAATCATGGAGTCAAAATACCAAAACATTACTGCATCTTGCAATATCTCTAGTTCGATCAGTACTATCATATGGGCAAGAGGTTTATTTCAGTGCCTCAAATACTCTTTTAAATAAGTTACAAAGCATAGACAGTAAAGCTATATAACTTGCGCTTGGTGTCCCTATGCACTCTAACACTCTTAGAACATACAAAGAGAGCAATATATTGTCATTAGCGGAACATCGGAAATTAGCAGTTTCAAAATATATAGTCAGAGGCCTTTCTGTTGACAATAATACAAAGGATGAAATATTCTTAAATTCAGAGACAGATGTTCCGAAAAGAGAGGAAAACATATAACATCTCTGCAGCCAATCAAGAATTATATTGAAGACATTATGAGTAAAAGTAAGGTAAATATCCATAATATCCCAGTTATAATAGTATAACACTAATGCCACCATGGGAACAAAGAAAGGCAACCTTTGATATAGAAGATACCAGTTACAACAAAGATGAAGAGGCTAATCTATTAGTTTCTGACATTCGACGCCATTTAGATTCAAAATATTCAAATCATCTAAAATATGTCACTGATGGTTGAGTCTTAGATACGTCAGACAGTGGGGACAGGTTTTGTTATACCATCACTTAAAATAGAAAAGTCTTATTATTTAGGCAAAGACCTATCAATGTTTACTTCTGAATGATACGCAATAATGCGAGCTTTAGAATTTGTGTGTGCTCTACCATATTCCATTTATAACATCTTATTTTGTGTTGATTCAAAATCAGTTTTACAAACTCTGAAGCAAAATAACAGTAAAATTCGTAACGATGTTGTCTTTGAAATTAAGCATTTAATTCATTGTATTATTACAAAAGGTATTGGTATTGATTTTTGCTGGGTGCCATCTCATTGTGGGCTCTTTTGGAATGAGGTTGCTGACAGAGCTGCTAAAAGAGGGGCCTTCAATAACACTAACACATTTTTAGATGAGAAATTGGTATTGTCAACACATGAAACTTACTCTTTGTTGGAAAAAAATCAATCCATCTGACTTTAGACCTACTATTTTGATGCATAGCAGATCCATAGTTAATTTAGTGTACAAGATACGTCTAAATTCATGGAAAACTAAATACATAGAAACTAATTGTCTCTGCACTCAGAGATTATCAATTCATCATTTACTATTAGAATGCCCAATGTTGCTATCTAAATACCGAATGTTCAATATGGACTTTTTCATAAGTATTATAATTCCAAGGCTATCTTAAGTGACACAGAAAATGACATGGCTTCAATTGCGAAATTAATATTGTCCCTGCTATTTGTATCTTCTGCACAGGGTTTACTGCATATTATATGTAAATACTCCCAATCTTGAAATTGCCCATTTTCAACCATGGAACTGGGCAAAATGCTTTTTCCCAATTTAGAAATTGACATGTATATAACATTTTGAATCCCATTCAGACATGTTTGATTAGATTGATTCAAATAGTATCACACTTTTCTACACTGTCGTGCACCCCTATCCTGTCCCTACCTCAACCAGGACGCTAAGCTGGGGCAATAGCCTGAACCACATGTTGAATCACGTTTTATCAATTAAGTGCTAAAAAATAATTTTACCTCATGAGGGTACAGATGAATTTCTCATTCGTTTGAACATTCTTGATCTATGTGTCTAATGAACAAACCATTTTTCATTCATATTTGCTTTTCTGAATTGCAAGTTATAAATTGCTATTTCATGAACTGGCGGCAATTCATTTTGCATTTCATGAATGGCCATGTTATGATTGGGCGTACAATCCATGTATATGAAGAGGCTGCTGCTCTTCATACGTTGTGTGAGTATAACAGTAAGCAAGAGACGACAAATGGCAAACTAATATATTCAAATTGATAAGGCTTAATCGGTTTTTTTAATTGCAGAAGTTCTTACGTTTTTGTTTTTTCATGAAAGGAGTCTTACTTCATTATGATACGCATCCAACACAAATACTTATTTCCAAAACTTGTTTTCTTGAATACCAAAGCTTAGCCTATTTTTTGAGAAATCGTATACATTTTTTTACACACTCCAATCATGGATGGGTCACCACTTATTCAAGTGACCAGTCAATATCACAACCAACCACAGAATAATTTAATAGGGATGTGTACTAACTATACGGATTTTGTTTTTTGTTTGTTGTGAGAGGTGTTCATGTTATAATCAAGAATAGATTGATTATAACTACTTACGACCACATACCACTCACGCGCACGTGCGCGCGGGAACGAGTCCAGTCACAGAGAAAAAGAAGAAAAAAAGAAAGAGAAACAAAAGAGAGAATTAGAGAGAGAGAGAAGAGAGAGAGAGAAGAGAGAGAGAGAGAGAGAAGAAAACTCGGAACTCAGAAGTTTACTGTACATTGGCTTATGCCACAACAACAACATTGGGAGGAAGGGGAAAGGGGCACTGCCAAAATATA
>CM065700.1:41269085-41276585 GCA_017654935.2 Phymorhynchus buccinoides | reverse complement strand
ATTCTCTCTTTCGCCTCTCACCCTCTTTTCATTTATGATACAAGGGAAGTAACCAGTGAAACACCAATCCAGCCAGTCATTCCCTAATTACTACCCTTTCTACTGACCGGTTGTCAAGGTCAAACGCCAAGGGCAAGGTCACCACGGCTACGAATGTTCTATGGGACCCTCGCGGCACCATATTACCATCACCACACAACATTTGAAGCGATTCTGTACATTCGCTCGCGAGTTACACGGCGAACAAACAGAGGACCCCCCCCCCCCCCCACACACACACACACACTCACACACACACACACACACACACACACACACACACTTGTTCAAATATAACAGCCATGAAGATGTCGGTAAAGGTCAAGATGTGCCACCACCCACCCACCCCTACATTTCTCGGTTAATTCCATTTTTCCATTTTTGCCTTTCTTACCAAACATGAAGCTGTATTTTATGAACATTTTCAAAGAGAGCCGGACAACGAAGGGCTTAAGAAAAGATGCCACCGCTCTCTTAATCGAACAGTTTAGTCCTGAACTCTTAGGATACGCTCTAAAGGGACCAGTGTATCTTATCATGTTGGATCGTATTTGTGTGCTGATGGAAAAAGTCACACTACTGGAAAAGTTGACCCCTGTGCATTTGTAACCTCTTAAGATAGTTTCAAGTTTAGGGGCCTGTGCACATTATATCCGCAACCCGCAAGTTCCTTACGGAAACCCCATTCGCTTATATAAGAAATCAGTGAATGCAGAAACTCTTCCTTCGGTCGAGAGGACGTAAAACAAAACTTTCAGAAACTCATCTGCAATCCCATCCGCTTAGGCCCCCTACTTCTTATATAAGCAAACGGGGTTTCCGTACAGAACTTGCGGATTGCGGATTTAATGTCCACAGCCGATTACACTTTGACACTTTCCGTCTGTGCGAGATAATTATGTCCGATAATGCTGGAAAAGCTGGATCTTGCGCGTACATAACCTCGTAGGGTTGTTTCACGTTTTGGACTTCGACACTTTTCTCCTCTGCGAAATATGCCCGAACTTCCTGACAGGCAGCCCATCGTTGAAGAAGACGGGGAACATTTTACTGCTGCTGGCTGGCTGGGCGATCTTAAAATCCATCCCTGACTTGGGCGAGTAAGATGAAGACTTTACGTGAGTCTTTCTACTACTGGAGGGAGTGGCAGGTTTCCTCCGACTGGCGAACTTATCATAGTCTGCATTGTCCACGACTTTGGTGTTCAACATGGCGATCCATTCCTTGTCGGCATCTTCAGCAGAGAGAGGAAGGTTTCTTTGGAAGGAATTCTCCCTCCTGAAAGCTAAGTGAGCTATGCGTTGTCTTTTGTGATAAGAGGTTAAATCCGTAACATCGCTATCCTGAGACTGCGCAAAGTTTAACAAGCTCCTAGACTTCTTCACGGGGGAAAAGCCCGTTTGTGTACAGTCTGATGATGTCAAGTCCAACTTTTCTCTGGGAAACTTTGTGTCGCTGTTGAACAAACCGAACATTGGACCCAAGTTTGTCAAATCGGACAAAGAAGAACTCTTCTTTCTTGAAGAGCTGAACGACCACGACATCCGGGCTGTCTCTGGACATTCCGGAAGTGGCCCAGTCACGTGATCGTCACTGAGCGGGTCTGCATCTTGCGTGTTGCGGAAGGAGGAATAGAGATTGACTTTCGTGCACTCGCGTACGGTCTTGGAAACACCGCCTTTTTTACTACCTGACGCACGATCCGTGAGCGACTTGGACAATCCCGCAACCCCTCCTCCTTTGGAATGGTTTCTCCTTGCTACCCCACCTCCATTGCTGCGCCAAGATTTGACCTTGGCATTCTGACCTTGTCTGACCTTGAGTGACGCCACTTCCGGGTCCGTGAGAAAGGTGACGGTGCGGGTGGAGGAGGGGGCAGGAGAAGGGGTGTGTGGGGAGAGGGGTGTGGACGAATGCCCGTTTCCTTCTTCTGGCATGGGGCTCGTAGCCACGTCTGTCTTGAGAATGGACCGGGGCAGGTTCATTGTGGAATGAGGGGGTGGCAGGTCGGGCTTAGGGTTCAGTCGAAATGGAATCTCCGGTAAGTGTTCATTCTGTAACAAATGGAAACCAAGATTACTTTTAGGAGATTTTATTAAATGGAGCAATACAATATCATTTTTTTCGTTGCATTTAAGCTCAATAACATTCAACATGTCACTAAAAAAAAACCAACATCGCAACACAAGAAAATATAACACCACTTAACGCAACATAATACAAAACAACGCAATGCAGAACAATGCAATATTCCTCTTCACAGAGCCTCAACCACTGAACTAATCATTATGAAAATAGATAGATATGAGCCTAAGTCCAGACAAGGATGACCATAACATGTCAAGCCATTTAGCCGTTGAGGTCGGTTGGTTTTTTTGACATGCATTATTGTCAAACATTCTGAACCGATCAAAATGAAATTGGCAGATTTGTTCCCAATGTTTCACCGTCGATGGAAGTTATGTTAATTCATCCACAATCGTAAACTAAGGAAACGTACAACTTGTGACCTTTATTATTTTTAATTAACGAACAACTATCTAATCAGCACACACTAAATTACTGAAACAATCATACTGAAAATTGAAGGATTTTCCTCCCATGTCTGAACAATGATGGCTGTAATATCATTGCTCTGAAAGGGCGGGCTGTACGAGCGTACTCCCAATGCGTGAAACTGTATTTTTATGATGCTACCTTTGTGATAGATAATGAACTAATCATACTGAAAACTGGCAGAGTTGTTCTCGATAACGCCACGACGATGCCTATTATCTCAGTTTTTATTAAACAGCAATCCATTTACATGTGCTCCCATAGATCTACACAACTACAGGGAGTGCATTGACACGGCTGGCAATTTCGTTTTACTTCTTTAAAAAACACACCACTTTTCATCCCTCCTTCTCTCTCTCTCTCTCTCTCTCTCTCTCTCTCTCTCTCTCTCTCTCTCTCTCTCTCTCTCTCTCTCTCCTCTCTCTCTCTCTCTCTCTATTACGGAGTGATAAGTAATTTCCCAGAGCTCTCTTCACATGATGTAAGTAAAGCAACCATCCTTTCGTTTCTTCACCTCAAGAAAATATTAGGGTTCAAATAAACATTGAATCGTAAACCTTCAAATAGTATAATAATATGTTATAACACAGACTATATAGTTTCACATTAGCTCTGGTTATAATAAAAGAAACCACAAAGCAACCATCTGTGTTGATGAGATGGAATTGGTCGGCTTTTATTAAACAAAACCTTTGTCAACCATTGGCAACTGTCTAGTCTAAGCTCTGACCAAATCACGAAAGAAAATTAAATAGAATGTGATCGATAAGCATATCGAACATGATTCTTCTTTTTTCCCCCTTCCCCTTCTACTATTCTTCTTCTTTTCCTTTTCCATTCGTCTTGTTCTTCTTCTTCTTTTTCTTCTGCACCAATAAATGAATGAACGGATAAACTATTTAAAGGCTAAATGGCGACGTGCGTTTCATGGTCCCAAGTTCAAGTTGTAGCCCCCGGAGTCGAACTAATCGAACAGACACCCAACCAACAAAAGGGAACCACAAAGATTTGTATATAGCTTAATGGAACCCTTTATTGCATAGGTGTGTGTGTGTGTGTGTGTGTGTGTGTGTGTGTGTGTGTGTGTGTGTGTGTGTGTGTGTGTGTGTGTGTGTGTGTGTCATAAGTATATTAACCAAATATAACGAACCCTGGCGAAATATGACAGTGCATGGGAAAAACAGACATAATGGAATGTTTGCATACATTGAGATTTTAATTTTACAAGGTGGAGCAAACGTCCTTGTCAATACACAGAAAACAGAATTGAGTTATCTTGTCTACCTGTGATATTATAGCCCTTTGAAGTTTGACATTCGAGATGGATCATTTGCAGAAATCGGTCATAGATGGCAGAATGTTGCCTCTGTTTCTGTTGACTTGATTTAAGAATTTTGCCTCCTTGTTTTTGTTGACTTGATTTTTTTAAAAATCAAATAAACAAAGAAATCATTCAAAATTGTTTTTCACATTGTGGATACTGGTAGAACACAATAAGAGAGACACAAGTATGCCCTACACAGAAAAGTGTTATTTTACGAGTTGTCTATTTTTGGCTTTTGCTCAAAAACATTCTAGGTGACTTATGTCTGTTTTGCCCGTGCATCATCTGTCCCATGCATCATCTGTCCCATGCATCATCTGTCCCATGCATAATCTGTCCCATGCATCATCTGTCCCGTGCATCATCTGTCCCTTGCATCATCTGTCCCGTGCATCATCTGTCCCTTGCATCATCTGTCCCATGCATCATCTGCCCCGTGCATCATCTGTCCCATGCATCATCTGTCCCATGTATTATCTGTCCCGTGCATCATCTGTCCCGTGCATCATCTGTCCCGTGCATCATCTGTCCCATGCATCATCTGTCCCATACATCATCTGTCCCATGCATCATCTGTCCCATACATCATCTGTCCCATGCATCATCTGTCCCATGCCCATACGTTGAAGTCCGTGACGTCGGTTCTTTTACAGAAGGTTGCTTTACAGAGGCGAAACCATAGAAGTTGTTTGGGAATATAAATATTTAGGTGTACTCTTCAGTTACAACAATAAATTCAAAAAAGCAATGAGATTGCAATTCAATCAAGCAAATAGAGCTATGTTTCTTTTACTGCGCAGGTGTAGGAAGTTAAATTTCCCCCTAGATATACAATTGGAATTATTTGATAAGTGCATAAAACCAATTCTTTTGTATGGTTGTGAGGTTTGGGCTGGGGATGGATTGGAAACTGTCCAGAGACTACAATTGCGTTATTTAAAGTTAGTTTTATGACTCAAAAAGTCTACGCCTACATGTATGGTTATTGGGGAAACAGGTGTTTTTCCTGTAGATATTGAAGCTAAAACTAGAATGCTCGTGTATTGGTATAAATTATTTACATCTAAGAACACTTCAAAAGCTTCTGTTTTGATGTTTAATTTGTGTTATAAACAATATTTAAAGGATGGTTTGGGAGTTTCTTGGTTGGCTCAAATTAAAACATTTTTAGACTCCCTTGGTATGACATATCTTTGGACGAACCCGACTCTCTCATTAATACAGTTCAAACACATTGTGAAACAAAGATTAAAAGACCAGTTCCTACAATATTGGCATAATGAGGTTAACACCAACAGTGTTTGTTATAACTACCGTTTATATAAAGAAAATCATTTATTGGAAAATTACCTATTACTGCTTCCTAAAAATTTAAGACAATCTATGTTGAAGTTTAGAACAACCAACAATAAACTACCGGTTCAAAAGCAGCGGTTTTTTAATGTTGCTAGAAATGAGCGGAATTGTTTATTTTGTAATAGAGACGAAATTGGCGACGAATTCCATTACGTATTGCAATGCCCATACGGACCAGTAAAAGAAAAAAGAAAAGAATTGTTTTCAAAGTATTATAATCACCACCCAAATGTCCACAAATTTAAATCGTTACTGAGTAATGCAAACCCAAGAGTATTGAGAAAGCTGGCAAGGTTTTTTAATTTTATTTTACATCTTTTCTAGTGGTGATGCATTTGTTGTTAGCACTGGTCATTTCTTTTTGCTTATGTTAATATCATATCAATTGTCTTATGTTCTGCACGTTTGTTTCATTGAATGTTTATGGGGACAAATTTGTTGTGAGTGTTTGTGTTTATGGCTTTGAAGCCCTCTGGGCTGGAAGTTGAAATAAAAAACTTGAAACTTGAAAAAACTTGAAACTTGAAACTTGGTTCAAGCCACATCATTTATGCAAACGCTCAGTGAGTCTAATTTTATACGAACGAAGATTTCGCTGTCGCAATTACCGTATGTGCAGATTAAAGACCCACCACGTCACGTGTCAAAATCACGGTTTTCACGTGTTTTCCCTAGTAAGAAATCTGAAGAAATCTTCCTACCACAAGAGGGAATGTGACATGTGACGTTGGGGGTCTTTAAGGGGCTGTGCACATTACACGCTGGAACCTCACGCGCATCTAATATATGGACACGCGCATGATGATTCCGCGTGTAATGTGCATAGCCACTTACTCTATTTTTAGCCAAACACTCAAAGCCTCGATAGTCAAATTGCCATTTGATTCTTCGTTAATCGTTTGGGGTAACTCGACCCAAACCCAACTCGCCCCATTTCCTTTTTTTTTTTTTTTTGCAGTCTCATCTTCTGGGCCGTACAGTGGCGTTGCTCCCATGCACGCCGTTCACTCTGAATCCCAGTTCGCAGCCAGACCCCGGCTTGTTCAGGTCACATAATCCGAGACCAGCAGTCCAAGGGGAGCGAATCTATGCTAAGCCGTCAGGAGGCAACCAACCGAGGAGACACTGCTGCTCGCCCAATTTCCAACTCGCCCCCAAACCAACTCACCCCAACCAACTGTCAACTCGCCCCAATTGTCAACTCGCCCCATAACCAACTCGCCTCAATTTAAGATGGTGATGGGACGAGGTTTTTTGGTGATGGAAGCCTTATTTTGGTTTTGATCTTTGATTACGGTTTACACGGCTTTGTCATCGTTATTTTTGCTCCCCTTTCTTTTAAAGGTGATGATTACATATGGCTTCTTCGTTGACTGCAAAGTCAAGTCAAGTTTATTTTCCAAAAAACCCTAGGGGCACAAGAAAATAATCACAATTCTGTTGCGGCAATGAACAATATTTCACACATATTGGTTTTAAATAACACATCAGTGCACAATTCCAGACATATAAACTTGCAATAATCAGCTGCAAAGGCGCGTACACACGCCCATACACACAAACACTCAGAGTTATTGAATTTCTAGAAAGATAAATAAATTAATTTTAAAAAAGAAAAAAAGGCGTGTATGGACTGCTGGACATTGCTAGCTTGCAGAGCAATACCAGTCGTAGTGAAGTGTACCCCCCCCCCTTTTCTACAGAGATGACCCTTCACAAGGAACTAAGAGAAGAAGTATGGCCCATCAGCACACCTCTGTCAACCAAGCTCCCCCCGTGGGGATACGGGGGTGGGTGATGGGGGTCTTTTGCATAAAGAGTTCCCCCACCTTCTGGATGTTCTGTGCTTGTAACTTCCTCTCATCTGTCACTCTCTTTGACTCTGCCTTTTCCCTTTGCTTACTGTCATCTACTATCTTTCTGCCTCTTACCGGTCCATTCTCCTGCCCTTTTTTTCCCCTCTCCACGAAACGCTTTCAAAAAGATGTCCTTTCAGCCGAATCCGGACTTGCTGGGCCTAACTATTTCTTAGCTAGGCGCATAACGGCAGCATGACGCATCTGGGATCATAATTGACAGGAAACTGTCTGAGCGATCGAAGAAGAAGAAGAAGAAGAAGACGAAGAAGAAACCCAGCTCAATGGGTTCAAAGAAGAGCTGGGAAAGACAGCACTGTTCCTCAACAGAGCTGCTTTGGTCGCGTGGCAGGCGTCTGCCGAGAAAGA
>CM065700.1:41266886-41268585 GCA_017654935.2 Phymorhynchus buccinoides | reverse complement strand
GGGCATTTAAAATTATAAAGATCCTGAAACTACACAAGTGTAAAGTGACGTTATTTTATTCACAAGAGACAAAACAAAACTACTGGATATTTCGGCGAATGCGCCTGATCTTGTTTTTTGTTGTTGTTGTGTGTGCTCCTTTTGTTGCTTGCGTTTTGCTCCTTTTGCTATATTTGCTGTTTGCTGTTTAATTGTTTGTCTGTGTTGATAAAGGCGCATTCGCCGAAATATCCAGTAGTTTTGTTTTGTCTCTTGTGAATAAAATAACGTCACTTTACACTTGTCGTGTAGTTGTTTGTTTGTCTCTTCTGCTTACGTCATTAGAAACATTCAATTTTCTCTCTCTCTCTCTCTCTCTCTCTCACCTCTCTCTCTCTCTCTCTCTCTCTCTCTCTCTCTCTCTCTCTCTCTCTCTCTCTCTCTGTCTCTCTCTCTCTCTCTGTCTCTCTCTCTCTCTCCTCTCTCTCTCTCTCTCTCTCTCTCTCTCTCTCTCTCTCTCTCTCTCTCTCTCTCTCTCCTCTCTCTCTCTCTCTCTCTCGATCTATCGTTACTGAAAGAGTACTGTGACTCCAAAAAATTAGGTCCTAAACTCAGTTTCCAGTTTATGGCTGTACATGAGGTATACCAAGAATTAATTCAACTCAAGCATTCTAAATGTTGCGGTTTAGATCATATTGATAACTATATATTAAAGCTATCTGCGCCTATTATCACTGACTGTCTTACCTATATTTATAACCTTTGTATTGAGAAATGCTGTTATCCCCAATTATTTAAAGATGCCAAGGTGATACCACTATATAAATCTGGTGACCCCCAAGATCCGTCAAACTACCGACCTATCTCTATCTTGTCTAACCTCTCCAAACCTCTAGAAAAGCATTTAAAACGTAACCTTCAAACATACTTTACCACACATGATCTTTTCCATTGTAACCAAAGTGGCTTTAGAGAAAACCATTCCTGCCAAACAGTACTCACTAATCTAATCGAACAGTGGCATTCCAATATTAACAATGACCTTCTCACCGGTGCCATTCTCGTCGACTTTGCTAAGGCCTTTGATGTTATTGATCATGGCCTTCTATTGAAAAAACTATCATTGTATGGTTTAACTCAAGATTCTATCGCCCTCGTTTCGTCCTTTCTATCTGACAGACGACAAACCGTCTCAAAAGACACTATTACATCTTCATTTCAATCAGTCAATTATGGAGTTCCCCAAGGCTCAGTCTTAGGACCTATACTCTTCACCGTTTATATAAATGACCTCCCCCTTCATCTTACTTCATCGTGTGAGCTTTTTGCAGACGACACCACAGTGTATAAAAATGGCAAAAATGCTGATTCAATCTGTTCTGGATTGCAGAGTGACATTAATAATCTAGTTGACTGGGCAGAGCAAAATCATATGGCCTTACACCCCAAAAAGTCTAAATTCATGTTAATCACAACAAGACAAAAGAGGCAAAACTTTAAAAATCAATTAAGAACACCGACTATCTATGAAAAAGCCTCTAGAAGAAGTTACTTCACACAAATTACTCGGCGTATACATTGACAACAACTTATCCTGGTCAAAACACATGGACGTTCTGTCCAAGAAAATTTCAAAAAAAGTATTTCAGCTCAATAGAATTAAACACTTTTTAGATCAACATACTCGTAGACTTTTTTTCCATGCCTATATCCAACCTGA
>CM065700.1:41256886-41259386 GCA_017654935.2 Phymorhynchus buccinoides | reverse complement strand
CTCTCTCTCGTCTTCTCTCTCTCATCTCTCTCCCTCTCTCTCTCTCTCTCTCTCTCTCTGTTCTTATCTCTCGATTCTGGTGTCTCTGTTGTTTTTCTGTCTCTTTGTCTCAGTCATTATTATTTTCCCCAACTCCATCTTCCGCTTTCCTTTTATTCTACCACTATGATTATATTTGTACATATGTATATTATAATCTTTGTATTGTGCTTGTATGAAGTGTATGTATTTTCCCCATGATTTTTGATTGTGGTTGATTTTTCTCCAGTATATGCTGTATTTATTTGCGTTAATTGTTTTTCTTATTTATTTATGACGACAGGATGTAAAAAAAGCTTTATCAAGCTTACTCTTTTATCGTCAATAAAGATCATTTTGACTTGACTTGACTTGACTTGACACACACGCACACGCACACGCACACGCACACGCACACGCACGCACACACACACACACACACACACACACACACCTCACACCACACACACATACACACACACACACGTGTGTGTGTCCAGCCAAGACGTGAAGAAACGCAATGGGATTGGACAGGGCACACCCTTACATAAACCAGTGGACACGTGCACCACTGACGCCGGAACAGCATCTGCCCCCTGTGCTATCTGGCAGTCATGGTCGGAAACGACTGACCCAGCATAGCCTCACAGGTCTACTACGGCTGCCGGGTATCTGAGTTGTTCCATTATACAGTGGAACCTCCCTTATAAGACCTTCCATTATAAGACTCTCTCGATCCATATAAGACCTACTTCTCCGATGCATTGCCCTTCTTTGTAAGTAAAATTAAAAGACCCCTAAGACCCCTCCCTTATAAGACCCCTCCCTTATAAGACCCCTCCCTTATAAGACCCCTCCCTTATAAGAGGTTCAGGGAAACCCCATCCCTTATAAGACCCTCTCCCTTAGAAGACCTCATTTCTCATGGAAATTTTGATTTTTGAAATTATATAATTGGTCTTATAACACGGACATGTTCCACTGTTTTAGGCCTACTCTACAACAACTGTTGGTCAGTGTTGGCATCAGTAGAAGCAAGCAGCAGTTCCTCGGGGCTTCCTTGACAACAACCTTTGAGCTATGAATATCCATTAATATCTGTTTGGGGCTACAGTCTGAGAAAGAGATCAATGAGTTGCGAAGGTACCGTTTTCACTTCTCTTTCCGTTTCCTCAGTGCAAGCTTTTTTTCTTGCTTTCGGTCTTTATTTTTTAAACAGTAGGTTCTTAATTACATATTTATTCGAATTTAACACAAAAACGATTAACTTATGTGTGTCTGTGGGCTGTCTGTAGGGTAATTTGTTGCTGTTGCTGTTGTTGTTGTTACTGAATCAGAAGTGTAGGACTATGGTATAAGATTTTTTCCCACATATCACTTGTGCGTTTGAGGGTTTTTTTTCAATCAGAGGATTGAAAGTATCCTAAAGTGACTTATCAGTTTGTTCCCTTTTTCTCTTCAAATTTGAACTTTGCATTAAACTTTGATTTTTTAATAGAAAAAAAGATTAAATTTCGCCATAAAACTATGCCAAGATCAATAGGTAAATCCGCAGACATGTGCTAATAGCTCACCAAAATCATTTGGCTTAATTAAAAGGCGGCCATTGGGATTTTATCCCTGAAGTTTGTCCAGTATCAATTACATGATCCCATTAACATTATTCTCCACCAGTAAGGCTATATTTTCTCCCTCTTATCTAAGGCATTTGGTACAGTACATATTGCTGGAGAGATTCTTTCTGTAAGGCCTACTCTTGTCTTTTGTGCCTGTCATAAACAGTGCTAAGAAATCGACGACACAGAGCCTTTATATATAAAGTAGGGCAGGTCGTTATGTAATCGTCAGCAATATGTTTTGTGCCTGTCATAAAGAGTGCTAAGAAATCGACGACACAGAGCCTTTATGCATCAAGTAGGGCAGGTTGTTACATAATCGTCAGCAATATGTGTTGTGCCTGTCATAAAGAGTGCTAAGAAATAGACGACACAGAGCCTTAATATATAATGTAGGGTAGGTCGTTATATAATCGTCAGCAATGTCTTTTGTGTCTGTTATTAAGAGTGCTCAGAAATCGACGACACGGAGCCTTTATTAAAAAAAAGTAGGCTAGGTCGTTATGTAATCGTCAGCAATAGAGTGCTAAGAAATCGACAACACAGAACCTCTATGTATCGACTAGGGCAGGTCGTTATAATTTTAATTGTCAGCAATATCTTGTGCCTGTCATAAAGAGTGCTAAGAACTCGAAGACACGGAGCCTTTATATATAAAGTAAGGTAGCTCGTTATATAATCGTCAGCAATGTATTTTGTGCCTGTCATAAAGAGTGCTGAGAAATCGACGACACAGAGCCTTTATGTATAATGTAGGTATAGGGTAGGTCGTTACATAATCGTCAGCAATGTTGCTTCTGGAATGATCTTGTTCCAGTGCTTCGACTATCGTAAATACAGACACTTTATGCAGATTGTAGGATAGG
>CM065700.1:41249386-41251886 GCA_017654935.2 Phymorhynchus buccinoides | reverse complement strand
GCGATCCGTAACAAAAATATGGAACTAAGAAATATGAAGTAGTGTGCACATTACACGCGCAAATCCATGCGCATATTCCATGCTTTTTTAAAATTTTATTCTTATTTGCAGATTTCGGATGGGATATGCGCACAGGTTTCCGCCAGTAATGCTCACAAGCTCTAAGACAAAACACAAACCTTGTATGATCGGAAAGCAAGCATCTTTGCTAAAAACATTTTTTGAAAAGTATTTAGCTTAACATTATGAAAAAAGCTTCTTTCTTTTTTTCTTCTCTTTGTTTTGGTCTCACTGCTCCTTTATTCATGATACAGTGTAGAGTGGCACAGTGGTAGCGCGTTCGCCTCGTGTCAAGTAAACCCGAGTTCGAACCTGGGTACAGGGGATTTTTCCTCTCGCCGGCTTTGCACTAGGCCTTACGGTCTGAACGTGGAGTCTTTCGGATGAGACGATAAACCGAGGTCTCGTGTGCCCATGCACTTAGCATACGTTAAACCCAGTGGCAACGAAAAAGTTGTCATTTGGTCAAAATTTACCCCCCCCACCCCTTTCCTTCCTCATCAGTCGCACAAAAATCGCATGCAAAAAAATAAAATGGGTGGCGCGCCTTTGGCTGCGACGCGCTCTCCAGGTGGGAGCAACCCGAATTTCACAGAGACGCCTCTGTGACTATAAAGTACCTAATAATAAAATAATAATAGCGCACGTGCACATAACTAAATGTTTCCGTACGGAAAACCCGTGAATAAGTAAAAGAAAGAAGAAAAACATAAGTGCACGCGTTTAAGCATGGAAAGGCATCCGCCTATTTTTTTCCTTCTTTCCCTTACTTATTTCCGCACGGAAACATTCAATTATGTGTACGTGCGCTTAGTCATGCAGATGTTTGACGAGTAAAGGGATCCACTTAAACACTGTGACGCAATAAAAAAGCAAAACCCATAAACAAAGAAAGAAATAAAACAAAAAGAAACATAGGGGAAGCCCACCCCAATTATCTCTTGAAATGAAGCAAATTTCAGTCTCATTTTTAACGCTCGTCTCATGGGCAAAATGAGACTGAAATTTGCTTCATTTCAAGAGATAATTGGGGTGGGCTTCTTACCCGCCCATGCGCTTTTTTACCCCGTCTTCCCCTACACAAACGAATTCATACTCCCTTGCGATCATAGATCGGCAAAGGACAACTAAGAAATAGATAACCATTTGAACACTTTCTCGTAACTTGCATAATCCATTTGCAGGGTATATGTGGCGCACTCCTTCTTTCAGAGGAGGATCACAACAACACCACCACCACCACCACCACGGCAAAGCCCAGCAGTACAATAACAAGCGGATGTGACAGAACTTCGGACTGCGCGGAGGGATACTGCTGCCTGTCTAATTTGCATCTGGTGGGCAGACGACAAATACTAGTACATCCGGGGATCGTAAAGAATTTACCGTCATGGTTTCATCACGCTCGTTCTGTGTCCAGATCCTCAGGACACTGTGAACCACTGGGGGAACTCTCTGACAGTAAGATTTAGGTTTAATTTGAATAATTCGTGTTAATTTGTTCACACACGGGCACTTTCCTCTCTGCCTGTCTTAGCTGCTCTGTTCTGTGTTGTGTTCTTCTTCTTCTTCTTCTTCTTCTTCTTCTTCTTCTTCTTCTTCTTCTTCTTCTTCTTCTTCTTCTTCTTCTTCTTCTTCTTCTTCTTCTTCTTGCAGTAGACAACCGCCATCATCTTTTTGATGGTTCTGTTGTTGTTAGAGGTAGATGAACAATGAAAACCGAGTTTCTTTGTTTTGTCTTTCGTTAAAAAAAAAAAGGAACATTGTTGAGTTTGTTCCTGTGTGCTTTGTATCTGCCAAGCGCTTGCCGCAATGTGTTATGTCGTTTTAAACAAAGTTTATTGACGTAATATGTTGCAGTGTACACAAATTATTTCATGAGCACAACAAGCTAGCTATAAGCTTATAAGCGCACTCAAAAACGTTTCAGTTGCAAAACACAAGGCTGCATCATGAATGTACTTAAATAGCTATAAGAAAATCAATTGCTTTGGAATAAGAAATGTTCCTCTTATTTTACACGGAGGAACGTGAGACAATTTTCCATGTGCGTTTGTACAATGGACAATAAATAAACATGACTTATTAGACATAATGGAACCCTTCCCTCCTCTTGGTATGAGTCCTACAGATGGTAACCTAAAAACTTCGTTTATTTGTTTGGGCATTACCGTTGTGAATTCATTCGTCCTGTCTTGTCTTCTTCTTCTTCTTCTTCTTCGATCACTCAGACAGTTTCCTGTCAATTATGAGCGCAGATGCGTCGTGCATGCTGCCGTTATGCGCCTAACTAAGAAATAGTTAGGCCCAGCATGTCCGACTTCGGCTGAAGAAAATCTTTTTGTAAGAGGTTCTGAAAAAAGGCAGGCAGGATATATGGACCAGTAAGGCAGAAAGATAGTAGATGACAGTAAGCAAAGGGAAAAGGCAGAGTCAAAGA
>CM065700.1:41226886-41244386 GCA_017654935.2 Phymorhynchus buccinoides | reverse complement strand
AAGACTTTACGTGAGTCTTTCTACTACTGGAGGGAGTGGCAGGTTTCCTCCGACTGGCGAACTTATCATAGTCTGCATTGTCCACGACTTTGGTGTTCAACATGGCGATCCATTCCTTGTCGGCATCTTCAGCAGAGAGAGGAAGGTTTCTTTGGAAGGAATTCTCCCTCCTGAAAGCTAAGTGAGCTATGCGTTGTCTTTTGTGATAAGAGGTTAAATCCGTAACATCGCTATCCTGAGACTGCGCAAAGTTTAACAAGCTCCTAGACTTCTTCACGGGGGAAAAGCCCGTTTGTGTACAGTCTGATGATGTCAAGTCGAACTTTTCTCTGGGAAACTTTGTGTCGCTGTTGAACAAACCGAACATTGGACCCAAGTTTGTCAAATCGGACAAAGAAGAACTCTTCTTTCTTGAAGAGCTGAACGACCACGACATCCGGGCTGTCTCTGGAAATTCCGGAAGTGGCCCAGTCACGTGATCGTCACTGAGCGGGTCTGCATCTTGCGTGTTGCGGAAGGAGGAATAGAGATTGACTTTCGTGCACTCGCGTACGGTCTTGGAAACACCGCCTTTTTTACTACCTGACGCACGATCCGTGAGCGACTTGGACAATCCCGCAACCCCTCCTCCTTTGGAATGGTTTCTCCTTGCTACCCCACCTCCATTGCTGCGCCAAGATTTGACCTTGGCATTCTGACCTTGTCTGACCTTGAGTGACGCCACTTCCGGGTCCGTGAGAAAGGTGACGGTGCGGGTGGAGGAGGGGGCAGGAGAAGGGGTGTGTGGGGAGAGGAGTGTGGAGGAATGCCCGTTTCCTTCTTCTGGCATGGGGCTCGTAGCCACGTCTGTCTTGAGAATGGACCGGGGCAGGTTCATTGTGGAATGAGGGGGTGGCAGGTCGGGCTTAGGGTTCAGTCGAAATGGAATCTCCGGTAAGTGTTCATTCTGTAACAAATGGAAACCAAGATTAATTTTAGGAGATTTTATTATATGGAGCAATACAATATCATATTTTTCGTTGCATTTAAACTCAATAACATTCAACATGTCACTAAAAAAACAACAACATCGCAACACAAGAAAATATAACACCACTTAACGCAACATAATACAAAACAACGCAATGCAGAACAATGCAATATTCCTCCTCACAGAGCCTCAACCACTGAACTAATCATTATGAAAATAGATAGATATGAGCCTAAGTCCAGACAAGGATGACCATAACATGTCAAGCCATTTACCCGTTGAGGTCGGTTGGTTTTTTTGACATGCATTATTGTCAAACATTCTGAACCGATCAAAATGAAATTGGCAGATTTGTTCCCAATGTTTCACCGTCGATGGAAGTTATGTTAATTCATCCACAATCGTAAACTAAGGAAACGTACAACTTGTGACCTTTATTATTTTTAATTAACGAACAACTATCTAATCAGCACACACTAAATTACTGAAACAATCATACTGAAAATTGAAGGATTTTCCTCCCATGTCTGAACAATGATGGCTGTAATATCATTGCTCTGAAAGGGCGGGCTGTACGAGCGTACTCCCAATGCGTGAAACTGTATTTTTATGATGCTACCTTTGTGATAGATAATGAACTAATCATACTGAAAACTGGCAGAGTTGTTCTCGATAACGCCACGACGATGCCTATTATCTCAGTTTTTATTAAACAGCAATCCATTTACATGTGCTCCCATAGATCTACACAACTACAGGGAGTGCATTGACACGGCTGGCAATTTCGTTTTACTTCTTTAAAAAACACACCACTTTTCATCCCTCCTTCTCTCTCTCTCTCTCTCTCTCTCTCTCTCTCTCTCTCTCTCTCTCTCTCTCTCTCTCTCTCTCTCTCTCTCTCTCTCTCTCTCTCTATTACGGAGTGATAAGTAATTTCCCAGAGCTCTCTTCACATGATGTAAGTAAAGTAACCATCCTTTCGTTTCTTTACCTCAAGAAAGTATTAGGGTTCAAATAAACATTGAATCGTAAATCTTCAAATAGTATAATAATATGTTATAACACAGACTATATAGTTTCACATTATCTCTGGTTATAATAAAATAAACCACAAAGCAACCATCTTTGTTGATGAGATGGAATTGGTCGGCTTTTATTAAACAAAACCTTTGTCAACCATTGGCAACTGTCTAGTCTAAGCTCTGACCAAATCACGAAAGAAAATCAAATAGAATGTGATCGACAAGAACATGAATCGAACATGATTCTTCTTTTTTTCCCCTTCCCCTTCTACTCGTCTTCTTCTTTACCTTTTCCCTTCGTCGTCTTCTTCTTCTTCTTCTTCTTCTTCTTCTGCACGAATAAATGAATGAACGAATAGACGATTTAAAGGCTAAATGGCCACGTGCGTTTCATGGTCCAAAGTTCAAGTTCTGGCCCCTGGAGTCGAACTAATCGAACAGACACCCAACCAACAAAAGGGAACCACAAAGATTTGTATATATAGCTTGATGGAACCCTTTATTGCATAGGTGTGTGTGTATGGGTCATAATTATATTAACCAAATATAATGAGCCATGGCGAAATGTGACAGTGCATGGAAAAACAGACATAATGGAATTTTGGCATAAATTGAGATTTTACTTTTTCATGGTGGAGCAAAGATTCCTTGTTAATACACAGAAAACAGAATTGAGTTATCTTGTCTACTTGTGATGTTATGGCCCTTTGCAGTTTGACATTCGAGATGGATCATTTGCAGAAATCGGGCATAGATGGCAGAATGTTGCCTCTGTTTCTGTTGACTTGATTTAAAAAATTTGCCTCCTTGTTTTTGTTGACTAAAAAAAAAATAATTACGCAAAAAAAATCATTCAAACTTGTCTTTCACATTCTGGACACTGGCAGAACACAATAAGAGAGACATAAGTATGCCCTACACAGAAAAGTGTTATTTTACGAGTTGTCTATTTTTGGCTTTTGCTCTAAAACATTCCAGGTGACTTATGTCTGTTTTGCCCGTGCATCATCTGTCCCATGCATCATCTGTCCCATGCATCTTCTGTCCCATGTATTATCTGTCCCATGCATCATCTGTCCCATGCATCATCTGTCCCGTGCATCATCTGTCCCATGCATCATCTGTCCCATGCATCATCTGTCCCGTGCATTATCTGTCCCATGCATCATCCGTCCCATGTATCATCTGTCCCATGCATCATCTGTCCCATGCATCATCTGCCCCATGCATCATCTGTCCCATGCATCATCTGTCCCATGCATCATCTGTCCCATGCATCATCTGTCCCATGCATCATCTGTCCCATGCATCATCTGTCCCATGCATCATCTGTCCCATGCATCATCTGTCCCGTGCATCATCTGTCCCATGCATCATCTGTCCCATACATCATCTGTCCCATGCATCATCTGTCCCATGCATCATCTGCCCCATGCATCATCTGCCCCATGCATCATCTGTCCCATGCCCATACGTTGATGTCCGTTACAGTTTTCAGCAAAAGAAGGTGGTAGAGTGGTTACGACGTTTGCCTACCAATCCAACGCGTGAAAAACTAGAAACCTGTCAAAGGCCAACGCATTTAAGCAAAATCATCTAAAGAAGAAGAAATCAAACGTAGAAAACCTTTTGCAGGTACATGGTAAGCGTTGGACTAAAACAATTTGCATTAATGATCTACCAGACTCAATGCTCAGTAGTTGTAATATTATGGCAGATGATACTAAGAGTTTCAATAAGGCTTCTAATAGTTCTATTATTCAAAGTGATATCTATAAGTTACAAGAGTGGTCGGACACTTGGAATTTATATTTTAATGTGTCTGAATGTGGTGTCTTGCACCTTGGCCGCTCTAATCAAAGCTGTGCTTATTTTATGAAATATAATGATGGACCACATCAGATAAAGCCACTGACAGAAGAGAAAGATTTAGGTGTGACATTGGATAATAAATTGACCTTTGATTCTCATATTCAGAGAGTAGTAAACAAATCAAATCAAATGTTGGGTATTAAGAGAAGTGTTTGTTATTTGAATAAATATGTGTTTCTGAAACTTTATAGATCCTTTGTTCGACCTCATTTGGAGTATGCTAATATAATATGGAATCCATTTGTAAAGCGACAGTCTATACAAATAGAAAAAGTCCAAAGGCGTCCCACTAAACTACTTAAAGAATGTAGAAATTTGACTTATTATGAAAGGCTATGCTATTTGAATGTACATTCTCTGAAAGGAAGAAGACTGAGAGGGGACCTTATTCAGGCATACAAACTTTTCAATGGTATAGATACTATTTCAATTGATTCCATCTTTTGTGTTTCACATGTTACTAACACCATAAATTCTGAGAGTAAAATTTATGTTAAGTATTGTAGAACTAATAAAAGAAAGTTTTCACATTCGCACAGAGTTGCTACTCACTGGAATTGTTTATCAACTAACATGAAATTTGCACCTAATACTAATACATTCAAGAACCTTTTGGATACAAGTCCAAAATTCAAAGATCTTTTTTGTGATTTTGATTAATGGCTGGCATTGAACATTATTATTTATAGGCGTGCAACCAGACCAACAATCAAACAAATAATTCTTAAAAGTACTCATTCAAAGAGGCGACGTTATATAGTGTCACAGCTCGATCTTGATCAGAGATCGGGAGAGGGAAAGCGTGAACCCCGAGGAGAGTTTCACACGCCCAAACAAACAAACTCACAGGAGAAGGCACACGCGCACACCAGAAATACAATACAAAACAAGACTATTTATTATAATCAAGCAGACACACACTTACACAATTCAATACATTCAGCGTTTAACAAATTATTTACATATTATACATGGCATTCAAAAGGTTTAGCCCACAGAGAAAATAACTAAAGCCGGTAACTAAACCAATTAACCAAAGGAGTGTTTAAATGGAGAAACACAAGCCGAAGAGGAGAAGATCTGCAAAAACTGAAGGGTGGAAGAAACAGCAAAGCGTCCAAAGTTCGATGAGAGAAAACAAAGACAGAAGATACAGCAGAGAAGAACGGTGAAGACTGCTGATGCCCACCCGAGGGCAAACCGACAGCAGTTGAGACGAGGATCAGCAGCGGGAATCGCCCTCAGCTCTCAAGCCAGAGCTAGACGCAAGCGGGCACAAGGTCAGGAACCAGGCCGGACAGCTTGCCGCACGCTCGGCGAAAGAAGCCAAAGCAAAGGCGCCCATGGCAACAAGGGCACCAGCGGCAACCAGGGCACCAGCGGCAACAACCGCAACAAGGACTGTGGGATAAAACAAAACAAAACCTTGTTTTGAACACCTAGGACAAGGACACATGTCCCATATGTGCCCTGCCGGGCCGAGAGGACGTAAAACTCTATATTTCATTCTAACACCTAGGACAATAACAATTTTGTATTTCCTAAAACAACAATCTCCCCACCAGTTTCCTCAGTGGTGTAAACCCACACACCCTTTTCAAACTTGGTTCTCTCCAAGAACCCGAAAATACTGACAAACAATATATTTTTCAATCCTTTACATTCATAGCTCTGTCTAGGGGTATAATTTTATTCAAAGTGTAACTAAAAAGTTTTACAGTCTTTTGGGAAAAACAAGGCTTCTATATTATTAGTAAATTCCAGTCATTTCAAATACAAGCCTTGATAGTTATATTCTCTTGAAAGCATTACATTAAATTCCGTCAAAAAACTATTATACATTTACATCTCTTCCAGAAGGTGGGTAAACTATAGGCATGAAATGAATTTCCCAAAAATAACATTCGCAATGTACGATAAAAATGTCAAAAACATTAAAGCACTAATACCACTTCCTCTCAAAATGAAAACAAGAATGGGAATGAACGCTTGGTAAGGCACGTAACTGCATTTGTAAAAGCGCCAATGGAATAACAAACTTATTCCCTATCATAGCTAGGATAATGGCCGATAGAACACATAGGCCACGAGGCGCACTGTTTCTGAAACCGCAAACGCACCTAAACAAACGCCTAAGTTAAGCTCCTTATCCACGAAAATATTCTGGTCCTCGGGGAGGAACACACTAAGACCGGATTATCTCCCTTAATTGCGTGCGCGCGCGCATTTGGCTCTACAAATCTTGCCAGTTGAAATACACGTTCCGCACCGAAAAACGAGCTGTCTGGCTTAGGCTCAAAAGCAAATAAACATATTGATTAAAAAATGAGTGCCGAACTTTGGGCAACGAATTCTACGACCGGAAAAACCTATGCAATGGACCAGCAATGACCCAGCCAGCCACGCTCTACATAATATAATTCTAAAAGCAAGAAAATCATAAAAAATGAAACCAAAAAGAAGACACACAAATATACATGTTAGAAAACCTACAACTAGCTAGTCTACAATATTACGCGCGAGCTGTTGTACGACTTTACACGAGATTAATACTAGTTTATGTAGCTACTGACCAAATTCCTCGTGGTAAATTTAAAGGTGTTGGAACCCTCTCCGTCGCGGCTCTGGTCTCAGGCCAAGGCAAGCGCGGACGGGAAAAGGTGGTGAAAGGGAAAAACCAGCCACAGCCATCTCGTGGACTCCCTCAGAATGCCGGTCGAGGTGTTGGGGAGAAAGGAGGGTCGATGTAGTAGTAGTAGTAGTAGTAGTAGTAGTAGTAGTAGTAGTAGTAGTAGATAGGGACAAAATAAGCCGTCAAGCTTTTTAGAGACTCCTGTCTTTTTACAATCAGTATTGCATACAAGTACTGGTCAAGGTTTATTGTGGTCAAATTTTCCTAAAATTAGCTACTCATCAAAGCTTCTAAATAAATTTAAATAATTTGGAGATTTGTCGAGACGATTTTTGAACAAGTTAGTATTAGGTGCACATTTTAATTCGTTAGTTAATTCATTCCAATTGTTAGCAACTCTATTGCTGAATCAATTTTTCCTTATGTTAGTGTTGAAACGTTTAATAAAGACCTTGCCGTAAGGCTTTCTAGTCACACTGTATTGTGGTTCACTAAAGAATTTCCCCCAAGATAAATCTACATGACCATTAAATATCTTATACGCTTCTATAAGATCTCCTCTTATTCTCCTGCCTTTCAAAGAGTGCAAATTTAGATAAACCAGTCTATTTTCATAACTCATATTTTTGCACTCTTTAACAAGTTTAGTGGCTCTGCGCTGAACTTTTTCAATGGCTTTAGATTGGTATTTGAACATTGGAGACCATATGATGTTACCATATTCTAGATATGGTCTTACTAATGATTTATATAATTTAATAAAAATATCACGGTCGATATTTAGAAATGTCCTATCATTTGGCAGGCTTTACTAACGCAATTCTGGATATGTGTATTGAAAGATAAATCTTTATCAAAAGTCACCCCAAGATCTTTTTCGTGATCACATGTTGTTAGTGAGCGTAGCTTGTTGTCCTTTAACATAGTATATTCAACATTAGGATTAGATTTACCAATATGCATAACTTTACACTTGCCCGTGTTAAAATACAGGTTCCACCTTTCTGTCCAAACTTCTAATTTATCTAGATCCTTCTGTAATGAATTACTACCAGTACCACAAGACCTGTCAAAAACTTTAGTATCATCAGCAAAAATTTTGCAGGATGATTCGACACATTCAGGTAAATCATTAATAAAAATGGTGAACAACGTAGGTCCTAGGTTGCTCCCCTGGGGGATCCCACTAAGTACCTTAGCCTCTGATGAATATATATCACCGACTCTGACTCTCTGTTTTCTGTTGGTCAAAACATCTTTATTCCAATCATATATGTTCCCAACTATGCCATAAGATTTTAATTTCACTAGGAGTCTTTCGTGAGGCACACTATCAAAGGCTTTCTTGAAATCTAAATATATTATGTCTACAGGTTCACCATCATCTAATATGGCAGTTAGTTCTTCCATGACCTCCATGAGCTGTGTCATACATGACCTTTTATGTCTAAATCCATGCTGGCAAGTTACATATAAGTTATTACTATTCATATGGTTAACGATTACATCTCTCACAACAGACTCAAAGCTTTACACACAACAGAAGTTAAACTAACAGGCCTGTAATTTCCGGGCTCAAATCTAGAACCTTTCTTGAAAATAGCTGTTACATCTACCTGTTTCCACTCGGAAGGTACTAAACCAGTCTCTAAAGATTTATTAAATAATACAGTCAGGGGAACAGCTAGTTCTTTTGACAGCTCCTTTAAAACCCTGGGTGGTATCCCATCAGGACCTTGTGCCTTACTAGCATTTATATTCTTTAATTTATTTTCAATCGCTAAGGGGGTCACTCTTACATCAGAAACTGATGCACCATTTGCATTTTCACATTCCGCTAAATTAGGTACATTTGAAATATCTTCTTTAGTAAAAACACTAGCAAAACAATTATTGAGGACTTCAGCTTTGTCGTCAACAGTTACGGCAAACTCTCCGTTCTCTTTCTTTAGAGCACTGACACCCAAGTTACTCGTACACCTTTCATGGACATATCTCCAAAATAACTTAGGATTTGATTTATAGTTACATGCAATGTTTTTCTCATAAACTTGACGTGCTTTTTTAATAGATTTATTACACTTGTTGATCATCCTTCTATATCTTCTGTATGCTGGCCCTTTTTTCTTTTTTTTCTGTTTGGTTTTGACATAGTCTTGACCTTCCTTTGTTTGCCAAAATTTTGAATACTGTTTCTTTTTCTTTTTAACATTTTTAAAAACGTTTTTGTTTATCCATGATGGCTTGGTTTTATTTGGTGAGATTTGAATTTTAGGTATGTGAGTGTCCATACTCTGCTTAATAAGATCTCTTATAACAGACCATGTATCCTCAACATTTAACTTGTCCAGTGTCGTTGAATCAAAGTTACCAAAATCATTCCTCATATCATTATAATTACCGTTAGATAAATCAAACCTGTGTGTTCTTTTTGGAACTGTTTTTACTCTGGGTACATAAAGGTAAAAAAATAAAACGTCATGGTCACTCTTGCCTAAAGGGTATGTGTGGACTATGTCAGATATAATGTCATCTTCATTAACAAAAATTAAGTCATCCATAGCGGATCTTTGATTAACTCTATGTCTGGTTGGCAATCTTACTTTCTGTATTAAAAATGCGTCCCGAGTGGTAGACAGTTGTGTTTTCCTTTCTGTCTGTTCGGATGAAAATGTCACAAACTCGTGACATATAGGCCGCGAGACCTATGGCTATGAAAGCCTGTCCCAACCTACCTACCTTAACAAACTAGAGCGTTAAGACGCTAGATCACCAGGTGCGCGGCAGCAGTTTTCGGCTCCAGTGACCTTGACCTTTAACCAATGATCTTCATGTTCGAACTTGGCCTAGATATCCGAACTACCTATCCACATGTAAAATGTCAGCCTCTGTACGTGCCTCTGTTCAAACGCTATCGTGATAACATGGCTAGTCAGTCAGTCAGCCAGGAACAAACAGGAAAACACCACTGAAAACATTAACCAGCTTTCCCCTCGCGGCTGATTAGTTATGAAAAAGTAACAGTTTGTTCTAGCACACAAGATTTACGACCAATGCGTGCTGTGCAGACACATGGACTATAACACAAACGATTTCAAAGAGAATGTTTATATTGGATCAACCAGTAGGCCTAATGTTGTTGAAAATAATTCACAGACAGAGGCGATTTTTGTTACACGTTTTATTTGTTGTTGTTTTTTCTAGAATACTCCAGGCCAGTAATGATGTTTGCCTCAGGCAGTGACGTCTTGAAGGGGGTTAAGGTTGTGTCGGTGGGATGGATGACACGAACTCACATAGCATGCATCATGTGCACCAATTGCAGTCTAAACGAAGACTTTGGCCGTGGGGCAGGATAAACATCCCAACAGGAAGAAGAGGTTCATAATGCCTCCAGGTCCATCCTCGAGTCGTGCTGATTAAGAACACATAACAGTTATTTACGTGTCAGGACAACGATTTGAGTGCTGAACAAACATACAATAAATTGTATTAGATTTGTATATATAGACGTGTGCATGTTGCCTTTCACAACGGGTGTGGTCCAATGAAGTTGAATAAAGAAGCAGCAGGCTTTCATGACAACACAATTTAGATTTCTAGTGATCTCAGAAACGGCATTTCGTTATGACTGCAGTCAGAAAATCGTATTTTAGTTAGGCTGAAATTGATTAGCAATCATTCCGTCTTGTATTTGACTACTTTTTAAAAGGATAAAAGTACAGAGAGGACAAACATAGCTGTTCGGGGCAAACGTCTACAGTCATCCAGCGTTTTGCAGTGTTATTCATGCCTTAATATTTGCCATCGGTTGCTGCTGCTTTCTTTTGAAGACTGCCCAGAATGCTTCCCGGTATCGTGAACCCATCTTATAATACACGAAGATGCTGAAAGTAGGCTTCAAAAAAGAAATCTGCTCAGCAAGATCCGTCAAAACTATGGCCAAATAATTCTCTTTTTCTCCGTAATTAAGTTCAGGAATAAGAACCCGAGAGATGAAGAACAAGACCAAGGGTAAAGCACAGATAGCAAAGAGTATGGAATTAGCAACAAGCATGGTGGTCAACGCTTCGTCCTGTGATGTGAAGGAGGAGGACTCTGATCTCCATTGCCTGATCTGGCGAAGTTTGATTACAGTTAATGCCGTCGATATTGCCACCACCACCATAGCACCTCCGAGAACACCCACACCAAGGATATAACCATCCGAGGCTTCAACCCAATCTTTGTTGTTTCGGTAAAATTCAGAGTCAATTCCTGCGTTCAAGCGAAGTCCTAGCAAAGGATCAAACAAACATATGATCTCATGTCTCATATACGCGGGGAACGATACTGTAAAGATGATGACATAAACCAAAGCGATGATCAAAGCCATAGTCCTAGTGCGCATAAGGCTTCGGGATTTCAAAGGATTGAAAACACAGACGCATCTTTCTACAGCAATAATTGCCGAGAAGACTGGAGAGGTATAATACAAGCCTAATAAAGGTAACACGTTCTTGTTGATTATACTAATAAGGAAGCCATGTGGCTCTGTTCCAGTGAGGAATTGCATGTACACCTCTTCTGCCTCAAAGGTCATTGACAACGTCAGGGTCAGTCCGTCACTGAGGGCGAGAAAAAACAGAAGCAGCGTGACACGATTCTTCAGCCCCTGTATGTAAAACACCATCATGTTGATCACGTTGGCAGGAATACCAATCAGAGATTGACACACTAGACTGCAAAATTTGATTCTCCTAACGGTGCTTTTTGAGTCTTCGTTCACAAGGCCATCGTCGAAGCCCAGATGACTGAAGAGGATCATGATGCAGCCTTCTGGTACTGTCCAGTTCCCCCAGTTCATCGGGAAGGACTTGGATAGGTTAGTTTGTGAAGTCATCTTGGCAGACGAGTCTGTGGACTGAGCTGGAGTGCCCATCGTTGGATGAACCGAACTACTCTCTGCTAAATCCTCTTAACATGGGAATAGACTGAGCAGCAGCTTTTAAGATTGCTTCAACTAGATTGGAATAATAAATGTCAATGTCATCATTTTCAATAGATTCAATGTTATATATCATTAAGATGTTTTGAAAAGACGACCAATCAGCAAATGCATATTAAAACTTTGGTATTTTGTCTCCACATTCACTCTCAGTAGATCTTCCAACTTTTTCTTCCACAACTATCTCAATTGAAATGTGATCACTTCCTAAACTATCCTCACACACTGTCCATGTACAATTTATTGCTAACTCCGGTGATATGAGAGATAAACCGACCACAGTTGCTCTGTGAGTAGAAACATATGGTATTCCTGTGACAGAACCGTCATTTAATAGCTACAGATTTGCATCTCATACGTTTTCAATCAGACGGTTACTAGTTATCTTTGTACAATCATTCTCCCAGAACGGAGATCGCCCAATCGATCCAATTGGATCGTCAAATCCAAAGCATAGTGGAAACGTATGGTGGACAAAGGAATGCGAAGAGGCTGTGGCACACAAAAAAGAAACCTTTAAAACATGGCTAAATTGCTGTTACAGCAAAACAAAAGGAAATGGCTAACAATGAAGATCAGGTCAATAATTCCTTTAGTAATGCAGAAAACAGCATAGAAGAACTTTTTCAAAATATGAAGAAGACTAAAATCCACAGCAAAAAAAGTTGTGGCCCGAGCCAAGCAAACTTATTGGACTACTTTTTGCAATACTGAATTATCTGAATCAAAAGACCTACATAAAGTATGGGCAAAAGTTAAAGAAATGAAAAATGGCTACTCATTACCAGTCTATCCAATAAAGGTAGAGAATAAGCAATTTCCAACACCCCGAGAGAAAGCTGAACTATTTATAGACACATTTACTAACAACAGTTTATCAAATAATTTGGATGCTGATAGTTTTCAATATAAAAAAGAAGAAGAACGCAAAGTACTAATACTGATCCAAAAACTGATAATACACACTATATTAATGCTCGGATTCAATTTTATGAATTTATTGAATGTTTGGAATCTTTTTCTGAAAACAAATCTTCCGTTGGTTTGGATGGCATATCTTATCAACTTTTGAATCACTTACCTTATACTTGCAAAGAATTAATATTCTCGTTTACCAAAAATGTTGGTTAAATGAAGCTCTTCCAAAAAATCTGGAAGCAGTCTATTGTGATTCCTATTCCAAAACAAGGTAAGCCACGAGCATCAGTAAATAGGTATAGACCAATAGCTTTGACTTCTCATGCAAATAAAGTTTTAGAGAAAATTGTAAAGAAAAGATTATTCTATCATTGTGAAAAAAATTATATCATTCCCAATTGTCATGCTGGGTTTAGAAAAGGACGTTGTACAACAGATAACTTAGTTAAGCTTACTACTCAAATTAAGAAATAATTTTCAAAAAGAAAAAGTACATTTGCCATATTCTATGACGTACGAAAAGCTTACGACAGTGTTTGGCATGCAAGACTTTTACATAAATTAAGTAACAATGGTGTAACAGGTATAATGTATCATTATATAAAACAAATATGCTATTAGACAGATCAATATGCGTAAGTTTGGGGAACGTCTACTCTTCAGCCAAAAATATCGACACAGGGATCCCCCAAGGATCTGTAATAGCGCCATTGTTATTCAGTATCTTAATTCACGATTTACCATATTGTCTATCCAAGATAACAAATGTTGTGCAATACGCAGATGATATAGCTATATGGGTCAACACATCTTTAAGGAAACATACTAATAAAAGATCTGTTGAATGTTCAGAACAGATAGCAAAGAGAACCTGATAATCTAAATCAATATATGAAACAAAATGGACTGATGTTATTAAATGAAAAGACACCTAATGCTTTTCAATAATGATGACAATCCTAAAACTTTACCTCAGTTAGTATTGGATGGAAGCCCTCTTGTCTATAAGCATTCTGGTATGATTTTAGGTGTATATTTGACATCAAAATTAAATTGGAAAGTTCATATTGAATATGTGATTACAAAAGCGAGAAAAAGACTTAACTTTTTAAAGATAATAAATAAACAATCATGGAGTCAAAATACCAAAACATTACTGCATCTTGCAATATCTCTAGTTCGATCAGTACTATCATATGGGCAAGAGGTTTATTTCAGTGCCTCAAATACTCTTTTAAATAAGTTACAAAGCATAGACAGTAAAGCTATCAAACTTGCGCTTGGTGTCCCTATGCACTCTAACACGCTTAGAACATACAAAGAGAGCAATATATTGTCATTAGCGGAAAATCGGAAATTAGCAGTTTCAAAATATATAGTCAGAGGCCTTTCTGTTGACAATAATACAAAGGATGAAATATTCTTAAATTCAGAGACACATGTTCGAAAAAGAGGAAAACATATAACATCTCTGCAGCCAATCAAGAATTATATTGAAGACATTATGAGTAAAAGTAAGGTAAATATCCATAATATCCCAGTCATGCCTATTATACCACTAATGCCACCATGGGAACAAAGAAAGGCAACCTTTGATATAGAAGATACCAGTTACAACAAAGATGAAGAGGCTAATCTATTAGTTTCTGACATTCGACGCCATTTAGATTCAAAATATTCAAATCATCTAAAATATGTCACTGATGGTTGAGTCTTAGATACGTCAGACAGTGGGACAGGTTTTGTTATACCATCACTTAAAATTTAAAAAAAGTCTTATTATTTAGGCAAAGACCTATCAATGTTTACTTCTGAATGATACGCAATAATGCGAGCTTTAGAATTTGTGTGTGCTCTACCATATTCCATTTATAACATCTTATTTTGTGTGGATTCAAAATCAGTTTTACAAACTCTGAAGCAAAATAACAGTAAAATTCGTAACGATGTTGTCTTTTAAATTAAGCATTTAATTCATTGTATTATTACAAAAGGTATTGGTATTGGTTTTTGCTGGGTGCCATCTCATTGCGGTCTCTTTTGGAATGAGGTTGCTGATGGAGCTGCTAAAAGAGGGACCTTCAATAACACTAACATATTTTTAGATGATAAATTGGTATTGTGAACACATTAAACTTACTCTGTTGGAAAAATCAATCCATCTGACTTTAGACCTTCTATTTTGATGCATAGCAGAGCCATAGTCAATTTAGTGTACAGGATACATCTAAATTCATGGAAAACTAAATACATAGAAACTAATTGTCTCTGCACTCAGAGATTATCAATTCATCATTTACTATTAGAATGCCCAATGTTGCTGTCTAAATACCGAATGTTCAATATGGACTTTTTCATAAGTATTATGTTCAATATGGACTTTTTCATAAGTATTATAATACCAAGGCTATCTTAAGTGACACAGAAAATGACATGGCTTCAATTGCGAAATTAATATTGTCCACGCCTATTGGAAGCTTACTGTAGATGCTTTGCTTTGTGTGTTGTTATACAGTAGAACCTCCCTTATAAGACCGTAAAAAATCATCCAAAATGAGGTCTTATAAGGGAGGGGTCTTATAGGGAGGTAATTGTAATACTTACAAAGAAGGACAATGTCTTGGAGAAGTAGGTCTTATGTGGGAGGGAGTCTTATAATGGGAGGTCTTATAAGGGAGGTTCCACTGTAGTTGCTTTTTAAGCTTGCACATATTTTTTTCATTGGTTCAATTTTTACATGTTGTCTAAAATCACTATTCGTGTGAAAAGAAATTACATTAAAGATTCATTCATTCATTCATTCATTGCTAAATCCTCAAATTCAGTTGTAGACACATTCAGCCTGCAGTGCTCTGCAACCGATCCTGGCGGTTATCATATATGGAGTTGCCTTTGTTTTGAAACACACAGTACAGAAAGGCAAATCACAAAACAAATATCAATATATATTTAATAAAACCAAAACGGTCTTGTAATAAACACTATTATATCATCAGCTCATATTGTTTATGTCCGTGTAAGCAAAAGAAAACAATAGCAGAATCTGAATGTGTCTGTTGACTTTTGTTCTTCTAAAACATATGAAACTTGAAAGCGACACCCATCAAAGTAAGATGTAACGTAAGAATCTAGTTAAAGAAAACAGTTTAGACTGCTAATTGTATTTCTGCAAAGGGTTTACTGCCATATAAGCGACACCCATCAAAGTAAGATGTAACGTAAGAATCTAGTTAAAGAAAACAGTTTAGACTGCTAATTGTATTTCTGCAAAGGGTTTACTGCCATATAAGCGACACCCATCAAAGTAAGATGTAACGTAAGAATCTAGTTAAAGAAAACAGTTTAGACTGCTAATTGTATTTCTGCAAAGGGTTTACTGCCATATAAGCGACACCCATCAAAGTAAGATGTAACGTAAGAATCTAGTTAAAGAAAACAGTTTAGACTGCTAATTGTATTTCTGCAAAGGGTTTACTGCCATATAAGCGACACCCATCAAAGTAAGATGTAACGTAAGAATCTAGTTAAAGAAAACAGTTTAGACTGCTAATTGTATTTCTGCAAAGGGTTTACTGCCATATAAGCGACACCCATCAAAGTAAGATGTAACGTAAGAATCTAGTTAAAGAAAACAGTTTAGACTGCTAATTGTATTTCTGCAAAGGGTTTACTGCCATATAAGCGACACCCATCAAAGTAAGATGTAACGTAAGAATCTAGTTAAAGAAAACAGTTTAGACTGCTAATTGTATTTCTGCAAAGGGTTTACTGCCATATGTATATGTTACGCCCAATCTGTGAAATTGCCCATTTCATGAAATGGGCAAAATGCTTTTCCCAATTTATGAAATGGACAATGTATATAACATTTTTGAATCCCCATTCACACATGTATTGATTTAGATTGATTCAAATAGTATCACACTTTTCTACACTGTATGTGCACCCCTATCCTGTCCCCTAACTCAACCAGACGCTAAGCTGGGGCATGCCTGAACCACATGTTGAATCAAACGTTTTATCAAATTAAGTCTAAAAAAATAATTTTACCTCATGAGGTACAGATGAAATTTCTCATTCGTTTGAAACAATTCTTGATCTATGTGTGCTAATGAACAAAAACTATTTTTCATTCATATTGCTTTTCTGAATTGCAAGTTATAAATTGGCTATTTCATGAACTGGGCAAATCATTTTGCCCATTTCATGAAATGGCCAATTTAATGGATTGGGCGTAACATATACATGTATATGAAAGCTGCTGCTCTTCATACGTTAGTGGGAGTATGAACAGTAGCAAGAGACGAACAAAATGGCAAACTAATATATTCAAATTCATAAGGCTTAATCGGTTTTTTAATTGCAGAAGTTCATTACGTTGTTGTTTTTTCATGACGGAGTCTTACTTCATTATGTACGCATCCAACAAAAAATACTTATTTCCAAAACTTGTTTTCTTGAATAACCAAAGCTTAGCCTATTTTTTGAGAAATCGGATACAATTTGTTTACACACTCAATTCATGGATGGTGTCACCTCAACTTATTCAATTGAACACAGTCAAATATCACAACCAACACAGAATAATTAATATGTATGTGTACTAACTATAACGGATTTGTTTTTTGTTTGTTTGTGAGAGGTACTCCATGATTACAATCAAGAATAGATTGATTATAACTACTTACAACCCATACACACCCACGCGCACGTGCGCGCGGGAACGATTCAGTCAGACAGAGAAAAAGAAAGAAAAAAAGAAAGAGAAAGAAAAAAGAGAGAATTAGAGAGAGAGAGAGAGAGAGAGAGAGAGAGAGAGAGAGAGAGAGAGAGAGAGAGAGAGAGAGAGAGAGAGAGAGAGAGAGAGAACTCGGAAGTTTATTTGTACATTGGCCTTAGGCCACAACACAACATTGGGAGGAAGGGGAGAAGGGGCATGCCAAAGTAATACGAAACTGAAGTAAGGACAATAACTAAGAACATTATTATTTTTACAAAATCGAGCATATATCGGAGAGAGAGAGAGAGAGAGAGAGAGAGAGAGAGAGAGAGAGAGAGAGAGAGAGAGAGAGAGAGAGAGAGAGAGAGAGAGAGAGAGA
>CM065700.1:41194386-41216886 GCA_017654935.2 Phymorhynchus buccinoides | reverse complement strand
GGATGACCATAACATGTCAAGCCATTTACTCGTTGAGGTCGGTTGGTTTTTTTGACATGCATTATTGTCAAACATTCTGAACCGATCAAAATGAAATTGGCAGATTTGTTCCCAATGTTTCACCGTCGATGGAAGTTATGTTAATTCATCCACAATCGTAAACTAAGGAAACGTACAACTTGTGACCTTTATTATTTTTAATTAACGAACAACTATCTAATCAGCACACACTAAATTACTGAAACAATCATACTGAAAATTGAAGGATTTTCCTCCCATGTCTGAACAATGATGGCTGTAATATCATTGCTCTGAAAGGGCGGGCTGTACGAGCGTACTCCCAATGCGTGAAACTGTATTTTTATGATGCTACCTTTGTGATAGATAATGAACTAATCATACTGAAAACTGGCAGAGTTGTTCTCGATAACGCCACGACGATGCCTATTATCTCAGTTTTTATTAAACAGCAATCCATTTACATGTGCTCCCATAGATCTACACAACTACAGGGAGTGCATTGACACGGCTGGCAATTTCGTTTTACTTCTTTAAAAAAAAATAAAAAATTCATCCCTCTCTCTCTCTCTCTCTCTCTCTCTCTCTCTCTCTCTCTCTCTCTCTATTACGGAGTGATAAGTAATTTCCCAGAGCTCTCTTCACATGATGTAAGTAAAGTAACCATCCTTTCGTTTCTTCACCTCAAGAAAATATTAGAGTTCAAATAAACATTGAATAGTACATCTTCAAATAGTATAATAATATGTTATAACACAGACTATATAGTTTCACATTAGCTCTGGTTATAATAAAAGAAACCACAAAGCAACCATCTGTGTTGATGAGATGGAATTGGTCGGCTTTTATTAAACAAAACCTTTGTCAACCATTGGCAACTGTCTAGTCTAAGCTCTGACCAAATCACAAAAGAAAATCAAATAGAATGTGATCGATAAGCATATCGAACATGATTCTTCTTTTCCCCCCCTTCCCCTTCTACTATTCTTCTTCTTTTCCTTTTCCCTTCGTCTTGTTCTTCTTCTTCTTCTTCTTCTTCTTCTTCTTCTGCACGAATAAATGAATGAACGAATAAACGATTTAAAGGCTAAATGGCCGCGTGCGTTTCATGGTCCAAAGTTCAAGTTCTGGCCCCTGGAGTCGAACTAATCGAACAGACACCCAACCAACAAAAGGGAACCACAAAGATTTGTATATAGCTTAATGGAACCCTTTATTGCATAGGTGTGTGTGTGTGTATGGGTGGTGGTCATAATTATATTAACCAAATGGCGAAAAGTGACAGTGCATGGGAAAAACAGACATAATGGAATGTTTGCATACATTGAGATTTTACTTTTACAAGGTCGAGCAACGTCCTTGTCAACACACAGAAAACAGAATTGAGCTATCTTGTCTACTTGTGATGTTATGGCCCTTTGAAGTTTGACATTCGAGATGGATCATTTGCAGAAATCGGGCATAGAAGATGGCAGAATGTTGCCTCTGTTTCTGTTGACTTGATTTAAAAAATTTGCCTCCTTGTTTTTGACTGAAAAAAAAAAAAAAAATTACGCAAAAAAATCATTCAAACTTGTCTTTCACATTCTGGACACTGGCAGAACACAATAAGAGAGACATAATTATGCCCTACACAGAAAAGTGTTATTTTACGAGTTGTCTATTTTTGGCTTTTGCTCTAAAACATTCCAGGTGACTTATGTATGTTTTGCCCGTGCATCATCTGTCCCATGTATCATCTGTCCTGTGCACCATCTGTCCCATGCATCATCTGTCCCATGCATCATCTGTCCCATGCATCATCTGTCCCGTGCATCATCTGTCCCATGCACCATCTGTCCCATGCATCATCTGTCCCATGCATCATCTGTCCCATGCATCATCTGTCCCATGCATCATCTGTCCCAT
Organism: Phymorhynchus buccinoides; assembly: GCA_017654935.2. NCBI lineage: Eukaryota > Metazoa > Mollusca > Gastropoda > Neogastropoda > Raphitomidae > Phymorhynchus > Phymorhynchus buccinoides. The sequence continues at coordinate 41,214,960 of CM065700.1, read as the reverse complement.
GCATCATCTGTCCCATGCATCATCTGTCCCATGCATCATCTGTCCCATGCATCATCTGTCCCATGCATCATCTGTCCCGTGCATCATCTGTCCCATGCATCATCTGTCCCATGCATCATCTGTCCCATGCATCATCTGTCCCATGCATCATCTGTCCCGTGCATCATCTGTCCCATGCATCATCTGTCCCATGCATCATCTGTCCCGTGCATCATCTGTCCCATGCATCATGTCCCATGCATCATCTGTCCCATGCATCATCTGTCTCATACACCACCTGTCCCGTGCATCATCTGTCCCATGCACCATCTGTCCCATGCATCATCTGTCCCATACATCATCTGTCCCATGCATCATCTGTCCCATGCCCATACGTTGAAGTCCGTGACGTCGGTTCAAGCCACATAATTTATGCAAACGCTCAGTGAGTCTAACTTTATGCGAACGAAGATTTCCCTGTCGCAATTGCCGTATGTGCAGATTAAAGACCCACCACGTCACGTGTCAAAATCACGGTTTTCACGTGTTTTCCCTAGTAAGAAATCTTAAGAAATCTTCCTACCACAAGAGGGAATGTGACATGTGACGTTGGGGGTCTTTAATATTAATTAATAATGCTTATATAGCGCATAATCTTGCAAAGCAACTCAATGCGCTTTTCACTCACCATTCGTACAAACATTTCTAACAAACTGGCCCACGCATCCTCACCATACATCTCTATCAAAATGAATACATATTAGAGAATGCAACACACCAACACAACACACCAACACCCACGTCCCTTCAACACCACCACCCCAACCATCCCCCCACTCCCCCCCCCACCCATCCCCACCCCTGCCCCCCTACTCCCCACCCTCACCCCATACACACACACGCGCACGCGTTAACCTCAAACTCAACGTCTTCAATGAGCTGGAAAACAAGAGTGGGGAAAGGATCATAGACTTTGCAGAGAGAAAGCTTTCCTGAAGAAGTGGGTCTTTAGTTGGGACTTGAAGGAAGGAAGAGTGGACTGGTTACGGGTATGGTCAGGGAGAGAATTCCAAACGTTTGGTGCAACAAAACTAAACGCCCTCTCACCCGAAGATTTCAAGGACCGCTTAGGAACTTTAAGAAGTTTCTGGGAAGAAGAACGAAGAGTACGAGAGCTTTGGTAGGTGCATAGAGAAGAAGAGAGGTAGTGAGGAAGAGTTTTGTCAAAGTGACGAAAAGCGAGAGTAGCCATCTTGAACTGCCAGCGGAATTTGACAGGAAGCCAGTGGAGCTCAGCCAAAAGAGGTGTGATGTGATCACGCTTTCTTTTGCCAAGCACAAGCCGAGCAGCACTGTTCTGCACTCTCTGTAAGCGCGAAATCTGTTCTGCTGGAAGCCCAGCATACATCGAATTACAGTAGTCCAATCTGGACAACACGAAGGCAGAAATCAGTCTAACAGCAGCATCTCTGGACAGGAAGGGTCTGATGGAGGCGATACGCCTTAGCTCTAAGAAAGATGCACGACAAACACTAGATATTTGCTCCTGCATCGACATGGTTTGATCGAGGGAGACACCGAGGTACTTAACAGTCTTCCGAAATGGCAATTCGGATCCAACAATATTGATGGAATCTGTTTTAACTTTCTTCAGGGAAGAGGAGGTGCCAACAGGCATCACCTGGGTCTTTTCACTGTTCAGTTTCAGCTTGTTACTGGTCATCCACCCCTGAACACTGCTGACACACTCAGAAACCTCTGATTTAACCGACTGAAACTCATCAGGAGTGCCACTCCTGGACAGCTCTGTATCATCTGCATATTTGTGAAAGTTACATTTGTGTTCAGATATAACATCAGATAAGGGCTGAGAATAAAGTGTAAAAAGAACTGGCCCCAGCACAGACCCCTGGGGTACACCATACAGCAGAGGAGAGAGAGAGGATTTAACACCGCCAACCATAACGGCTTGGTTTCTTTCCTTAATGTAGTTTTCGAACCAGCTGAGAACCACCCCATCAATACCAAATGTGACTCTAAGCCTCTCAATGAGAATGGAGTGGTCAAGCGTATCAAAGGCGGCGCTCAAATCCAGCAGGGTTACAAGTGAAACAAGTTTATCGTCAGATTTACATAGCAAGCAATCTAGAACGCTCAAAACAGCAGTCTCGGTACTGTGATGCTTCTTATATGCTGACTGACAAACCTCGAGCAAGCCATTATCTGATAGGTGGGTCTGAAGCTGTCTCAACACAACTCGCTCAAGAATCTTTGACAGGAATGGGAGGTTGGAGACTGGTCTAAAATTCTTCAACTCATTAGGGTCAAGCCCTGTTTTTTTCAACAAAGGGGTGACCACTGCTTGCTTGAACTGTGGAGGCACTGTACCTGATGAGAGGGATTTGTTAACAATGTCTGTAACTAGGGGGATCACATGAGAAGAACATTGTTTCAGGAGAGAAGTGGGGATGGGGTCAAGTACACAACTTTTACTGGGGGACTTGGTTATCAAGTCAGCAATCAGTTTTTCATCAACAGGTTCAAAAGAAGAAAAAGTTGGACCACAGTATTTATCAAATTGAGGAGGGTGGCATGACTCTGAGTCAAGACTGTCACGAATGCGCTTAATCTTATCGTCAACGAAATCATTGAATCGTTGTGGGACTTCGGAAGAAGGGATGTTTGCAGGCAAAGTGAGTGTCTTTTGTTTACCAAGGAGTTCGCCTGACACAGAAAACAACAAGGGGCTGTGCATATTACACGCTGGAACCTCACGCGCATCTAATATATGGACACGCGCATGATGATTCCGCGTGTAATGTGCATAGCCACTTACTCTATTTTTAGCCAAACACTCAAAGCCTCGATAGTCAAATTGCCATTTGATTCTTCATTAATCGTTTGGGGTAACTCGACCCAAACCCAACTCGCCCCATTTCCTTTTTTTTTTTTTTTTGCAGTCTCATCTTCTGGGCCGTACAGTGGCGTTGCTCCCATGCACGCCGTTCACTCTGAATCCCAGTTCGCAGCCACACCCCGGCTTGTTCAGGTCACATAATCCGAGACCAGCAGTCCAAGGGGAGCGAATCTATGCTAAGGCCGTCAGGAGGCAACCAACCGAGGAGACACTGCTGCTCGCCCAATTTCCAACTCGCCCCCAAACCAACTCACCCCAACCAACTGTCAACTCGCCCCAATTGTCAACTCGCCCCATAACCAACTCGCCTCAATTTAAGATGGTGATGGGACGAGGTTTTTTGGTGATGGAAGCCTTGTTTTGGTTTTGATCTTTGATTACGGTTTACACGGCTTTGTCATCGTTATTTTTGCTCCCCTTTCTTTTAAAGGTGATGATTACATATGGCTTCTTCGTTGACTGCAAAGTCAAGTCAAGTTTATTTTCCAAAAAACCCTAGGGGCACAAGAAAATAATCACAATTCTGTTGCGGCAATGAACAATATTTCACACATATTGGTTTTAAATAACACATCAGTGCACAATTCCAGACATATAAACTTGCAATAATCAGCTGCAAAGGCACGTACACACGCCCATACACACAAACACTCCGAGTTATTGAATTTCTAGAAAGATAAATAAATTAATTTTAAAAAAGAAAAAAAGGCGTGTATGGACTGCTGGACATTGCTAGCTTGCAGAGCAATACCAGTCGTAGTGAAGTGTACCCCCCCCCCCCCCCCTTTTCTACAGAGATGACCCTTCACAAGGAACTAAGAGAAGAAGTATGGCCCATCAGCACACCTCTGTCAACCAAGCTCCACCCGTGGGGATACCGGGGGTGGGTGATGGGGGTCTTTTGCATAAAGAGTTCCCCCACCTTCTGGATGCTCTGTGCTTGTAACTTCCTCTCATCTGTCACTCTCTTTGACTCTGCCTTTTCCCTTTGCTTACCGTCATCTACTATCTTTCTGCCTAATTACCGGTCCATTCTCCTGCCCTTTTTTCCCCTCTCCACGAAACGCTTTCAAAAAGATGTCCTTTCAGCCGAATCCGGACTTGCTGGGCCTAACTATTTCTTAGCTAGGCGCATAACGGCAGCATGACGCATCTGGGCTCATAATTGACAGGAAACTGTCTGAGCGATCGAAGAAGAAGAAAAAGAAGAAGAAGAAGAACCCAGCTCAATGGGTTCAAAGAAGAGCTGGGAAAGACAGCACTGTTCCTCAACAGAGCTGCTTTGGTCGCGTGGCAGGCGTCTGCCGAGAAAGAAGAAGCCCCCATTTCGTTTCGCACAAGCTCGGTTGTTCTACAACTAACGGTTAGGCGAAGGTCACACAGCGAATTCTCAGGGAGAAAGGTGGCACAGTGGTTCAGACGTTCGACGTTAATGCGTGACTGCCGCGTGAGTGACCACCGGGTTTGAATCCCGGCCTCTTCGCCCTTTCTTTCTAGTTTGATAAGAAAATTGAACTGAGCGTCCAGTCCTTCAGATGGGGACGTAAAGCTAGTCTGACCCGTGCGCTTTATGCACGTAAAAATCCCACGGCAGTTGAAAGTCAGTAAGAGCAGGGATAAATCCCGCTGCCTGGTATGGCCAAATTGATAGCTAGGTTTTCCAAGTGTGCCCCCCCCCCCTCCTCACCCTGTGTCCCCCCCCCCAACAACAACAAAAAATGGGTAGGTGCTGGACTTGCGGTGACGCGATCTCTTGGGGAGAGCAGCCCGAATTTCACAGAGATAAGTCTCTGTGACTGGAATATACCAAATACCCAATACCAAATACACACACATACATAGCCTTTCCCACACTAAGCGGGTCCATTGTGAGATCGGAAATGTAGTGTTTTGCTATCTATTTTCTCTTAACATTGTCACTAGGAATGAACGTTTTGCTTTGCTCGGGCACAATTTGTAATTAGTATTAGGTTAAGGTTATTTTCATGGTTAAACAAAAATATACATTGCGATGAAGACATAGAACATAATTATGTGAGGGATGTAGGGCCTAGCTAACCTACACGTGTGCCAACATTTATCCCTGATTTAGAAGATAATTCATTGATAAACGAAAGAAACCATCATTGACTTTTCTTCATCGATGAATTATTTCCTACAAAGGACGAACATAAGTATTTATTGATATTTGTGCCCTAGCGGATGGTTAATTATCAAAAAGTTAACAGTATGTTCTAGCACATAAGATTTCCGACCAATGCGTACTGTGCAGACACATGAAATCTAACACAAACGATTTCAAAGAGAACTTTTATATTGGATCAACCAGTAGGCCTAATGTTGTTGAAAATAATTCACAGACAGAGGCGAGTTTTGTTGCACGTTTTATTTGTTATATTTTTTCCCCTAGGCAACTCCAGGCCAGTAATGATGTTTGCCTCAGGCAGTGACGTCTTGAAGGAGCTAAGGTTGTGTTGGTTGGATGGATGACACGAACTCACATAGCATGCATCATGTGCACCAATTGCAGTTTAAACGAAGACTTTGGCCGTGGGGCAGGATATACATCCCAACAGGAAGAAGAGGTTCAGAATGCCTCCAGGTCCATCCTCGAGTCGTGCTGATTAAGAACACATAACAGTTATTTACGTGCCAGGCCAACGATTTGGGTGCTGATCAAACATACAGACACACAATAAATTGAATTAGATTTGGAAATATAGACATGAGCAGGTTGCGTTTCAAAACGGGTGTGGTCCAATTAAGTTGAAAAAAGAAGCCGCAGGTTTTGATGACAACACAATTTAGATTTCAAGTTATCTCAGAAACGGCATTTGGTCGTGACTGCAGTCAGAAAATCGTATTTTAGTCAGGCCGAGATTGATTAACAATTCCCCAACTATATAAAAAGTACTGTCCCATATGGCTTCGGCCGGGAGGACGTAAAGCTAAATTTCGCGATTAACAATCATTCCTTCTTGTATTTGAGTAATTTGTGTAAAAGGATAAAAGTACCGACAGGGCAAACATAGCTGTTCGGGGCAAACGTCTACAGTCATCCAGCATTTGGCAGTGTTATTCATGCCTTAATCTTTGCCATCGGTTGCTGCTGCTTTCTTTTGAAGACTGCCCAGAATACTTCCCGGTATCGTGAACCCATCTTATAATATACGAAGATGTTGAAAGCAGGCCTGACTAAAGTCATCTGCTCAGTAAGATCAATCAAAACTATGGCCAAATAATGCTGTTTTTCTCCATAACTAAGTTCAGGAATAAGAACCCGAGTGATGTTGAACAAGACCAAGGGTAAAGCACAGATCGCAAAGAGTATGGAATTAGCAACAAGCATGGTGGTCAACGCTTCGTCCTGTGATGTGAAGGAGGAGGACTCTGATCTCCATTGCCTGATCTGGCGAAGTTTGATTACCGTTAATGCCGTCGATATTGCCACCACCACCACAGCACCTCCGAGAACACCCACACCAAGGATATAACCATCAGAGGCTTCAACCCAATCTTTGTTGTTTCGGTAAAATTCAGAGTCAATTCCTGCGTTCATGCTAAGTCCAAACAAGGGATCGAACAAACATTTGATCTCATGTCTCATATACGCGGGGAACGATACTGTAAAGATGATGACATAAACCAAAGCGATGATCAAAGCCATAGTCCTAGTGCGCATAATGCTTCGGGATTTCAAAGGATTGAAAACACAGACGCATCTTTCTACAGCAATAATTGCCGAGAAGACTGGAGAGGTATAGTACACACCGAATAAAGGCAACACGTTGTTGTTGACGATACTAATAAGGAAGTCGTTTGGCTCTGCTACAGTGAGGAATTGCATGTACACCTCTTCTGCCTCAAAGGTCATTGACACCGCCAGGGTCAGTCCGTCACTGAGGGCGATAAAAAACAGAAGCAGCGTGACGCGATCCTTCAGCCCTTGTTTGTAAAAAACCATCATGTTGATGACGTTGGCAGGAATACCAATCAGAGATTGACACACTAGACTGCAAAATTTGATTCTCCGGGCGGTTATTTTGGTGTCTTCGCCCACAAGGCCATCGTCGAAGCCCAGATGACTGAAGAGGATCATGATGCAGCCTTCTGGTACTGTCCAGTTCCCCCAGTTCATCGGGAAGGACTTGGATAGGTTAGTTGGCGAAGTCATATTTGCAGACGAGTCTGTGGACTGAGCCGGAGTGCCCATCATTGGATGAACCCAGATGCTCTGTGCTAAATCCTCAAATTCAGTTGTAGACAAATTCAGTATGCAGTGCTCTGGAACCGATCCTGGTAATTATTATAAATGGAGTTGCCTTTGTTTTGAAACACACAGTACAGAAAGGCAAATCACCAAAAAATATCAATATATATTTAATAAAACCCAAACCATCTTGTAATAAACACTATCATGTCATCAGCTCATACTGATTATGTCCGTGTAAACAAAAGAAAACAATAGCAGAATCTGAATGCGTCTGTTGTTATAAACAAAGTTTATTGACATAATATATTGCAGTGTACACAAATTATTTCTGAGCACAACAAGCTATAAGCTTATAAGCGCACTCAAAAACGTTTCAGTTACAAAAAAAGCTGCATCATGAATGTACTTGAGTAGCTATGAGAAAATCAATTGCATTAGAATAAATAAACTAAACTAAGCAAAGATAACAATACATCATGCACCCATTTATAACTAGAAAACAACAACAATAGAAGTACAAAAGAAAAAAAGAAGAAAAAGGAAAGAAGAAAAAAAGAGAGAAGAAAGCAACAAAAAACAAAACAAAACGAAGAATGGGGGGGGTGTTACAAAACACAACATACTAAGTACACTATAAACCAACAATCAAAGAGGCTAAGTTTGCATCAGTATATCTCAACAGGGCACATGTACTATGCTATTGAACAATTTGTTTTCTTTTCAAATTGCCGATAAAATATTAGTCAGTATCAAAACGTTTTGAAACGCTTAAAAACTTACCTACTGCTAACGTAATTGATTTGTTTTCACTTAAAGTTTTGTCCCTGCTTCCAAACAGAAGAGTAGAAACATTAGTTTGAACAGCATGTGGTAACAGTCAAATCGTTTGAGCTCTAGGTTCAATGTACAAAGGGCATTCTAAAAACAAAGATACACTTTCCACTGCAGAACCACAAGTACAAGAGAAAGGTGTCGTTTAAAAAGGTCATGCTTAAGATCGCTCATCTCTAACCGAAGCTTGCAAAGAACTATTTCCATGGATCTTGTTGGTAAATAATAATACACAGGAACTTCATTGTCCGTTCGTTTTAGAAAACGTTTAAAGCGACTTAAGGAATCCCATTGTTTTACTTCATCTGGTAAATCGTTCCACAGAGCTGTTGTTAATGGAAAAAATGACGATTGATAAAGTGTCTTTTTAAATGATTTCGGTGATGGTATGGATTAACATTAGTCACTAGCTGAGGTAAACGATCAGTAAGGTAAAGTGGAACAGTTCCGTTTGCGATTTTAAAGTACATGATTAGTTTGTGTCGACGACAGCGTTCTTTTAATGAAATAAAACCAGATTCAGAATAAAGTTTTTGGTGATTTGTACTATGCACTGTTCCAGTTATTGTTCTGAGGACATCTAAATCAAGACCTTCTAAGTCTTGGGCTAGTTTATCTGTTCAATTGTCCAATATAACATCTGAAAGATCAAGGTGAGGCATAATAAATGACTTATACATTGTTTCAAGAGATCTACCACTGAGTCGGTACTTGAAGGACCAAAGACAAACAACTAAAACTCTACATTTCAATATAACTGCTGATAGTCCCATTTACAATTATTCTGCATAATTACGCCGAAATGTTTATGTCTATCAGTTTCTTGTTAAATGGTTTCTTCAAATGTAAGTGGAAGTACATGGGGCACAGCTTGGTTGGAAATTGTCGTATGTTCTGTTTTCGATTGCTTAAACTTAACTTTCCATTTTTTAGCCCATTCAGAAATTATATGAAGATCAGAATTCAGAATATCTGTTCGAAGTTGAGTATTTCCTAGCCCTAAGTACATGCTTGTATCATCTGCAAATAACTTCACTAATGATTCTATGTCAATCACTATATCATTTATGTAAATCAAGAACAATAATGGTCCAAGTACTGAGCCCTGGGGGACACCTGCTGAGATTGGAAGATAACATGATTTACCACCTTTAAGTACAACAGCTCGGCTACGGTCCTTCAAGTAATCTGCAAACCATCCCAAAAGTTGTCCCCGGATTCCTAGTGCTGAAAGCTTACAAAGAAGTCCCTTATGCCAAACTTCATCAAACGCTTTAGATATGTCAACAAATATTACCCGAGCAGTTGTTTTGTTATCCAGAAACTTACAGAAATCATCATAGATAACAAAAAGCTGAGAAACAGTTGAATCGTTAAGAAGAAAACCAGATGGGGGGGAGGGGGGGGAGGGGGGGAGGGGGGGGGGGGGGGGGAGGGGGGGGGGGGGGGGGGGAGTGAGCACTGGTTAATAAGTTATTTTCCATTAAATATTTAAAAACATGTTTTTGTACAAATTTTTTTATGTTACCTATACAGCTTAAAAGAAATAGGGCGGTAATTATCAACTTTGTGTCTGTCACCTTTCTTGAATATGGGCGTTACATGAGCAATTTTCCACACTGACGGAAATCGACCTTCTGATAAACCATCCCAAAAGTTGTCCCCGGATTCCTAGTGCTGAAAGCTTACAAAGAAGTCCCTTATGCCAAACTTCATCAAACGCTTTAGATATGTCAACAAATATTACCCGAGCAGTTGTTTTGTTATCCAGAAACTTACAGAAATCATCATAGATAACAAAAAGCTGAGAAACAGTTGAATCGTTAAGAAGAAAACCTGATTGAGCACTGGTTAATAAGTTATTTTCCATTAAATATTTAAAAACATGTTTTTGTACAAAAATTTTTATGTTACCTATACAGCTTAAAAGAAATAGGGCGGTAATTATCAACTTTGTGTCTGTCACCTTTCTTGAATATGGGCGTTACATGAGCAATTTTCCACACTGATGGAAATCGACCTTCAGATAAACAGCGGTTAAAGATATGTGTCAGAGGTTCACAATTTACATCTGCTGTTGCTGAAAGAATCGAGTCATGTACTATATCTGGTCCAACTGCCTTAGTAGAATCAAGACATTTTAAAATTTCTTTACCATTTCTTTAGTAATAATTAAGTGATCAATAGAACCAGGGGTTTCTGTAATGGGAGGGGTATTGTCATTATCATTTTCAACAGCGCACTGCATAACAAAATATTGAATGAATGCTGTAGCCTTCTCAAAAGGAGAATAATTAACCTGACCGTTGCTTTCTATTGGAGGGATGTCATCATCAGGGATTCCCTTTTTGGAAATAAAAGACTTGACTAATCTCCATCAGTTTTTATTACCAAATTGGTTGGGGGTAGAAATTTGAATATCTAGCTCTGCAATGTATTCGGTTTTCCTAAGTTTCATTGTAGCTGTTAAATCATTTCGGATATGTCTGAAGAGAGCCCAAGCCCAATCTGTGTCAAAGAATTTCGCCAACTTATGCACATTGTTGTTCCGTTTAATTAATGTCTTGATCTCTGCTGTGATCCAAGGTGCATCATGATAATTTACAGTAATCACTTTGACTGGCATACAGAGGTCAGCAATGTACATAAGGTCATCAGAAAATGCTTTTGCAGAGTCATCAATAGAAACCATGGATAGAATGGGAGTCCAGTCAGTGCATGTCAGTTTTTCATTCAGTTTCTGAATATCCAGTTTAGCACAATTACGAATTGTTTGTTTATACCTAGAGATTACTTTATGAGGTGTTTTTTAAAACAACAAGTGAAACACAGAGGTCACTAAAGACTGGTGGTAATACATCCACTGACTGAACAAGATTAATGCAAGGAGTGCGAATTAAATCTATTATAGTGGAGGAATGCTGTGTTATACGTGTGGGTTTATTGACTATTTGAAAAAAGACTATTATTTGTCATTATGTTACGAAGATGCACAGGAGGCTGTAGGGAACAGTCAGCATAAAAGTCCCCTAAGACTATGTATTTGTCAGGTGTATTGCCAACTGTTTGCATAGACTGATCTATTAAGTTCCAATAAGCCACATTGGCATCAGGGGGTCTCTAAAATGACCCTACTAAAAGGGTCTCTTGGCCTTTACTGATAAAAAAGAATATAAAATCGGAACATTACTGGTTTCGTACTGCCTCTGGGCATTGCCTCCAGTATTGTTCCCACCATATTTGTATTTACAAATGTCCCATATGTGTCTGATTCAGACCAAGAGGACGTAAAACTCCATTTTCTCTCGGTCTCTTGGCCTACTTTTGTCTCTATCCAAACAGCTTCTAAAGATGGATCACACAAGTCTGGTCTTGGTTTACAGATTAGATTATTCTTTACAAATACAGTAACCCCTTCATGCGCATCACCCGGTCCGTCTATATGAATAGGAGGGTTAAATCCCTCAATTAGAATTGAATCATTACCTATGTCCTCAGACAACCACGTTTCCGATACTGTGACAATGTCATACTGACTTACTTCACACTGAAGAAGAGAAATTTTGTGACGGAGGCTACGAACATTAACATGAATAATTGATAAGCCATCAGTTATATGCTCATCTACAGGACCTGGGTTGGGGTGAATATCGCCTGCCAGTTGCAATAACAAAAAGATAACATGTAGACAAAAACTAAATATTAGGGATGTAACAACATTCAGAGGATCAGACTGAACATGAACCCCTTCGAACAGTAGAGGGCTGGTAAAGTTGGTACATTTGGTGCAAAACAAATTGCTATTTTACACTTCATACTTTCAGTGTATGATGTACGGAGGGCTTGCAGTCAGTTTATGGATGGCTTGCCATTTTCCGCACCATATCCTTGGTGTATGATGTATGTATGGCTTGCCGTCTTGCAGTCAGTGTATGGATGGCTTGCCATTTTCCGCAGCAATCAGTTCCAGTGGTGACAGAGCATGTTCCAGTGGGCGTAACCTAGCAGACGTACCAACCCAGATACAGACCTCGTCTCAGCAGGCACCTTGGTCAACAGAGCATGTTCCAGTGGGCGTAACCTAGCAGACGTACCAACCCAGATACAGACCTCGTCTCAGCAGGCACCTTGGTCAACGGATCATGTTCCAGTGGGCTTAGCCTAGCAGACGTACCAACCCAGCTACAGGCCTCATCTCGGCAGGCACCTTGGTCAACAGAGCACGTTCCAGTGGGCTTAGCCTAGCAGACGTACCAACCCAGCTACAGGCCTCATCTCGGCAGGCACCTTGGTCAACATATCATGTTCCAGTGGGCTTAACCTAGCAGACGTACCAACCCAGCTACAGACCTCGTCTCGGCAGGCACCTTGGCCAACGGATCAGATGTTTTGCTTAGGCATTTGGGAGGCCAGTTAGACTCTTGCAGGCAGGACATTCCTTTGTAGATTTACTCTTCTGCAGCAGATGGCAATTTGCACTGAAGCCCACCGCATTGCCTACAACCTGGTGACTATATACATTAGGCAGGATTCCTAAGCCAGCGGCATTGCTGATCGGTTGGTCAAAAGAAACATTAAAGTATCGGTCAGCACCTAGGCCAACTGATCAGATGTTAATGTAGGGCAGTTTGGGACTCCCGCAAACAGGACATTGTCCAATAACTCTTCTGCAGCAGATGGCAATTTGCACTGAGACCCAAAATATTGCTGACACCTGGTGACTTTATATATACCTAGCAGCATTTCTGATCCTTTTGTTAAAGAAACATCAAAGCCAATATTTATTCAAAACATAATGCTTAAAATAAGTGATAGTCAAAGCAAAAACAAGATATAAAATCAGGATCCATGGCTGTTTAATCTATTGTATTCAATTTTGACTCTGAACAACACATCAATTCATTAACAATCAGACATATTCCACTGTTTATTCATTCACAAGAAAGTGGTTCCTTATTGTGTGGGGCTGCTGTCAAGTGTTCTTCTGCCAGCTGTGATGGTCAGCCCCGCACCCTTAAAGTAAAATGCTTCCAGTTATAAGAACATATAAACATTTCTTGTTTTTGCATGATGCAAAATGTACCAATATTCGTAAGTATACGTTGCAATTACGTTATTAAGCTAATTAGTTCTTTACCAAATAAGTATATTTTTTATGCATTAATTAAACACCATGTCAATGTCATAATCTGATGATTGATACGCAACTTCAATCTTACGTCATTACAAGTAAAATCATTTTCTTGTGAATGTGATTTATTAATCAGTTGTATGCTAATTATTTGTTGCTATGCAATAGAAAACAATGTTATGTCTCATGAAATAACCGAAGTTAAAGTTTTACGTCCTCTTGGCATAGCCATACGGGAAACAAAACAACTTTTTATTTGGCACTTAAAATAAATTTGCCCATTCCCTCTCTACACACTGTGTGTTCTTTGACTTATGACAAAAAGAGTTTTGTGTGGATGCAAGAGACACAAATTCACTTTTTTTGTACATGTCAAAGAACGGCTTGTGGTGCTTTGTCATATATGACAGCGGCTCGCCTTCAGCGAGAGTTGTTTCACTTTCATATACTGGACGTTGTCCACTTTTGCCATTCCGTCTTTTAAGGACCAGCTTTAATTCGCAGCTAATGTCTTAAGATGTTGTAGTTTCCAAGAGAAACTAGGCTCCAGCCAGAAAGTTTTACCCACCTTCCACCCCCAGTCTCCTCCAACTAGTTTTTGGGTGCGTTTGACTAAAGGTGTTTTTTTCTCCTGGAACTCCGGTTTTCCTTCTCACCCCTTGGTGCCAGGTGTGGGGAAACCCCCCTGGGGTCAGACATGCGTTGGTTGCATTAGGCAACAACCCACCCAACCCCCTCCTTCAAAGTTTCTCATATGCGTGGGGGTCATCCCCAAACCCCCTCAGGCGGTCAACCCCACACCCTTAAAGAAAAATGCTTCCAGTTATAAGAACATTTCAACATTTCTTGTTTTTGCATGATGTAAAATGTACCAATGTGTCTGTATTCTTAAGTATTGCGTTGTTGCAATTACGTTATAAAGCTAATTAATTCTTTATTAAGTAAGTACATTTTATGCATTAATTAAACACCATGTCAATGACATCATCTGATGATTGTTACGCAACTTCAATCTTACGTCATTACAAGGAAAATCATTTTCTTGTGAAGGTGATTTATTAATTAGTTGTATGCTAATTATTTGTTGTTATGCCATAGAAAACAATGTTATGTCTCATAAAATAACATTTTATTTGGCACTTAAATAAAGTTGCCCAATCTCACTCTAAATGCTGTGTGTTCTTTGACTTATGACAAAACAAGGTTTTTTTCCCACAATATATAGTGAAATACATCTCGTGCCACACACATTTATATTATTTACAAATTGATCAGGCATTAACAAATCACAGATTTACATAGAAGTGATCATCACTTAAGTATTTAACACACAGACACACACACACACACACAGACACACACACACACACACGCGCGCGCGCGAGCATAATTGCTACTGAGTAACAAATGGGTAGATTGGTTAAATGCATTTCTCAGCAACCTCTAGATTCTCAAACAATCAAATTGCAAGGCGAATCAATGTATATGAAGCATAAACACATCCAGTCACAAAAATACTAAATAGCAGTACACTTAAAAAATACAAGGAAAGATTGTGTGGTTTGTTAGCATAATATATCACATGTTGGCATACCTATCCCTTTGAAAACAAGGGAAGCAACTCCTCTTTACAGTTATCGGTTCAATCGTATTATTCCATTCTCCGTCTTTCAAAATGTATGTTGACTTTTTTTCTTCTCAAAAATATGAAACTCGAAAGCGACACCCATCAAAGTAAGATGTAACGTATGAAGCAAACAGTTTAGACTGCTATTTGTATTTCTGCAAAGGGTTTACCGCCATATGTATACATGAAACCTGCTGCTCTTCATACCTTAGTGGGAGTATAAACAGTAGCAAGAGACGAACAAAATGGCAAACTAACCTATTCAATTTGGATAAGGCTTAATTCGTGTTTTAATTGCAGAAGTTCATTGCTATGTTGATGATTTTTCATGACGGAGTCTTACTTCATTATGTACGTATCCAACAAAATCTACTTATTTCCAAAACTTGTTTTCTTGAATAACCAAACCTTAGCCTATTTTTTTTTGGGGGGGGGAGAATTCGGATTCAATTTGTTTACACATTCAATTCATGGATGGTGTCGCCTCAACTTATTTAACTGAACTAACAGTCAAATATCACAACCAACACAGAATAATTAATATATATAACAATAACGGATTTGTTATTTTTTTGTGAGAGGCAATCCATGATTACAGTCAAAAATAAATTGCTTCCAACTACTTACACACCCACGCGCACGCGCGGGAAACAGAGAGAGAGAGAGAGAGAGAGAGAGAGAGAGAGAGAGAGAGAGAGAGAGAGAGAGAGAGAGAGAGAGAGAGAGAGAGAGAGAGAGAGAGAGAGAGAGAGTCTAACTACTTACAACCCATACACACCCACGCGCAGGCGCGCGCAGGAAAGACAGAGTCAGAGAGACAGAAAGAAAGAACGAGAAAGAAAGAAGAAAGAGAAAGAAAAAAAAGAGAAGAGAGAGAGAGAGAGAGAGAGAGAGAGAGAGAGAGAGAGAGAGAGAGAGAGAGAGAGAGAGAGAGAGAGCACGATCTGTGAGAGAGAGAGACTACTCCCGCGCTTCAATATGCACGTGTCGTCTGTCTGTCTGTGTGTGTGTGTGCTTGTGTGCTTGTGTGCCTACGTGCGCACGTGCGTAGACGAAGAAATGCTAGGCCTACTACACAATTGATGTTAAGAAAATACAACGGCCTCATTCAGTAGTGCAACTATTGACCCATTACGTTTGTCTCCTAGTTAAGAAAGCAATTATGAGCATTGATCTGTTCCCTCATTAACTGATGTTAGATTCCCCTCTCTCCTCCCCTCCCCCTCCGTCTCTCTCTCTCCTCTCTCTCTCTCTCTCTCTCTCTCTCTCTCTCTCTCTCTCTCTCTCTCTCTCTCTCTCTCTCTCTCTCTCTCTCTCTCTCTTACTGTGTGTGTGAGCAAGCGCGTGTATGTCTGTCTGATTGTCTGTCGGTCTCTCTCTCTCTCTCTGTCTCTGAGCTCTCGCTCTCTATCTCTGTCTCTCTGTCTCTCGGTCTCTCTCTCTCTCTCTCTCTCTCTCTCTCTCTCTCTCTCTCTCTCTCTCCCTCTCTCTCTCTCTCCCCCTCTCTCTCTCTCCCCTCTCTGTGTCCCCTCCTCTCTGTTTGTTAGTCTGTCTGTCTGTCTGTTTCTGTACCTCTCTCCCTCTCTTTCACACACACATACGTACAACACACCAACACACACACACACACACACACACACACACACACACACACACACACACACGATAGAAAATAGTCTAAGTTTATCTGTCGAAAAAAGTCATATGATGGTATTTAGCGCTGGAGACACTACAAGAAGATTACTAAGTTTCTTTATTGACAGAATTGAGTTACAATTTAAAGACATGACAACATTATTAGGTGTATATTTTACATCGAAGTTGTCACGGAAAGTCCATCTTGAAAACAGTTTAACAAAAGCTCGAAAAAGTTTAAAATGTGATTACAATTATTAGCAAACACGACTGGGGCAAAGAAACAAAAAGCTTGACTCATCTTGCGACAGCTTTGGTGAGATCAAAGGAAGGGGCCTAGGCCCATATCTGAATAAAACAGTTCGTATTCGTATTCGCATTAGTAGTAGTATTCCTCTATCACCCCTGTCTCTCGCAACCATCTCTTTTTCCATTCACCATCCTCCTCTCTCTCTCTCTCTCTCTCTCTCTCTCTCTCTCTCTCTCTCTCTCTCTCTCTCTCTCTCTCTCTCTCTCTCTCTCACTGTCTCTCTCTCTCTCTCACTCTGTCTCTCTCTCTCTCTCTCTCTCTCTCTCTCTCTCTCTCTCTCTCTCTCTCTCTCTCTCTCTCTCTCTCTCTCTCTCTCTCTCTCTCTCTTTTAGCTTTCTTGTTTGGTTTACTTTATCTTTCCCCAGGGCTGGGTGGAAAAAACCATGTAACTTGCTTATAAATAGGATCAAAACTAAAAACAACTCTCTCTCTCTCTCTGTCTGTCTCTCTCCGTCTCTCTCTCTCTCTCTCTCTCTCTCTCTCTCTCTCTCTCTCTCTCTCTCTCTCTCTCTCTCTCTCTCTCTCTCTCTCTCTCTCTCTCAAACAAACTCTCTCACTCTCAGTCTCTCTATCTCTCACTCTCTGTCTCTCTCTCTGTCTCTCTCTCTCTCTCTCTCTCTCTCTCTCTCTCTCTCTCTCTCTCTCTCTCTCTCTCTCTCTTCTCTCTCTCTCTCTCTCTCTCTCTCTCTCTCTCTCTCTCAAACAACTCTCTCTCACTGTCAGTCTCTCTCTCTCTCTCACTGTCTGTCTGTCTGTATCTCTCTCTCTCTCTCTCTCTCTCTCTCTCTCTCTCTCTCTCTCTCTCTCTCTCTCTCTCTCTCTCTCCTCTCTCTCTCTCTCTCTCTCTCTCTCTCTCTCTCTCTCTCTCTCTCTCTCTTTCTTGTTTGGTTTACTTTATTTTTCCCCAGGGCCGGGTGGAAAAAAAAGCATGTAACTTGCTTATCTCATGTTCCCTGGTTAAATAAAATTTCGTTTTCGTTTTCGTTTTCTCTCTCTCTGCTTTCTAGCACTCACCTGACTCGTCCCCAGGCCTCTATGCGATTCCTGGAAATCCTGCAGCCTCTGCCTCAGCAGCTGCCCGGCATCCCTTGGAGAATCGATGAGGTAGGTACCTACCCCGGGTAGCCTCTGTCTCTGTCTTATTCCCTCATCACCATCACTCTTTGTTGGTGCTAAAACATCCTCTTCTGTAGTAGCAGTAGTAGTAGCAGCAGTGTCGTCTTTTAGTCTACTATTGCTGTCGCCTTTCGATGGTACTAAACCATCTTCTGTCGTAGCAGCATCTTCTTCTTGTCTTAGTCGGCCAGCGTTGGAAAGCCTTCTTTCTCTTTCGTCTAAAGTAGCTTTCTCTCTATCTTTGCTGTTAGTATTGTTTCTTCTTCTTCTTTTTCTTTCGTCATTCTCGAATCTAGAAGAATCTCCTTCTGCTACAACGACAAATTGATTTGTATCGTCATCGAAGTCGGGGCAAGTATTCCTATTAGCTTTATTATTATTATTATTACTCTTATCTCTCTTGTTTATAGACGACTCAGCAACTGTGAAAACTTGACACGAATCACCGCCTGCTTCGCAAATCCTAAGAGTTTTATTCTTGCCACTGTCATCTATTTTCCTCGGTAACAAAATATCCACTTTCTTACCACTAGCACCATCGTCTCTCACTCTTCGAGCTTTACTGTTGTTCAGTTCTCTCCCCTTGTTCTCACCCGCAGCAGAAGTAGTATCAGCAGAATCTGCTTCTCCTGCTCCTGCTCTCACTTCTGCAGCAAGAACTGTAACAGCTTGTCTGGAATCACCACCACCAGCGTCGTGAGTGCTAAAGCAACAATCAGTCTTATTGTTGGGTTTACTAATCTTCTTGCGTCTTGGGATTCCTGGAGTGGCCGGTCTGGGTCTGGCACCGGCGACGTTTTTAGTAGTAGTAGTGGTAGTGGTGGTGGTGGGGAGAGTGGGAAGGGTGGTGGTAAGAGTTGTGGTGGTGGTGGTGGTGGTAGTGGTAGTAGTAGTTGTGGTAGCAGCTATGAGAAACGTTCTGGGTTTGGGTGATATACTTGGCAGTTGCCAGTTGGTTTCGGCTGAACTTGAACTCGTCATGTTTGGTTGAATCTATGGATAGATTCTTTCTTTCTTTCCTTTGTTTCTGTGAGGTGTAGCGTGCCTTTCTTCCCTTCTCTTTTCCTCCTGTCTTTGTGTGGCTTTGTTTCCTTGTATATTTCTCTTCTTAAGTCTGTGTGTTCTTTTCTGTCTATCTTTCTTCTTTACTTTCTTTCTTTTTAGTCTTTCCTTCGTTTATTTATGTTCTACTTTAACCATTGCTTCTTCTTCTTCTTCTTCTTCTCTTCCTTCCCTTTCTTTCTTTCATGTTCTTTCTTTTCCTTTCTTCCTTTCTTCTCAGTCACGGGTGTGTAGAGGTTGAACTGGGTTTGCCAACTGGGTCGTGGTGGTGGTGGAGGGAGAGGGGGGGGGGTGTTTGATGGTGGAATTATGCCTTGAGGTCTGCACCTACTTACATCTGGCAGGGGAGAAAATCTGAAACAACAAATCAACAACAAAGTAAATGGAAAGGAACTGACCCGTACTGTATGTAGGATGAAGTCACACATTGGACAGAGTTACCACTCAAACTGCACCAATCCTAATATTTGAAGATGATATAAAGAAAGAAAAAACCCACACAAGTCTAGACATTGCGAGTTTTGTTCTTCAAAATGTCATCGGGAAACATTAGGATCAACTGCACTAACACACACAAACACACACACACGATTTTAATTCATTCAAGTCGTTCCACCCATATATATATACTATGTCCGGAATAAATACAAAGCTGTCAGTTTGATGAATTTGCTTCGAGGGAAGTAAATATGTGCGCACACCATACTTTGGTCACTTATACACTCACTTCGCCGCCTTATACGACATTTTGCCTCTTACTTTGCGTTTGTAGTGGGGAAACAATTACTGTAGAGAGGTTTTTTTATACAAAGTCTCTCTCTCTATATATATATAAAGTCTGATTTACCACTTCCCTATGTCTAAACCTGAAGTAAAAACCTGTAATCTTCTTTCATTTTTCTTTTTTTTGTTTACGTCTTGTTTTGTTTGTATGCATGGCTGGAATGATTTGTGAGGTTTTATTGAATACTTCAAAATCATTGCGATGCGAATGAGTTAATACAATCGGAGGGCTTTATCCGATGAAGTAGAAGTGCTTGTTACAGAAATCATTGCGATGCGAACATTAGACGGTGAAGAAAAGAACAAACTAAGCCTTCTTTCGATGTTCGGACTTGGCTCTTACAAAATTTGCAAAACCAAGTCCAACAAATGGAGTAAGAACTGGGAATAGCGCAAAGGCAGTAGGATTTCTCCCCATGAATTCAATAGTGGTTGTTCACACTATGACAGACTCTACTGACATCATCAGAAACGTCGAGATCACCAGGAAAACACCCTTTACAGAGATTGCAACACTCACTTTGCTCTGGTTTCCTAGAAATCAAACCATCAAATCGGCGATTCCTCCTTGGCGGAGGTGCTGGAAGTCAAATTATTTCACCCAAAGAGAAGGCGTGTGCCGTCTCATTTCTAATGGCCGCCAAATCGGTTGCACGAAAGTTTCGCAATACAAGCCTTTTTTTCTTTATGTTTTTATTTTTTCTAGTTTATGTAAAGGAGTTTCGCTCACAACAAAGGAAATAGCTCCTTTTTGTTTTTTGACTGCACTACAAAAAAAGAAAGAAAACGCTTCAACCACAATGAGTGACCTCCACCCAACCCATCCAAAATGGCTACTCTCTCCGGCATCTCCGCCAAGGAGGAATCGCCGTTTTGACGGCTTAATTTCTAGGAAACCAGAGCAAATTGAGTGTTCCGATCCTGGAAAAAGCTGTCTTTCTGGTGATCTCGACGTGTTTCTTGCAGAAAC
>CM065700.1:41131886-41189386 GCA_017654935.2 Phymorhynchus buccinoides | reverse complement strand
ACGATTAAGTCCCTTGGGTGTGTTTTTGGGGTAGTTGTGACCCACATACAAATTCCCCCAACTTCAAATTTAATTGAGGCTGCTCTTTAAAATGATGTTTTGGGGTTTTTTTCAATTTGGGGGCATTTGAATGGGAGTCAAACCTGGTCAATTTTCTTTTACATACATGTTAGGCAGTATAGCTACTAAACTACACTTCCTCCAACATTTCACTCTATAGAGGAAGTTAATTCGTCGATAAAGGGGAACCAGCCCGCCTTTCCGTCAATGAACTAGCTCCTTTAAAGAATGAGCACGGGGCAGTGGGTGGATGCTTCGTGCCTCCATACGGGGAGCTGGGGTATTGGGGGTATTTCATGAAAAATAGTTCCTGGAGAAACTATAGGGCCTGAAGAAAAGTGTGTAAGACGCTTGAAAATTCGCTGCAAACTAAAATATGGGCGTTTGTGGTTTTTTTATTTTCTTGTATAAAAAATAGTTCCCCCACCTTCTGCAAGTTCTGTGCTTGGAACATCCGCTAATCTGCTCACTCTCTTTGACTCTGCCTTTCCCTTTGCTTTCTGTCATCTACCGGTACTATCTTTCTGACTTATTGGCCTATTCTCCTGCCTTTAAAAAAAAAAGTCCTCCTAATGGTGGGTGGCGCGCCTCTGGCTGCGACGCGCTCTCCATGTGGGAGCAACCCGAATTTCACAGAGACGCCTCAGTGACAATAAAGCAGCTGATACCTAATAATGTTTCTCCTTTGAGCTCCTCCGAAATCGGAATGTGTCGACTGTACGCAGCGGGGAGACCAGTGAAAACTGAAAACTGGACACATACGTAGTTTACCAATTATGGCCGTATGGGAACACAGAAGAAGAATGAGGATGGAGTAATTACTGGTAATTTCGCGCTTAGCAGAGGGGAGACACTGGTTAATAGAACAGCCAGGGATGGATGAAAGGGGCGGAGCTTCAACAGGATTTACTGACTGAAAGAGCGTATTTGGATATGCGCGAAGGAACAGGTTCTTGATCGTAACATTTGCCCTTCGAATAATAAGAGGTAAAGTTATTTTTGCCGCGCGCGAACGAGAAAGAGAGAGTGACATAGAGAGAAAGAAAGAATGAGTTTGGCGTTGCTACTAAAACGGCCTCTACTTCTTCTTTTTTTTAACGTATATGTGAGCCAGCACCACGAAAGGGCCATTAATTAAGTCGCTGTGCTAGTTTCTCACAACAGGCCTGCAAAGTCAAAAATATTATTTGTCAAGTTTGAGTTATGGGTATTTTCGAGCTCTCTAACATCTGATTTTTCGTATTTATAAAGGACAATCCTTGTTATGGTCTCTAAATACTCAAACATGTGATTTTAAATGAGTAGATTGATGCATTTTCTTCAGCTAGGCTAAACTTTAGACTGTGATTTGTCAAAATGGCCGACAGTCACCCTACCAAATTTAAATGCTTAGGGGAAGACGGGGTAACGCATGGGCTAAAACCCACCCCAATTATCTCATGAAATGAAGTAAATTTCAGTCTCATTTTGCCCATGAGACGAGCGTTAATGTCAGCATTCGTCTCATGGGCAAATCTGACTGAAATTTTCTTTATTTCATGAGATAATTGGGGTGGGCTTCTTACCCGCCCATGGTTTTTATATCAAGCATTGTTCTTATATCATTGGAAAGAGAATGGGCTGTAATTTCTAGCTGTACCATTGTCTCAGAATGGTCATTTTGACACTTAATGTCCCTTTCGTGGTGCTGGGTCGCATATGAAATGTCACCCGATGTCAAGGGCTAGGCAGGATAACTCCACCTAACCAGCCCGTTATCAGATCTGTGTCATCGATTGATTCGTTCATTGATCAGTAAAATGATATTGGATCTGTAGTGGGTGGGATTACTGTCAGCTAGTATGGATCGTGTCAGGTCGATGTATATCACTTCTTGAGGCTTATTCGAATGACATTATAACCCCCCTCCCCCAAGAAAAAACAACCCCCAAAACCCACCGTGTATTTGTATAGTTTCCTTTCTCAATCTGAACGTTTTTGATTACGAATTGGATTGAACCTGTTTCAATCAGTCAACAAGTGCAACGCCGAGCGTCTGCAAAGTCCCCTCGCAGCATCGCCGAGCTACTCCGAAATCGGAATGTGTCGGCTGTACACACAGCGGGGAGACCATTGAGAACTGAAAACAGGACGCACGCACGGACGGATGGACGGCCGGAAAGAAGTGGGACATAGCGGGCCTGTGACACAAAGGGCCTAGGGCACAGCGGGTAATGTAAAACTAAATACATCAGTGGATAGCTTGCATCTTGGCAAACTAGTATACCAAATTTGATGATGATAGACTGAATAGTTTTTCAGAAAAACGGACGAATAGCCGGACGGACGGACGGACCAGACAAAAACAATAGTTCCCCGAACCTTCGGCTCGGGGACTAATCAATATTTGTATTGTCCATTTCACAGGAAATTCTTTTTGCAGCGATAAAACAATCAACAAAACAACACAATAAAGACAGAGACATAGTATGTAGAAAAGACAACCAAAATAAAATATGCGACTATTTTAATAACCACCGTGCGCACATACAATTCTTGCTCTTCCACCCCCCCCTCCCTCCCCCCTCACCACCCCACACATACACTCCAAACACATCATGCTCACACATACAACCATGTATCTACCCACCCATCTAACCATGTATCTACCCACCCATCTAACTGATGCATACACACATAAGTTTAGTAGAAATGGAGGCATAAGAGCCTTTTTCTTGTTGGTCTTTCGTGTAACTCAAAGCTCAGCTTGTTCTTTCCTTTGGGCCCCCCCCCCCCCCCCCCCCCCCCCCCCCCCCCCCCCCCCCCCCCCCCCCCACCCCCCCCCCCCCCCCCCCCCCCCCCCCCCCCACCCCCCCCACCCCCCCCCCCCCACACCCCCCCCCCCCCCCCCCCCCCCCCCCCCCCCCCCCCCCCCCCCCCCCCCCCCCCCCCACCCCCAACCACCCCCCCACCCCCCCCCCCCCCCCCCCCCCCCCCCCACCCCCCCCCCCCCCCCCCCACCCCCCCCCCCCCCCCCCCCCCCCCCCCCCCCCCCCCCCCCCCCCCCCCCCCCCCCCCCCCCCCCCCCCCCCCCCCCCCCCCCCCCCCCCCCCCCCCCACCCCCCCCCCCCACCCCACCCCCCCCCCCCCCCCCCCCCCCCCCCCCCCCCCACCCCCCCCCCCCCCCCCCCCCCCCCCACCCCCCCCCCCCCCCCCCCCCCACCACCCCACCCCACCTCAGAAGGTTTGGTATCATTATTGGAGTTTGCCTTGGCATGAGGCTGTGTCAGACCAGTTGACATAAGCTAGAACGCCAAGGCTACATCAAAATGTTGTTATGCTCTGAATGGTTGTGCGGGGATTGTCTTAAGCCATGACAAGCTCCTGGCATAACATCATCAGTCTAAAATCCCCCCGAAGACGGAGTGTGGCTGCCCACATGGCGGGGTAATCAAAAAACGGTCACACACGTAATGTTCTCATCCCTAGCTGGTGCATTTGTACTGAATTGTTCAAGTGCTCTGGCTGTTGGGATGATCCCTGGAGTCGTTAAGCCAGGGAACAACAACAACAACATTATTGGAGTTACAGTGGGACCTCCCTTTAACCCATTCACCGCCAACGTCGCATTTTAGCACCACAGTGATTTAACACCCATGTCACTAAAAGGCATCAAATCGGGGTCTATTATCCAAAGACCCTATTGTCTTAGTTTTGGGATGTAAGGATAGACCTTATTGTATAATATGTCACAGAAGAATCCCCAAAACTGTAGATGGATTTTGTTCTCTACCCAGGTAATTTCAATGGACATTTTTGGCTGAAATATGGCTGGCGGTGAAAGGGTTAAGGACCCCTCCCCCTCCCTTATAAGACTCCCTCCCACTTAAGACCTACTTCTCTGAGACACTGCCCTTCTTTGTAAGTATTACAATGACCTCCCTTATGCAACTCCTTCCCACTTAAGACTTACTTCTCTGAGACATTGCCCTTCTTTGTAAGTATTACAATGACCTCCCTTATACAACTCCCTCCCACTTAAGACTTACTTCTCTGAGACACTGCCCTTCTTTGTAAGTATTACAATGACCTCCCTTATGCAACTCCCTCCCACTGAAGACCCTATTTGGGGATTAAAAGGGAGGTTCCACTGCATTATTCTTATTATTAAAGGTAGAGATGTCGGGGTTTAAAGGGATTAAAAAACGAAGGTTCCACTGGTGGTGGTGGGGGATGAAAGGTAGGGAGGTCGGGGGATGGAATGAAAGTCCAAAGAAATGAAGGCATTCTATTCTAGACTCTCTTCCTTTCACTCTGTATATATTCAATTCAATTCAATTCAAAAAATCTTTATTATCCATTAAAAAACAAGTTTAAAATGGACCATTTTCTTCCACAAAATGTGCAGCCGGTTGAACTAAAACGAGTACATTAAATCGATTATTAAGAACACACACACACACACACACACACACACACACACACACACACACACACACACACACACACACACACAGTATGCACATAATGTGAGAATTATACATAAATTAGAGAATTACAAACATTCAACACATAATGAATGTTTTCAAGGCAATTACAAAATATTACATTCGCAACCACAGAGAGAGAGAGAGAGAGAGAGAGAGAGAGAGAGAGGGGGGAGAGAGAGAGAGAGAGAGAGAGAGAGAGAGAGAGAGAGAGAGAGGGGGGGGGGGAGCGAGAGAGAGAGAGAGAGAGAGAGAGAGGGGGGGGGGGAGAGAGAGAGAGAGAGAGAGAGAGAGAGAGAGAGAGAGAGAGAGAGAGAGAGAGAGAGAGAGAGAGAGAGAGAGAGAGAGAGAGAGAGACACAGTCATCAACATTGATAAATCACTAGCAATATCACAGGACATATCTCTCTCTCACACATCCAATTACACCCACACTATACAGAATATTTATCAAATAGCAATTATGTCAATAAGTTATTTTAAAACATACATATGTATATATCCATAAAGTACGTTTCAAAATAACTTAATGATATAATATATACTGCCTTTTTTCCAAACACTATCAGTCTGTTTCTGCCCTAGGGTTCAATTTATCTGTTTCTGTGTCTCTCTGAATCTCCCTCTTCTCCCCCCCCCCCCCCCTCCTCTCTCTCTCTCTCTCTCTCTCTCTCTCTCTCTCTCTCTCTCTCTCTCTCTCTCTCTCTCTCTCTCTCTCTCTCTCTCTCTCTCTTGTATGTATGCGTTGCACGTTTTTTTTTCTGAACTATTGAACGAATTGTATTTTGTCTGGCCCAAGAAAGCCCATTATATTTCGAATATGGATTCTAAACTTCTACGTTTTGGATAATCTTTCTTTAAAGGTGGACTCGGACGGATGAGTTTTTGCAAGAAACACCTCGAGCTCACCAGAAAGGCAGCCTTTTCAAGGATTGGAACACTCACTTTGCTCTGGTTTCTTAGAAATTAAACCGTCAAAACGGCGATTTTTTTCCTTGGCGGAGATGCCGGAGAGAGTAGCCATTTTGGATGGGGTGGGTGAAGGTCACTCATTGAGGTTGAAGCGTTTTCTTTTTTTGTAGTGCAGTAAAAATTTAAAAAAAGAACGAACTATTTCCTTTGTTGTGAGCGAAACTCCTTTAGATAAACTGTATAAAATAAAAAATAAAAAATAAAAAGGCTTGTATTGCAAAAAGTTCGTGCAAACGATTTGGTCTAAACACAGGCGGCCATTCAAAAAGAGACGGCAAACGCCTTCTCTTTGGGTGAAAGAATTTGACTTCCAGCACCTCCGCCGATGATGAAAATGATGTTTTACGTCCTCTCGGTCATAGACACATATGGGACATTTGTAAATACAAAGACTCTGATGGTGGGAACAATACTGGCTGCAATGCCCGGAGGCAGTGCAACACCAGTAAAGTCCCGAGTTTTAACAATATAGATAGGTGTGGCGGTAACCACGCCTCGGTTAAACCTCATGGGCTATGGTACCGCCACATGTATATTACGATGATCTAACAGCACCTCCGCCAAGGAGGAATCGCCTTTTTGACGGCTTGATTTCTGGTAAACCAGAGCAAAGAGAGTGTTGCGATCTCTGTAAAGGGTGTTGTCCTGCTGATCTGGACGTGTTTCTTGCAAAAACTCATCCGTCAGGGTGCCCCTTTAAGCTGTGGTTTTTTTTCCCCTAACTGTTCGTTTTTGTTTGCTTGCTTTTTTCCCTTCTCCAGTGGAAGTCAGTTATGCCCCTTTTAGTGCGGGGATTTAGGGCAATGAAAAAATAATGTACAGGCTATAAATACGTCCCTTTGTTGTCCGGTGCACCGCATTGAAATATGCACCCAAAAAGGGCTACCGGTAATGGAGAGCTTTCAGGCTAATCTTCCCTGTCTAACTTCACTTGAGGAGAGAGAGAGAGAGAGAGAGAGAGAGAGAGAGAGAGAGAGAGAGAGAGAGAGAGAGAGAGAGAGAGAGAGAGAGAGAGAGAGAGAGAGAGAGAGAGAGAGAGAGAGAGAGAGAGAGAGAGAGAGAGAGAGAGAGAGAGAGAGAGAGAGAGAGAGAGAGAGAGAGAGAGAGAGAGAGAGAGAGAGAGAGAGAGGGGGAAGAAAGGGGAGAGAGAGAGAAAGAGAGAGAGAGAGAGAGAGAGAGAGAGAGAGAGAGAGAGAGAGAGAGAGAGAGAGAGAGAGGGAGAAAGGGGAGAGAGAGAGAGAGAGAGAGAGAGAGAAGAGAGAGAGAGAGAGAGAGAGAGAGAGAGAGAGAGAGAGTCGGTCAGAAAGAAAGAGAGAGAGAGAGTCGGTCAGAAAGAGAGAGAGAGAGAGCGAGAGAGAGAGAGAGAGAGAGAGAGAGAGAGAGAGAGAGAGAGAGAGAGGCGGTCAGAAAGAGAGAGAGAGGTCTGAAGTCTGAAGTTTAACGAGTAGGCCCATGCTATTAGAAAGAGAGAGAGAGGAGAGAGAGAGAGAGAGAGAGAGAGAGAGAGAGAGAGAGAGAGAGAGAGAGAGAGAGAGAGAGACAGAGAGAGAGAGAGGCAACCAACTTCCAATCCCACCCTAGCCTTTTTGGTGAGCGGGGGTGGGGTGGGGGTGGGGGTGCAGATTTGCCAGCCAATATGCAGAAAAAAACCTTCCACCAGGACTTTTCACTACCGTCAGATGTTTTGTTGAGCTGGGGGGGGGTGGGGGGGTAGGGGTGGGGTGGGGGGGGGGGGGGGGGGGGGGTCCTTACGGGGGGGGGAGAGAGGAGAGAGAGAGAGGAGAGAGGAGAGGGAGAGGGAGGAGAGTGAGACCACACTGACAGCATTTCAACAGTTGCACTCAAACACACCTGTCGCTAGGCCGCTGTACCTTCTTGAACCCTTTCTCTGCCAAAGTCGCATTTTAGCACCACAGTGATTTAACACCTATGTCACTAAAAGGCATCAAATTGGGGTCTATTATCCAAAGACCCTATATTGTCTTAGTTTTGGGAAGTAAGGATAGACCTTATTTTATATATGGCACAGAAGAATCCCCAATACTGCAGATGGATTTTGTTCTCTACCCATGGAAATTTAATGGAATTGTTGGGGTGAAATATGGCTGGCGGTGGAAGGGTTAATGTACATCCTAAGGCACAAAGGGGGGAAACTCCTTTCGCGGCCTACCTTGCCTTCTTGCACTTCAATCACACTAGTGACGACGGGGTAAAAAGCCCATGGGCAGGTAAGAAGCCCATGCCAATTATCTCATGGAGTGGAGCAAATTTCAGTCACATTTTGCCCATGAGACGTGTGTTAATGTTTAGCATTCGTCTCATGGGCAAATTTGACTGAAATTTGCTTTATTTCATGAGATCATTGGCATGGGCTTCTTACCCGCCCATGGGCTTTTTACCCCGTCTTCACCTATTTGCGGGTCGCTACATTGGCAAGTTGTCGAGTTATTCGAGAATCACCCGCGGAGCCCAGCCAACATTCCCACCTGATTTCATCTTCTGAACTCCATTTTTCCGACCCCCCGATTTTCAGGGTCCAGCGATCTCCTTGACCTTGACCTTGATTGGTCAACAATATTCGGAAGGAGCATAAGACAAACCACTTTCATACCAAGTTTCAACATCCTATGTCGACTGGTGCCTGATATATGGCTAAAACGTTTTTTTCAGTTTTCAAGGTAATACGTCACGTCAAGGTCATGACCTTGACCTTGACACCAAAAGGCACATCTACAGTACCTAGCCTACATGCACATCAAGTTTCATCTTCCTATCCTTATTCCTTCATGGTGATATGCTGTTATCTTGGGAACTCCATTTTTCCGACCCCCCGATTTTCAGGGACCTTGACCTTGATTGGTCAACAATACTCTGAAGGAGCATAAGCCAAACCACCTTCATACCAAGTTTCAACATCATATGTTGACTGGCGCCCGAGATATGGCTAAAAATAGATGTTCAGTTTTTAAGGTAATACGTCAAGGTCATGACCTTGACCTTGACCTTGACACCAAAAGGCACATCTACAGTACCTAGCCTACATGCACATCAAGTTTCATCTTCCTATCTGTATTCCTTCATGGTGATATGCTGTTAACTTGGGACACTCCATTTTTCACACACAGCCACTTACACAACAAAAAGAATATCACCTTCGCTCCGTAAACTCCGCGGGTGATAACAAACGCGCATTTTACTTGCTTACTAGCTCCAGAAACTAAAAGGGGAAAAAAACCTAAATAAATTTAATTGTTGGAAGGAAATTTGAAATGCAAATTTAGCCAACCGCTTTGAAGACAACCTTGCACAGATTTTTCACACAGAGCATTTGTGAGAACACTGCACATGAACTCGGATTGAAAAAGAGAATCAGTTTGAATTCGTATTTCTGTGTCTTTTTCTGTCTCTGTTAATGTTAGTCTGTCTTTCCGAATCTATATGTCCGTCCGGCCTTGACTCTTCTCTCCTCTCTCTTCTCTCTCTCTCTCTCTCTCTCTCTCTCAGTACCTAGCCTACATCTCTCATCTCTCTCTCTCTCTCTCTCTCTCTCTCTCTCTCCTCTCTGCCTACATGTCGTTGATATATTACTGTTGTTTTTCGGTTGGTGATACACTCAATGTTCACACACACACAGTTATGTATTGCATGCTTACCACAGAATGGAAGACTAGGCCCAGCCTAAATTCACATCAACAAAATAAAGTATTTGAAGTTTGAACTCTCTCTCTCTCTCTCTCGTCTCTCTCCGCTGTCTCCCCCCTCCCCCTCTCTCTCTCAACTGTTCTACTTGAACTTTCCCCTCATCCGCATCGTTCTACTTTCTTACTGCAACCACCACCTTTTGCTAGAGTGAATGCCCTTGGTAGATGCTTGAGTACTGACCAAACAAGGGACTCTCGCTAATAACCCTATTTAGGCCACTTGTTTTTGCAAGAGTGAATGCCCTTTTGAATACTGACAAACATTTAGCCAACTCGCTTTCAAGGGCGTTAATAACCCTAGTTGCAGTGAATACATTTCACACAGATTTGCATTTGTTTTGTTTAAACATTGCACCCCACCTCACCATTGTCATTAATCAAGAGAATGACCTTACAATTCAAGTATTTCAAGTTCTTTCTCTCTGTCTCTGTCTAATGTTAGTCTGTCTTCTCCCTCCGAATCTATATGTCCGTCTCGGCTCTCTTCTCTCTCTCTCTCTCTCTCTCTCTCTCTCTCTCTCTCTCTCTCTCTCTCTCTCTCTCTCTCTCTCTCTCTCTCCTCTCCCTCTCTCTCTCTCTCTCCCCCCCCCTCTCTCTCTGTCTCTCTCTCTGCCTCCACAGCTATGCATGTGTCTGGCTTTATTGCTACAGGGGTCGTGATCTGACCGTTAAATAGTCTCCATAGGGTCGGCAAGCAGGGCTTTGGAACGACCTGACTAGAGTCACCAAAAGTCCTTGATTGTGATTTTCCAATACTAGTTGTATTATTTTGAAACAGATATCTTGCTTAGAGCCAATGAGTTACTTTCTAGATCATTAATTTCATTTTATTTTCAGAAAAAACGAATGCACAATAAGATGTACTGTGTTATCCTTGCTTTATTTATATATATATATATTTTGTTCTTCTTTGTTGCCTCCACCATTTCGTATTTATCATGTTTTGGGTCTCTGTCTTTCTTTGCCTGTCCGTCAAAACAAAAATCTACAAATGTATGGACATAGCCCTACTTGCAAATAATAGTTGCGTGGAGAAATAAAAACGTATTATTTAAAATTAATTGATTTAATCCTCAAGTCAGTCTGGTTTACTATTTCATACGGACATAGAAAGTTAGTATTTATTTCCCCTTCTAATTAAGCTACTAACTTACTCGGTATCTTTCTCTCAACTTTGCCATGAATATTGCCTTACTCCCTTGATATCTACTCAGTCTTCCTTTTATATCTGAATTTCAACTCAGTCTTCTCTTTCTATTTTGAACTCTTACTTTTTGCTTGCTGTCTGTCAGTCTTTCTTTTTACATCGAAAACGTATGTACCATACGAAACGTCTGGTTATTGACTTTCATTAAAGGACCAAATACTATCTGAACGCCTTGTGCCTTTTATGTGATATACGAACGATTGTAGGTACATTTTATAGACAAGTCATTCTTTGTTTATAAAAATCCCTTGAGATTTTAGTTAATCTTTGTCATCAATTGGATATTTTGAGATTCTTCCCTTTTTTATACTACAAATGCCAGACAAAGTTTATAACGAATTTTGAAAGCGAGAACTCTGGTTCTGGTTCAATACGTCTGACGAGAAATCGCGACGGAATATTGTCTAAACCGCACCGCCATCGTGTCCCAGTCTAACCCGAATTATAATTAGGTAATGGGAGAGGCTTGCGTTGTTATCAATGCTTCTATTTTCTAGTTGCGTTCGTCTTAGCCTTTTGATTCCTTCTGGAGCGAAGAACTATTGCTGTCTAGAGTTGAGAACCGGTTAAAAAAAAGAATTAATTTCCCCTTTAAAGCGGTTTTACAAACGCTTTTTATTTTTAACCAGTAATCGCATCAGAGTACATCAAACACATATTTATTTGTAATTTGTTCACACACACGCACGCACGCGTGTACATACACACACATAACACACACACAAACAATAAGAAACATGACTTATGACACACACCACACTCAATTCAACACTCAAAGTCATAAAAGAATAAATCAGCTGCTCTTGGTTTGTCTAACAGTACTTGGCTGATTTGAATGATGTTTGAAAAGAATGCTTATTATATACAAAAGATTGTGGCAGTTTGCAGTTAAAAAAAAACCATTCACAGCAACTCGAACCGGTTTTGCTAACCAAAGCTTAGTACCGGTTTTCCCGCCTCAAACCGGTCTCCCCCCCATCTACCTGTCGGTGGTTTCTGTATCTTTGTCTCTGTACTTTGTCTGATGCGTGTTCAGTAAATATGTGTATTGCAGCGGAGGTTTTGTTGCCATACTCGGAGACACTATTTCAAGAATTCTTGGGGCCAATAAAACTTTGGTATTAACCATTATTTTGAACGCAGGAAGACGTTTCAGCCAATTTATGCTTGATCCACCAGATTTTTGGTTAAATCACGGGTTTCACGTGTTTTCCTCTTATAGCTGGTAAGAAATCTTGTTTTGACCAAAATACAAATGCCCCCCAATTCAATGAAACTTATTTTAAAGAGCAGCCTGAATTTGAAGTTGGGGACAAAGTGTATCGTGGGTCACAGCTACCCAGAAAAAAATCGTTCGCGTCAGTGTATCTGTAAGACTACCTTCTAATAGGACGTAAAACCAACCTTCTTCTCCTCCTCACCCTCCCTGTCCATTTTCCCTAGTGACAACTGTCCTGACCTTTCACCTGTATGCTTGAAACTTCCGGTTTTACGAAGGCATCTGTGAACTGTGACATTGGTTGCAGGTCAACTCGTTCTTCTACCAACTCGTCCCTCTCCCCCATCTCTCTTGTCTGTTGGTTTGACTGTCTGTCGGGGACGAGTTGGCGAAGGGACGCACGTGAGATTTCTATCCAACTGCGATCCAACTCTGACGAGTCTGTGAATTCGCGTGAAATACTTCCGCCAAAATAATTCCTATTTGAGTTCACTATTCTGGCTAGACCCCCTATAGCAAGACGGGGTAAAAAGCGCTTTTGCGATAAGAAGCCCACCCCAATTATCTCATGAAATGGGCAAATTTCACTCTTTTGCCCATCAACGAGCGTTAATAAGCATTCGTCTCACTGGCCAATACTTAACTGACATTTTTTTTTATTGCATGAGATAATTTGTGACTTCTTACCCGCCCATGCGCTTTTTACCCCGTCCCCCTATACACGAATCATACACGAATGTCATTAGATGAGGACTATTGGTATTAGGTACCATATAGTCAAAATCGTCTCTGTGAAATTGTTCTCCCACATGGAGAGCGCGTCTCAGCCACAGGCTCGCCACCCCTCCCTCTCTCCCTCCCTCTGCTCCGATTTTCTCTAAATTTCCCCCAAATCAACTTTTTTCGTTGCCACTGGGTCTCGTGTGCTCCCCCCATGGGCACTCTCGGGACCTCGGTCTCTCGTCTCATCCGAAAGACTTCCACATTCTCCGTAAGGCCTAGTGCAAAGTCTCTCTCTCCCAGGTTCTCTCTCTCTCTACTTGACACACGCGAACACAGCTACCATGTTGTCTGGCTTTATTGCTACAGGGGTCGTGATCTGACCGTTAAATAGTCTCCATAGGGTCGGCAAGCAGGGCTTTGGAACGACCTGACTAGAGTCACCAAAAGTCCTTGATTGTGATTTTCCAATACTAGTTGTATTATTTTGAAACAGAGTTGGTCTTGACTGTCCCCCCCCCCCAGAAATCACAGTCTGAGTTACTTTCTAGTATCATTGAACTTTCATTTTATTTTCAGAGACCAAACAAATGCACAATAAGATGTACTGTGTTATTCACGAAAATGCTTTAATTATATATATATTTTTTTTTTCTTTGCAAGCCTGTTGCCTCCAAGGCTGCATACGATAAGCGCGCATG
The DNA here is from genome assembly GCA_017654935.2 of Phymorhynchus buccinoides. Classification (NCBI taxonomy): domain Eukaryota; kingdom Metazoa; phylum Mollusca; class Gastropoda; order Neogastropoda; family Raphitomidae; genus Phymorhynchus; species Phymorhynchus buccinoides. The sequence goes on along the minus strand of CM065700.1, from coordinate 41,176,340 downwards.
TTTTATTGGATAAACGCGCATCGACTTTTTCCGGCTCATATGCCTGCATGCGTGAACCGAAATCAGCGCATCTACAAACCTAAGAAAGATCGAGGATGTAAAAAAGAGCGCGTTGTAAAATGTGATGTGAAACCCTAACCCTATCCCTAACCCTATCCCTATCCTACATGCGCTCTTATCGGCAGAAGGGATGTGCGCTTATGAGCGATGCGCGCTTATTGCCAACTCCGGTGAGAAACTAGCCCAGCGACTTAATGTCCCTTTCGTGGTGCCGGGTCACGCATAGCGAGCAAAACTAGTAGGATGTTATCATATTCGTGTAGACAGCAGTATTTCACGAGGGTCGTGCATCACACATGGAGCCGCTGTAGCTCAGTTGGTAAGTCCGAGTCGCTAGCCCGTAATCCGTCAGGTTTGCGAGTGCGCGGGTTCGAGCCCAGCTCCGTTCACAGTGGTGTGTCCTTGGGAAAGGCACTTTACTCCTATTTTCCCTCACTCCAACCAGGTGTAAATGGGTACCTGACGTCAGTTTGGGGGGAAAAGTCCTTCGGGTGAGACTTTTCAAAAACCGAGGTCCCGTGTGCGAACGCATGCGCAAGATCTTGCGCACACGTTAAAGCCCATATCCCACTATTCGGTACGAGTAGGCCGTGTGTGCCGGTGGGATGGACGACACGAATTCACATAGCACGCATCATGCGCGCTTTTAATGGTCTGAATGAAGACCGGTGAGCGCGGGGCAGGATAAACATCCCCAACTGGAAGAAGAAGAAGAAATGTCACAGTTGTGTCGTAGTTGGATTGAGTCGTATGCAGTGTGGCGACCCCTTAACCCCTTCACCGCCAGCCATATTTCAGCCAAATATTTCCATTAAATTTACCTGGGTAGAGAACAAAATCCATCTGAAGTAGGGGAAGACGGGGTAAAAAGCGCATGGGCGGGTAAGAAGCCCACCCCAATTATCTCATGAAATGAAGCAAATTTCAGTCTCATTTTGCCCATGAGACGAGCGTTAATGTCTAGCATTCGTTTCATGGGCAAATTTGACTGAAATTTTTCTTTATTTCATGAGATAATTGGGGTGGGCTTCTTACCCGCCCATGCGCTTTTTACCCCGTCTTCCCCTATTGGGGATTCTTCTGTGACATATAATATATAAAATAAGGTCTATCCTTACTTCCAAAATTGGATAATAGACCCCAATTTGATGCCTTTTAGTGACATAGGTGTTACATATTACCGTGGTGTTAAAATGCGACTTTGGGGGTGAAAGTGTTAAAATACTCACTACCCCGATGTGCATTTTCCCTCTCTTACTCGGAAGATTTATTGTTAGAGATTTCTTACCAGTAAGAGAGGGGAAAACCGTGAAAACGCTGATTTTCACACATCGGCGTAGTGTAAAACGCAGTGGGTCTTTAAAGGTGGACCCTGACGGATGAGTTCTTGCAAGAAACATGTCGAGATCACCAGAAAGACAGCCTTTTCAAGGATAGGAACACTCACTTTGCTCTGGTTTCCTAGAAATTAAACCGTCAAAACGGCGATTCCTCCTTGGCGGAGATGCCGGAGAGAGAAGCCATTTTGGAGGGGGTGGGTGAAGGGCAATCCTATTGTATTTGAAACTTTTTTCTTTTTTTTGTAGTGCAGTAAAAACAAAATTTGAGCTATTTCCTTTGTTGTGAGCGAAACTCCTTTAGATAAACTGCATAAAATGAAAAAAATGAAACATAAAAAGGCTTGTATTGTACAAATTTCGTGCAAGCGATTTGGTCTAAACTCAGGCGGCCATTAGGCCTACAAAAGAGACGACACACGCCTTCTCTTTTGGTGAAAGAGTTTGACTTCCAGCACCTCCGCCAAGGAGGAATCGCCGATTTGACTTCTAGGAAACCAGAGCAATTAAAGTGAGTGTTGCGATCTCAGCAAAAGGGTGTTTTCCTGGTGATCTCGACGTGTTTCTTACAAAAACACTCACCCGTCAGGGTGCCCCTTTAACTTTGAATGTTCACGGCTTCGTGTCGGCACATTGATGGCATTTCTTTGAACTATTGACAGTCACAGACATTTTTGTTCTATTACTGCTCGCCCAGTCAATGACTATACTAGCAGAAGGGGAAAAGATTTCCGTTGGTCTATTTTATTTGTAGGTTTTGCTTTGATTGAGGCACGGAGCATTCATAAAATTCTCTGGTACTTGCAGCCACGCGTGCACGAACGGTACGCATTTATACATGCATGCACGCACACTTATAGGATAGTCTACAGATGACCGAACGCGCAAAGACATGCGAATACGCAAGGACGTAGGTCTATTCGTTTTGACCCTCGTACACAAGAAAGAGCACACACACACAATCCATAACACAATAATCGCTTTTGTAATTTTTTGGGAAAAATAAGATTATATATCAGGGAAACTGTAGTATTTGCATTATGCGTTTTCATATCCTCCAATGTTGGACGCAAATAGTAGCCTACTCTATAGTATCGATCTTTCTCTCTCTCACAGAGAGAGAGAGAGAGAGAGAGAGAGAGAGAGAGAGAGAGAGAGAGAGAGAGAGAGAGAGAGAGAGAGAGAGAGAGAGAGAGAGAGAACAAGAACAGAACAAGAACAAGAACAACGATTTAATGAACTGGGCCATCTGCCCATGTCAAACGGAACAGTGGGGTAGGGGCGATAACAAATAAGAAAAATAACATAGAATACGCCGAAAAAATCATGCAAAATTTGGCAACAGAGAGAGAGAGAGAGAGAGAGAGAGAGAGAGAGAGAGAGAGAATAATATTGTGTTTTTTTAATGAGGGTAGTAGATTCAGCAAAAGTAATGCTTTTGCTCGTTATCTAGAGAGAGAGCCGAGCGGTAGAGAGCAATGCCACGGAGCGAGAGAGAGAGAGAGAGAGAGAGGAGAGTAGAGGAGAGAGAGCTTGAGAGAGAGAGAGAGAGAGAAGGAGAGGTTTGCATGACACTGAGATGAGATAGACTGAGAGATACTGAGAGAGAGAGAGAAGAATAATATTGTTTTTTTTTTAAAAACCCAGGGTAGTAGATTCAAGCAAAAGTAATGTTTTGCTTATCTAGTCCTCAAAAACACAAAACAAAAAACAACTAAAGAACCAAGAAATAAAGAAAGAGACAATACCATCGACACAGACACGAAAGATACAAGACAACAGGAGAAAGAACAGTCATCCCACTCCCGTTTCTTGACTTCTCCTCACAAACCAAACAACGACAACGACATTAAACATTGGAAGCATTATGCCTGAGAGAGAGAGAGTGAGTCAGAAGGAGAGAGAGAGAGAGAGAGAGAGAGAGAGAGAGAGAGAGAGAGAGAGAGAGAGAGAGAGAGAGAGAGAGAGAGAGACAGAGAGAGAGAGAGAGAGAGAGAGTTGAAATAAATACATTGGAACATCCACCTCGCATGCTAGAAAGATCATAAAAAATGAGAAAGAGTGAGAGAGAGAGAGAGAGAGAGAGAGATAGAGAGAGAGAGGAGAGAGAGAGAGAGAGAGAGAGAGAGAGAGAGAGAGAGAGAGAGAGAGAGAGAGAGAGAGAGAGAGTTGAAATAAATACATTGGAACATCCACCTCGCATGCTAGTTCATAAAAAATGAGAGAGAGAGAGAGAGAAGAGAGAGAGAGAGAGAGAGAGAGAGAGAGAGAGAGAGAGAGAGAGAGAGAGAGAGAGAGAGAGAGATTTATATCTGTTTTTACACCTTGTAATTGTATACCCTGCATGCCATATTCCGCTGCAAATTCCAAAACCTCTTTCATTCGGTTACAAAGTCAATGATTAATGTTTTAATTTTTATGAATCACAACAATGACCCCCCCCCCCCCCCCCCCTCTCCTTCTCTCTCTCTCTCTCTCTCTCTCTCTCTCTCTCTCTCTCTCTCTCTCTCTATCTCTCTCTCTCTCGTCGTTCTCGTCAAAATATTGTATTTCAGAGACTAAAAGAAAACATGTCAACTGTATCCAGATAACCATTCTATTATTGCGTATACAATACCTGCATCAGAAGATGTTGATACATATTAAGTTACTTGAATGATATCTATGATTGATGATTTTGATATAATATTTGATAGCATATTTGTTTGATACTTTTGTATGATATAACTTGATTTGTTTATTACTATCATACTATTACTGATAATGATTAATAATGCTGAGGAGTGTTATCCTTTGCTGATTTTATGTTTGCATGATGTGACATTTTTTTAAATATTTTTTGCCTGTACTTTAAATTCCCAAATTCCCCCATCCGTATCTCCCTCTGTGCCTCTTCCCCCCATCCTCCCTCCCCTTTCTTCTCATTTCTGCATGTACATATATTATTTAGCTTTCTTGTTTGATTTACTGTATTTTTCCCCAGGGCTGGGTGGAAAAAATCATGTAACTTGCTTATCTCATGTTCCCTGGCTAAATAAAACGTTCTTGTTCTTCTCTCTCTCTTTCCATCTTCCTCTCTTTCAACCCTCCACCCCAGGAGCGACATATTGCATTTTTCGACCCCTGCTGAGAAAGATCGAGTCATATCCTAATAATCAATCACTCAATCCAGGAGAACCTTGATCGAATCATTGCCATTGCTGAGGCTGTAGCGTTATGTAGCGTTGTTTTTGTACTGCTACTACTGGTGGTCAAGCAAACTCCTGTTTATGTTCCCTACTAATTTGTTACCCGGCCAGAGGCCGAGGTATTGCGATCGGTTTGTGTGTCTGTGTGTGTGTGTCTGTCTGTCTGTGCATCGATTATCTTAAAAACTACTGTTTGGATTTTGATTAAAATTAGCAGAGGGGTAAACAGCTTGAAAAGGAAGCTTCCTTTCGTTAATCAACACCGTGCTGACCTTGACCTTGAAGTTTGACCTTGAAAACCGAAATTTCCTTCTTTGAGCTATGCAATCCCCCCCCCCCCCCCCCCCCCCCAGCCCCCCCCCCCCCCCCCCCCCCCCCCCCCCACCCCCCCCCCCCCCCCCCCAACACCCCCCCCCCCCCATCCCACCCCCCCCCCCCCCCCCCCCCCCCAAAGCCAATTGGTGAACTAGTGAACAGAATCGCTTCAAATTTTGTGTGGTGGTGTACCATGGTGCGGGAAGTTTGCAGCTGTATCTCGTGAACTACTGAACAGAATCGCTTAAAATTTTGGGCTATGTATTTTATGCGTTCTGTAAGGGTGGAAAGTGGTGTGTTTATTGGGGGGTGGGGAGAGGACATCACTCGGTGCAAGGAAGTTTGTATAAAAGCTCAGCTGTATTTCGTGAACTACTGAACAGAATCGCTTCAAATGTTGGGCTATGTATTTTATGCGTTCTGTAAGGGTGGAAAGTGGTGTGTTTATTGGGGGGTGGGGGGGGGGGGACAGGACATAACTCTGGCCGGGTTTGCATAGTCACAATGCGTTGCTGCCGCTCGGCGATGCCCTTGTTTAATAATGCGGCAAGATGGCGGTAGGGTAGTTGGACTCCTATGAGCGAAGAAATGAACGACAAATCCATGTGTCTGCACTCATCAAGGAATGGAAACAGTGATTAGCCCACATATTTCTTCTTCTTCTTTTGTTCAGAGTCTGATATGCTTACTTGGGGTTTTTTTCTGTTTATGCATTCAAAGCAAAGATATTCTAAAAAGGTCAGATGGATTACTTAAGAGCTCGGCGAACCGGGCTGATAGAGTTATCGTTAGTGGGGCCAGTACACTTTTCACAGTGGAGGCTATCCAAAAACTCGGACTGGAATTTGAACGGAGAATTCAACTGGCCTATCGATGTGTAAAATGTGTCCTGTTTCAAAGGGACCTAACCAGTGTTTCTGTCCTCACTACTCATATAGGGAAAAGAGACCGGATGCTTATCTTCCCCTATACAGTCTTTGTTCAAAGCTCGTGTATGGTTTGTGCTATGCGGACACAACTTTGTATTGCAGTCTCAAGGACTGAATTACAACCAACCATTCTCTCTCTCTCTCTCTCTCTCTCTCTCTCTCTCTCTCTCTCTCTCTCTCTCTCTCTCTCTCTCTCTCTTTCCCTCTCTTCCATCAACTTCACTTCTTTCCTTGGTCTGTCATTGATAGTATAATTATTAATATATTATTGCTCATCCACGTGTTTATTTTCTTTTGAGTGTATATGCCTTAATATTGTCTTTATTTTTCTATGTTATGTTATGTAAGTACGAATTTTTGTTGTTTTTCCCCCTCATTTTTTTTATATACATAAACTGCATTACACAAAAAGGTTAAATTAAATAAAAAGTAAAAACAATTTAAAAAAAAGAAATTAGCATTTTATTGATCATTATTTACTAAGTATGAAACCATAACCATCTGGACGATTGCTTTCATATTGTCTTCAGCCTAGTTTTGTCTTTCTGGCCCAACACGGTCACTGATCCAAAGCAAACAAAGTAGGCTATCGCCATTTCGGCTGAAAATCAAGTTATGCTGCAAACAATCACTAAGCGCTGGGTAAGTTTATCAGAACTTGGGGCAATAACAAAGTTGTATTAATATTGTAGTTATGATACTGTCTTTAGAAAAAAACCTCCTTTGACAGCTAGAGTTTACACCTTCTCAACAAACCACAACGCTTTACATTCTCACAGACTACAGACACTTAACTGCTAGAAAACTGTGATGATAAATTGCAACGGCCACCTAAGACTATCCGACTCAGTCGAATTAAACTTCCACACTTAAATTAAATTAGCTCAGCTTAATTAACACAATTAAACTTCCACACTTTCTCCTTTCTTTTGACGGTGTGAGCAGAAATCACACATGCGGAATTTGGTCTTAACGTACTGCACCATTTCCTTTCAACTCTCTCAGGCAGTTATGGGCAAAACAAACAACAGCCAATGCTTACTGATAGTGTGAAGTCGGCACGCACGGCCACAACTACTTGACGCAGTTCACAACTCAAGTTTTTAAAAACTTTTTTGGGGGGTGCTAAAATGTTAACAGTGTCAGTCGGCTTTAACAGAGCGTTCACAATATGGCAACGTCTCCCCGTTTATACGCACCACGTCATATCTGGCTAATAGAAACAGCCCCGCGGGGGACCATAATTATTATTACATGCACTTCTCTGCAAGGGGATCATGACTTATTCATCCAGGGCCCTTCGTGGCGCGTGCTAGCCCTGAAAAGGCCTAGGTTCAAAACACCATCGGTAGCTTCAACACAGAGGGTTGCATTGTGTTACATGCTACATTGCCATAAAGACCGTGTTTTACTCTGTACGTTTCTTTTTGCGTTTTTGTTTGTGGCACAAGCCACAAACCTAGGGGAAGACGGGGTAAAAAGCGCATGGGCGGGTAAGAAGCCCACCCCAATTATCTCATGAAATGAAGCAAATTTCAGTCTCATTTTGCCCATGAGACGAGCGTTAATGTCTAGCATTCGTCTCATGGGCAAATTTGACTGAAATGTTCTTTATTTCATGAGATAATTGGGGTGGGCTTCTTACCCGCCCATGCGCTTTTTACCCCGTCTTCCCCTATAACTCACTTTGTCGGTCTGTCTGTCTGTCTGTCGGTCCAAAATTATCGCACGCCACAAACGATTGCGAATCCGCGCTTGTTTTCACATTGTCGTTAGTTTCATAAGAATGAGAGGATCTTAGAATCGCAGCAAAAGGTGTCTTGTTTGTTGTGTTTGTTGGCGTGGCTGTGATTAGCAGTAAGCACTGGGTTGGGGGTGGAGAAGGGGGCGCGTGTGTGTGTGTGAGCGGGGGCGCGTGTGTGTGTGTGAGCGCGTGCGTGTATGTTTGTCTTTACGTATATATGCGTGTGCTTGAGCGCGCGCGCGTATGTGTGTTTGCACATGCGCGTGCGTGTTTTTGGTTTGCATTACAATGACTTACCTGGAATAAAAAAAATGTTTTAAAAGCACAGAAACAATACACTATTTCCAGCAGACACTACTCAGCTACCTAGCAGATAGTCCACACTGCTTTATATGCACATAAAGTCAGAAACTACTCAGCTACCTAGCAGATAGTCCAAGACGGGGATAGTCCACACTGCTTTAAGCAGCATCAGGGGGAAGACGGGTAAGAAGAAGCCCACCCCAATTATCTCATGAAATAAAGAAAATTTCAGTCAAATTTGCCCATGAGACGAATGCTAGACATTAACGCTCGTCTCATGGGCAATATGAGACTGAAATTTGCTTCATTTCATGATAATTGGGGTGGGCTTTTTACCCCGTCTTCCCCTACCTAGCAGATAGTCCACACTGCTTTCTATGCACATAAAGTCAGAAACTACTCAGCTACCTAGCAGAAAGTCCACACTGCTTTCTATGCACATAAAGTCAGGAACTACTCAGCTACCTAGCAGATAGTCCACACTGCTTTCTATGCACATAAAGTCAGAAACTACTCAGCTACCTAGCAGATAGTCCACACTGCTTTCTATGCACATAAAGTCAGAAACTACTCAGCTACCTAGCAGATAGTCCACACTGCTTTCTATGCACATAAAGTCAGAAACTACTCAGCTACCTAGCAGATAGTCCACACTGCTTTCTATGCACATAAAGTCAGGAACTACTCAGCTACCTAGCAGATAGTCCACACTGCTTTCTATGCACATAAAGTCAGAAACTACTCAGCTACCTAGCAGAAAGTCCACACTGCTTTCTATGCACATAAAGTCAGGAACTACTCAGCTACCTAGCAGATAGTCCACACTGCTTTCTATGCACATAAAGTCAGGAACTACTCAGCTACCTAGCAGATAGTCCACACTGCTTTCTATGCACATAAAGTCAGGAACTACTCAGCTACCTAGCAGAAAGTCCACACTGCTTTCTATGCACATAAAGTCAGGAACTACTCAGCTACCTAGCAGAAAGTCCACACTGCTTTCTATGCACATAAAGTCAGAAACTACTCAGCTACCTAGCAGATAGTCCACACTGCTTTCTATGCACATAAAGTCAGAAACTACTCAGCTACCTAGCAGAAAGTCCACACTGCTTTCTATGCACATAAAGTCAGAAACTACTCAGCTACCTAGCAGATAGTCCACACTGCTTTCTATGCACATAAAGTCAGAAACTACTCAGCTACCTAGCAGATAGTCCACACTGCTTTCTATGCACATAAAGTCAGAAACTACTCAGCTACCTAGCAGATAGTCCACTCTGCTTTCTATGCACATAAAGTCAGAAACTACTCAGCTACCTAGCAGATATTCCACACTGCTTTCTATGCACATAAAGTCAGAAACTACTCAGCTACCTAGCAGATAGTCCACACTGCTTTCTATGCACATAAAGTCAGAAACTACTCAGCTACCTAGCAGATAGTCCACACTGCTTTCTATGCACATAAAGTCAGAAACTACTCAGCTACCTAGCAGATAGTCCACACTGCTTTCTATGCACATAAAGTCAGAAACTACTCAGCTACCTAGCAGATAGTCCACTCTGCTTTCTATGCACATAAAGTCAGAAACTACTCAGCTACCTAGCAGATAGTCCACACTGCTTTCTATGCACATAAAGTCAGAAACTACTCAGCTACCTAGCAGATAGTCCACACTGCTTTCTATGCACATAAAGTCAGAAACTACTCAGCTACCTAGCAGATATTCCACTCTGCTTTCTATGCACATAAAGTCAGAAACTACTCAGCTACCTAGCAGAAAGTCCACACTGCTTTCTATGCACATAAAGTCAGAAACTACTCAGCTACCTAGCAGATAGTCCACACTGCTTTCTATGCACATAAAGTCAGAAACTACTCAGCTACCTAGCAGATAGTCCACACTGCTTTCTATGCACATAAAGTCAGAAACTACTCAGCTACCTAGCAGATAGTCCACACTGCTTTCTATGCACATAAAGTCAGAAACTACTCAGCTACCTAGCAGATAGTCCACACTGCTTTCTATGCACATAAAGTCAGAAACTACTCAGCTACCTAGCAGATAGTCCACAGCTCAGCTACCTAGCAGATAGTCCACAGCTCAGCTACCTAGCAGATAGTCCACAGCTCAGCTACCTAGCAGATAGTCCACACTGCTTTCTATGCTCATAAAGACTCACTTCAGTTTCTTCTGTTCCCCAGCTCTCCTATTGTATTTGCGAATTTCTTTCTAACCGCTTCCTATATAGGCCTATACCAACAACAGTGCAGTTTGCTACTACCTACCTACGCATGCAGTTTCGGCTGCAATAAACGTCTCCTGTCCCTAGACCTGTCACTCTTTCTTCTCTCACCCCCCCCCCCACCCCTCACACCCCACACTGCACACATAAAGTCACATGCCCACTAGCCCCACCCCGCCCCTCACTCTTCCTTCCCTGAGCCAACGGTTTTTTCCTTCGGTGATAATAATCGATGGCTTAGAGTCAAAACGGACTATCTCTGAATGATAGTCCACTGACTTATTATGGACATTATTGCGAAAACTAATAACTTGTATTAAAAAAAAAAAAAGACTGAAGAAATATAAATAGCAAAATCTATAATCTTTTCTGTTATTTTCGATCGTTTTTAATACAAGTGATTGGTTTTCGCAATAAGTTCCATAATAAGTCATTGGACTATATTATGGCGATAGTCCGTTTTGACTCTAAGCCACCGTTATATAGCTTTGTTGTTTTATTTAGTTTCTGTTGTCGTATGCCGGTGCGTCGTTTTCGAGTATGGCCCACTGCCGGATAGCAGAAGGCCAGGAACAGCTGCCATTATGGACGGCTGGGGGAAGAATGTCTTAATTATTAGTTTGATAGTGGATAAGCCTTGCCCATGGCACATCCCCACTCACTGGGACAAAAAGGATGCAAGTACAATTCTCATTGGGGAAGGAAGGTCCCCAAAAGGCCAACCAATCCCTTTTGGGTGTTCATTTATACATCTGTATCGCTAAGAATTCGGGACTTTCCTGGGGTTGCACTGCCTCCGGGCATTGCCTCCAGTATCGTTCCCACCATCTTTATATCTACTGGTGTCCCATATGTGTCTGTGTCAGACCGGAGGACGTTAAACGGATTTTCATTTTGGGTGTGGCACAATAATCAAGGGCAAGGACACACCACCCCCTAGTTTGAGAGTCAGTCTTTACACAAATGACTTGTTGTTGCTATGTCTCCGTTTCACAGAGTGAAAAGGGAGTGTATTGTTTCGGCGTTGTCTATTTGTTTGTCCGTTTGTCCGAAAGTCGATTCTATCAAAAAACTACTCGATGGATCTCAACAATACTTTGTAGGAGGATGGAGTATGCCATGCAGCGAGCGCAAGTTCGAAGATGGAGTTAATCGGCGTTGTCATATTTTTTTTTAAAGCAATTTTGTTTTTAACACAAGTCAAAGAGGAGACAGCTATAGACCACGCCCCTTGCTGTCAGTCATGTCAAGTCACTTAAGCCGGTGCCACACACGCGTAAAATCGTATGGGGATGCGATGCGAGTGGGTCATGTGAGTTAGGATTCACGCGAAATACTTCTGTCTGCAAAGCATTGAGCCATTTTCGCTCACTGTACTCAAAGATACTGAAAAGAAAAGACTAACATCCGGTCCCTTTCCCTATGAGTAGTGAGGACAGAAACACTGGTTATGTCCCTTTTAAACGCGACACATTTAGGTTACATAGCTCTTTTTTTCAAACCTGAGAGTTATCTTTTCATGAGTCAGTTATACTTTGAATAGCCGCCATTGTGAATGGTGTAACTACCCCACCAACGATAACTCTATCAGCCCGGCTCGCCGTAACTCTTAAGTAGTCCATCTTACCCTGTTAGAGTCTTTGCTATACTCAAGTAGACCCAATACACAAATTTCATTTGTTGTTGTTGTCTTACCCTGGCTTAAAGACCCCAGGGATCATCCCAACAGCCGAAGCACTTGAACACTATGGCGCAAATACACCTGGTGCAAGAAGGGATGAGAACACTACGCGTGTGACCGTTTGTGATTACCCCGCCACGGTGAGCAGCCACACTCCGACTTCGGAGGATCCATAAATGACCAACCTGTATATACCTACCACGATTTTCCGCTTATACTGGTACCGTAAAAACAATGTTTATATATAAAGTTAAACGAGGCTTACCTGAAGTCGAAGTTTAAGTGGAATTATATTGAGTGTGCTGTTGGGAAGAGGTACACACACTCTGACCAGTGGATAACTTGAGATGTGCGCCCGCCCAGATCAGCCAGTCTTTAGCCACATGTGGTCCCTGATAAATATCTAAGGGTGGGGATTTAATGCTCTGAAGGGTGGGTATGTGTGTACCTCTTCCCAACAGCACACTCAATATAATTCCAGTTAAACATCGACTTCAGGTAAGTCTCGTTTAACTTTATAATTATATATCGTATGCTGATTGGTCAGAGGTACACACTCTCTGACCAGTAAATAACTTGAGACTTCAGAGTCGGGGACCACATGTATTATACAAACATACGCGTGCTCACAACATTTTTTGTCATAGGGGAAGACGGGGTAAAAAGCGCATGGGCGGGTAAGAAACCCACCCCAATTACTTCATGAAATGAAGCAAATTTCAATCTCATTTTGCCCATGAGACGAGCGTTAATGTCTAGCATTCGTCTCATGGGCAAATTTGACTGAAATTTGCTTTATATCATATCATGAGATAATTGGGGTGGGCTTCTTACCCGCCCATGCGCTTTTTACCCCGTCTTCCCCTAGTGACCTTTGCTATGCCGACTTATGTGTTGTGGTTTTACTGACAAAGCTGTCCAAGACTGATTTGCTCAAGGACCTTTTTGTTCTCTCACGCTCTCCTCTCTGCTGCTTTACACAGTTTTGTGGTAGAATCTGCTAAAAGCGCTTGAATTGGACCAGACAGCGGCCATGAGAATGCAGTCCATTGATACACTTCTGCTTATCAATGCTGTGGTAGAATATTTTTCTGTGTCCACACCGGCAGTGCATAGACAGCAGGAGCTTGGGGACCTGTATCCACTCTACATAATGCAGATATTTTGTGTGACAGTGTGCAGCCTACCTGCCACACAACACTATTTTTTAGCATACGACAAGTATGTCTCGCCCCTTCCCACGTCAGACGCCTGCTTTACTATACGGCGTCACATCTATTTTTAGACGTGTCACTTTTCAAATCGTGTCACGCGATACCTTATTCAAATCAAACAAGTCCCGCGATTCGTTCAAAGGAAGGCCGGCTTTCAATTCAAATCCTAAGCCTGTTAATAAACGTATATTTTAGCCTCTCCCACTCTTTTATTTTCATATTAATAAAAGCTTATCATAGCTATGTAACTTAGTTTAAGGGAAGACGGGGTAAAAAGCGCATGGGCGGGTAAGAAGCCCACCCCAATTATCTCATGAAATGAAGCAAATTTCAGTCTTATTTTGCCCATGAGACGAGCGTTAATGTTTAGCATTCGTCTCATGGGCAAATTTGACTGAAATTTTCTTTATTTCATGAGATAATTGGGGTGGGCTTCTTACCCGCCCACGCGCTTTTTACCCCGTCTTCCCCTACTAGTCTGTCAATTACGGCCTCAAACTGCCGATATCTCTCTTATCTTCCTTGCTTAGAAACCTTTTTATCAAGGTTTCCCTTTCGCCTTTCAATAGCAAGAAAGCGCTTTGATGCAATACATTAGTATTGACAATAATTATATTTTACATCAAACTTAACTTTTGACGAAACGTCGCACCGACGTCATTAAACTTGTCGCCTGCGACGCTAGCCAGCCACAGTGCGCATGCACTAGCCAACAAGTCGCGCTTGTAACAAAGTTGTGTTTCTTTGTCACGATGAATGCTAATTATATTCTTACTGTGTCATCTAATATAGTGACATAGTACATCAATATAAAGCTCTCATTGCCCTCTTTTAATCAGTACTAACTGATCAATACCAAGTATCATAGTTGTAGAGTTATTAATTTGTTAGATCCTAGAACCCATTAAAGTGGCTTTCGGAATACCTAGTTTTCGCCTATTTTAACCCTTTCGCCGCCAGCCATTTTTCAGCCAAAAAATACCGTTAAACTGAAACTGGGTAGAGAAAATAAAATATCTGCAATATTGCGAATTCCTCTGTGACATATAACTTAGGCCTATCCTTACCCCCCAAAAAAATAAGATAATAGGGTCCTCTGATAACAGGCCCTGATGTGATGCCTTTTAGTGACATGGCTGTTAAACCATTGTGGTGCTAAAATGCGACATTGGCGGTGAAAGGGTTAATAGTCATAGCTTTATAACTTTTTATTTCCATTTGTATCAAATTGTAGCTGGGTTCGCGGCCTTTATTTTGATATGTTTCGTGTGTTGCTTGGTTAAACCATTGCAGAGATACATTGTGTTATTCAACTGCCAACAAACACAGATTTGCTTGAAAACACAAGTAACAAGAGCAGATTTGATCTCAATCATGTGACGCAGGCTTTGCAGCTCAGAATGACCTATAGGCCTATAATTCAAATATGAACGCGGCTGGTCAGTGTGAGCAATTCTGATCGCTTCTCGGCCTTTTGGCTAAGACAGTGATTCAGGAACATAAATTTTTGTTTATATCCTGGTTGGTTTGTTCAGCCCGTCGTACATGGCGAAAGCCGATACGCAACGTTAAACTGAACTTTCATCAGTGTGAGCGTCAGTGGAGCAAAGCCAAGTATAGGCGGGAGCCTACACCAGCCACTCTGTTTGAAGCGTGATGCGCCTGTGTGGTCAACAGCCTGCAATGTTGAGCACTGATTTCTGCTCATAGCTGAAGTTCTACTTTACAAACTGTTGTTTTACATGTTGGTTAATCAGTCAGTGATCTAACTTTGTCACTGTAAAACTTTTACGGAACTGAAAGGTCTGCTATTCTCGTCACCAACCATCGTGACGTCAGTTTATTCATAGGCCTAGGCCTAGGCCTATGTGTCTAGAGACTGAAAATTAGAACATTCCGATTGTTCTGTTCCATCCTCACATCCACTCGTGTGTGACGTCAATTTACTGTGTAAACAATGTAAGGGAACGTTGCCTACATTATATTGTTTAAAATGTGGTGTTGTGTTAATAGTGCTACTATAGTATTAATAGGGCATTCCATTTTGATTGAGTTTCTTGCTAATTCAGTGATAAACTCTCAAACTTGTCTTTAGTCAGTTTTCCACTTAAAACTGATCAGCCTACTTTAATGAGTAGTCTATGTTTAGTAACATAGCATCTGATGATGTCAGTGTTACAATGCTTGGTTTGGGTTAACTCACATGAACTCAAATGTTTGTGTATGAGTTAAGCAAGCATAGGGTCAGGTAGAACCGGCCTATGTTATGTTTCCAAACCCCAGCTAGGCTTGTGTTAATGTTAGTTTAATCATGCTATTTAAGTCATGCAGTGAGCTCCTTCCACTGTTGTGACTGTGTATTTCCTCATGTTATTGAACATTAAGTGCTATGGCGCAAGGCCTACAATCATACATAATCATTGTTATTTCTTGTTTATATTTATGCTTGTATATTTTGTATTGTTGCAGGATCTTATTTGCTGCACTGTCTTTCTTAGTCTTTCCTAGCAAATAAACAAAGTCAAACAACTGTCTGGTTTCCGGCTATATGTTCCTGGCCTGCATGGTGTGTGCTCATCATCACCCCCATTTCCTCATCAACTCCTCCTTATCCCAAACAACTGTCTGGTTTCCTCTATATGTTCCTGGCCTGCATGGTGTGTGCTCATCATCACCCCCATTTCCTCATCAACTCCTCCTTATCCCAAACAACTGTCTGGTTTCCTCTATATGTTCCTGGCCTGCATGGTGTGTGCTCATCATTACCCCCATTTCCTCATCAACTCCTCCTTATCCCAAACAACTGTCTGGTTTCCTCTATATGTTCCTGGCCTGCATGGTGTGTGCTCATCATCACCCCCATTTCCTCATCAACTCCTCCTTATCCCCAAACCTTACCCTTACCACCCCATCACATTTGATATTAAGCTTAATTTTCCATATTGTACAACAACTGTCCATACGCTAATTTCCCCCACAGGTGTGTGTGTGTGGATGTCTAAGCTGAGGCAAAGATGCAGTTAGTTTATCATTACAATCATCAATTTATCCCTTAAAATGACCAACGAACGCATATGAAACCAAAATTCATGCATTTGTAGACATTAGATAGCCGTTGTCCGCCTTACAATTTTGTAACTTATGTTAAATATCAATTCTATGGCCAGTATGGACATGCTTAGTCTGTAAGGGAAATCATTATTTATAGAGGTGTTATTTGATGGAATCCAGGTCTAGTTTCCTCGATAGTCTTCATGCCCACTGAAGGGGTCAAGCTAGTATAGCGTGACACTAAGTTTGTTACTTCAGCGCAACCCATGTTCATGTACGCTGATAAGCAGTGTTCATATCATAACTCCAGGTGTCTTCATTGAAGTTTATGGGAGGGCCTACGTAGGTTAAAATAAATTGAAAGTTGTGCATAATACTGTGCAACAAGGTCCTACAGAAAAGGCCGAACAAATGCAAAGTTTTGCTAAAACGTTATATCAAAAGAGGTAACCAGAACGGGCCATAAATTTGTTCATAAAAGCCAGCGCAGTACTATAATTATAAGCAAGCAGTATAGTAGGCTAAAATTGTCAATCTCTGCTTGGCACTCTTAGTAAAAGCTTCCTTTTGCTAACTAAAGAGGAGGGAAACACTAAACTGATACAGGCGACACTGCAACTAGGACTGTAGGGGAGATGCTGGCTTGTTTTTCGCTCTCTCTCCCACCCCGTTCCTGATACTTCGTTCCTGGGGTCGGCTCTTTTATATCCCTGTTGTGCCTTTAAGCAGTTATAACATTGTAACCAACGAGGGCCACCGAAAAAAGGGTATAACTTTTGCAAACAATCATAACATTGCTACTAAAGAGGGCCACCGAAAGGGCCATAACATTTATTGTTGTTGTTGTTGCTAAACCCTTGTAAACAATCATTACATTGTAAACAGAGGGTTAGTTAGTTAGTCTGTTATAGTCCCGTCAACATCTATGGTTATCTCAGGACTGTCACCGCATAAAGTTCGACCATGTATAAGCAAAGAGGGTAACTGAAAAAGCCATCACATTTTTTGTTAAGCAATCACAACATTGTAAATAGAGAGAACCGCTGAAAGGGCCCATAACATTTGTTGTTGTTGCTAAGCAAATATATCATTGTAACCAAGGAGGCCCACTGAAACAAAGGCCATACTCATTTTTTATTAAACGATTATAGCATTGTAATTAAGGAGGGACACTGAAAGGGCCATAACATTTTGGTTAAATTAATCAGTCATAACATTGTATTCAAAGAGGCCTCTGAAAAGGGCCATAACATTTTTGTAAAACAATCATAGCATTGTATTCAAAGAGGGCCCCTGAAAAGGGCCCTATTACATTTTTTGTTAAACAATTATAACATTGTAATTAAAGACAGCCACTGAATGGACCATAACATTTTCAGGGAACTGTAAGATGGCCAGAAGAGGTTCAGATAAGCACATTTTTGTGCATACCCTTGTGCAAAAAGGCCAGATCATAAGCAAAAAGGGTAAATGAAAAGCCATAACATTTTAATTTTAATTTTATTTAAACAATCATAACATTGTACATAGAGAGAACCGCTGAAAGGGCCCATAACATTTGTTGTTGTTGTTGCAAATATATCATTGTAACCAAGGAGGCCCACTGAAAAAGGGCCATAACATTAACGATTATAGCATTGTAATTAAGGAGGGCCACTGAAAGGGCCATAACATTTTTGTTAAAAAATCATAGCATTGTATTCAAAGAGGCCTCTGAAAAGGGCCATAACATTTTTGCTAAACAATTGTAACATTGTATTCAAAGAGGCCTCTGAAAAGGGCCATAACATTTTTGTTAAACAATTATAACATTGTAATTAAAGACAGCCTCTGAAAGGGCCATAACATTTTCAGTGAACTTTAAGATGTCCAGAAGAGGGTCAGATAAGCACATTTTTGTGCATAACATTGTGCAAAAGGCCAGATGATAAGGGATTGTGGGCCTAAAACATAAGAAATTTATTGTATGTATCTGCCTTATTAAGGCATGACAGTCGTAGCAACTAATGAATATACTTATTCCTATGTGGCATAACATAGGCTGCTCGGTTGTTCTAGCCAAATTAAGTATTTCCGTGTGTGTATGCGCTGCTTCCTACACGTCGATTAAATGTAGGCCTACACGGAAAGGCTTTCTTTCCATCAGCGCCTCGGCCTAGTCTACTAGGCCAAGTGTCCGTCATAAACAGAGATGTTTTGTGTGTGTCTGCTCCAGCCGCGCCCGCGTGAACCATTCTACTGGCCTAATACATTATTCATGAGCCTTTTGAAGGCCGTAACTCCAACATAGTAGGCCTAGAAAGACAACACAAGCTTAGCTGTTCTCTAGGCTATCGTTGTTGAGCATTTTCATTTTGGGGGATGCCAAACTCGAAAGTTTTTGACTCGTCTCTCGAAAATTCTGTTTAATTGAACTGATGGACAACCTTTCCGTTTTTGTTTCCTTCAAATGCTAGTAAGCCTATATTAGATGTGTGGATTTTTAAAGTGCCGTCTGAGAGCCGGCGGCGGTCACTTGAATATTTGTAACAATTTATTCTTGGCAGAGTATTAAAAAAACCGCCCCCAATATTAGTGTGATGTTGCTAAGGTTTATCCGAACAATTGTGTAAATAAATATGTAGGTAGTAGGCCCTAGAATAGGATAGGACCACTCGCTTCATTCGTTTCCCCTTCACGATCACGCACAAGCCGAGTTCCAATGCATAATCAGGGGTACTTATCGAGAACTTAAATATACGTAAAGGTTATTCATTTAATTAATTTCAAGAGTGCAACATGAGACCTGGTTTTGTTCGAATTCTATCAAGGGCAACGTTGAAATAATTAATTGCATGTTTGTAACAGCTCTAGCAGTAAAATAAACCAAACTTTTCTGCCAAAGGATGGGCTTAGGGCCTATGTTATGGATTTCGATAGAAATCTTAAAAATGTGCAGCCCTTGATCTTGATTTATTTGCCCTGTCCGTTAGCGGTAGCCTAGTCCTAGCAGTAGTAGGAGACTGGGAGCTCATTGCTGTGCGTGATGCACGCGGCGTTGTTGGCCTTTGTAGATTTGGCAGCTACGGAATCCAGAAACCGGTTTAAACAAGACTTCAAACTGTTTTGCCTTTAACAGACTTTTTCACCCAGTCTGAGATAGGCCTAGCCTAGACATCGCGGAGTGAGCAAATGCCCAAACTAAAAGTGGCAGTAGAGTGTCTTTCAGAAGCGCCCGCTAGGCTAGGCCTAGGTCTATAGGCTGAGTGCGCGTGTCCGAGATTGCGCGTTTACAGCAGAAAGCTACAGTATTTGACTAGGCTATAGGCGTAGTTTACCGAGAGCCTCAAATTTCTTAGCCCAGTTTCACACAATATCCTCGGGTTTTGGGCTGTGGATTCAAAATATCCTTCTGCGAAGTCGGAGTCGCCATGGCTGCTGAAAGAGCCACAGTATTGACCACTGAATAGGGTCGACCGGTTTATTATTTCAGCGTAGGCATTTGAGAGCCAAACCGGTCAGTTTAGATTTCCGGAGCGAGTCGAGCAATAACAATGGTAGACTACTTGAAATGTCAAAGGAATCAACTAACCTGATTTTCGACGAGAAGAAACATTACAACAAACTCACACATAGCAGTTAAGTAAATGCTTAGACTGACTAGGGATGTGGAAAGAACTAAAACCAGTAAACTTATCTTAGGCTAGTCCTTCCTGAGCACTTCTGGCTAAACACGTCTGGCATCTCTGGGGTCCTGGCGCGTACTGGCTGATCTGGGCGGGCGCACATCTCAAGTTATCCACTGGTCAGTGTGTGTACCTCTGACCAATCAGCATACGAGATATAAGTATTATTAACTTAATTACAGCTCTCACTTTCCTATTGACCCAATCACAAAAAGCTGGTGTTAACCAATGATTAAAAAGCCATTTGTGTCAAGGGTGGAATTGTGATAGTATTTTCTGGCTTTGACTCAAGAAGGATAGTTACCTTCTGGTTTTCACCTGAGAAGAAGGATAGTTACCTTCTGGTTTTCACCCGAGAAGGATAGTTACCTTCTGGTTTTCACCTGAGAAGAAGGATAGTTACCTTCTGGTTTTCACCTGAGAAGGATAGTTACCTTCTGGCTTTGACTCAAGAAGGATAGCACCTTCCGACTTTTCACCAGCGAAGAAGGATAGTACCTTCTGGCTTGCACCTGAGAAGGAGGATATAGTTACCTTCTGGTTTTCACCTGAGAAGAAGGATAATACCTTCTGACTTTTCACCAGAGAAGAATGATAGTGTATTCTGTCTTTCACCTGTAAAGAATGATGCCTTCTGGTTTTCACCAGAGATTGATAGTACCTTCTGGCTTTCACCAAAGAAGAATGATAGTACCTTGTGGCGTTCACATGAGAAGAATGATAGTGTCTTGGCTTTCACCAAAGAAGAATGATAGTACCTTGTGGCGTTCACATGAGAAGAATGATAGTGTCTTGGCTTTCACCATAGAAGAATGATAGCACCTTCTGGCTTTCACCATAGAAGATTGATAGTACCTTCTGGCTTTCACCAAAGAAGAATGATAGTACCTTGTGGCGTTCACATGAGAAGAATGATAGTGTCTTGGCTTTCACCATAGAAAAATGATAGCACCTTCTGGCTTTCACCATAGAAGATTGATAGTACCTTCTGGCTTTCACCAAAGAAGAATGATAGTACCTTGTGGTGTTCACATGAGAAGAATGATAGTGTCTTGGCTTTCACCAGAGAAGAATGATAGTACTCTCTGGCTTTCACCAGAGAAGAAAGCACCTTCTGGCTTTCACCATAGAAGAATGATAGCACCTTCTGGCTTTCACCAGAGAAGAATGATAGTACCTTCTGGCTTTCAACTGAGAAGAATGATAGTACCTTCTGGCTTTCAACTGAGAATAATAATAATACCTTCTGGCTTTCAACTGAGAAGAATGATAGTACCTTCTGGTTTTCACCTCAGAACCGTACCTTGTGGCATATAATATATCCCTCAATACGTATAATCCCCCCCCCCCCCCTATTTCCCAACCCCCTTTACATCCATGCATTTTCTCCTTTCACCTATTGTCCACTCAGTCTTTAGCCTGTTGGGGGGCCCCCTTTTGTGCTACTTGACATCCGAGCTTAAATATGTTATGAACTGCGTGGTCGATGCACACGCGTTCACTGAAGCAGAGAGAGAAAGCAAGAGAGAGAGAGAATGAGAGATAGAGAGAATGAGCTAGAGAGAGAGAGAGAGAGAGAGAGAGAGAGAGAGAGAGAGAGAGAGAGAGAGAGAGAGAGAGAGAGAGAGAGAGAGAGAGAGAGAGAGAGATACAGACAGTCATTAGTCCGTCACCAAGACAGACTATTGCGATGGGCTGGTTTGTATTTTTTTTTTCTCTGTCCCAAAGATATCTCCCGAACCGCTTCACCGAATCGCGTCAAATTTTGTGTGAAGGTGTGCCTCCTTAATAGGAAGAGATCGGCGCAAACCATTTTGCCGTCGTGACCTTGACCTTGACGTACGACCTTGAAAAGCGAAAATCTATTTTTAGCCATATCTCGGGCACCAATCAACATAGGATGTTGAAACATGGTATGAAGGTGGTTTGGCTTATGCCCATTCTGATGATGGCATACCGATCAAGGTCAAGGCCAAAAAGATCGCTGGAGCCTGAAAATCGGAGGTTCCTTTTTTTTCCTTCTGTCTGTCCCAAGGATATCTTTCGAACGGGTTGACAGAATCACGTCAAATTGTGTGTGCTGGTGTGTCACCATGAGAGGAAGGCATCCGCGCAAACCATATTGCCGTCGTGACCTTGACCTTGGCATACGACCTTGAAAACAGAAAATCTTTCAGGGGCCATAACTCCCACACCGTTAGTGTTAGTCTTCAAATTTGGCATGAAGGTACTTTGGCTTATGCCCGTTCTGATGGTGGCATACCCATCAAGGTCAAGGTCACAGTCCGGGCGATCCGTAGGCCTTGAAAGTGGTAGGGGTCTACACATTGGGTTTTAAGCCATATTTTCCACATTGGTACTTGACAGAAGCGCTTCAGATTGTGTGTGGTACTGTATACCCTAGAGAAGAAAACATCCGAGCATAAATTATCACCATGCTGACCTTGACCTTGAAGTGTGACCTTGAAAACCGAAATTTCCTTCTTTGCGCTATATGTTTCTTCTAAAAGCTGTATCTCGTGAACTAGAAGACAGAATCCCTTCCAATTTTGTGTCAGGATGTGACACTCTACGGGGTGTCGCAAGTGCGTGGCATTGCTGGTGACGGACATGTCTGCCGCTCGGCGACGCCCTTGTTTTTGTTAATTTTCAGATGGTACATTGAATAAGCAATGATGTTTGCCTTTTTACATCAAGCCATCTATAACACAAATAAATGAGGAGAAATGAGTATGCAATGAAATAAAATAAAAAGAAGCCAACAACAACAAAGCGTAAACAAACTGTATGCTTACAAATATGCCCGCACTCACAGTGTGTGTGTATGTATGCGTGCGTGAGAGGGAGAGAGTGTCTTCATGTGTGTGTGTGTGCGTACGCGCGCGCACATGTGTGTGTGCGCGTATGCGTCAGTCTGCGTAAAACTATACAAATTCTGTTATAAATAAACAAACCCGTCCATCGGATTCTCCGATTGATCGTGACTGTGAAAATGAATTAAGCCCCCCCCGCCTCCCCCCCCCCCCCCCCCATCCCTACTACAACTAATGCTACTGCTTCAACTGCTGCTACTGCAAACCAGAACCCCTTCGGCAGTGTTTATATTTATTAAGTCTCCAAGACCAGCAAACAAACAACGACTACAGTGTTAAAGACTCGTGCATTTCATTCCAAATACCCCCCCCCCCCCCCCCCCCCCCCCCCCCCATGGGGACACTGGGGGATCTTTTGTATAAATAGTTCCCCCACCTTCTGGAAGTTCTGTGCTTGTAACTTCCTCTAATCTGTCACTCTTTTTGATTCTGCCTTTTCCCTTTGCTTACTGTCATCTACTATTTTTCTGCCTAACCGGTCCATTCTCCTGCCTTTTTTTTCTCTTCAAGAAACGCTTTCAAAAAGATTTCCTCCAGCCGAAGTCGGACTTGCTGGGCCTATTTCTGAGTTAGGCGCATAACGGCAGCATGACGCATCCGCGCTCATTATCGACAGGAAAACTGTCTGAGCGATCGAAGAAGAATAAGAAGAATTCCAAATAGCCATCCTCCTAATTCCTATACCTCCTTAAAGACCCACCAGATCACGACGTGTCAAAATCACGGGTTTCACATGTTTCCCCTCTGGTAAGAAATCTTGTTTTGACCAGGTTTGACTCCCATACAAATTGAAAACGAAACATCATTTTAAAGAGCAGCCTCAATTTGAAGTTGGGGGTATTTTGTATGTGGGTCACAGCTACCCAGAAAACCCCCCACCAAGGGACTTAATCATGGTAGGTCAGTGTGTCTTTAAAAATACCCCTTCCCTCACGATATATATTTTGCATTCATTTCCACACTTGCTGCACCCCCCCCCCCCCCTCCCCCGATTTCCCCCTAGTTTATCTCCTGTTTGAACGATGAATAGAGTTCTCTCGCTCAATGAATCCGTGTGTATATTTGGTCATATCTCGACATAATCTTTATTGATCCGGGTGTATTCAATCACAATCGCGATTGATCCGCGTTTACTGAAACCTATCACGATTTTATAATCTTCATTGATCCTAGGTGTATTCAATCACCAGTACAGGGGGTATACTACATTACGGGCATTGTTCTTTCTTGATACATACGAAACATCACATAGCGGTCACAAAATGTTGAGATTTTGAACATAAGGTTATACAGATAAGAGAGGTGTGTGTGTGTGTTTTTAGTGAGGTTGCGAACTTCATAGAAATTAACATGTTGAATGGGGAAGAGATAAGGCGGAGGGGGGGGGGGTGGGATGTAAAGGGGGGGGGGAAGAGTGAAGAAGGAAAGATGAAAATGTTCGAACAAAAACTGAAAAAGCAGATAGCGTTGCAGCCAGAGGCCGCCACCCAATTTAGTTACTTTTTGCATGCGTTTTTGTGTGACTGAAGAGGAAGGAAAGGAGGGGTACATTTTGACCAACCAACTTATTTCGTTGCCACTGGGTTTAACGTATGCTAAGTGCATGGGCAACAGGGATTTCGGTTTATCGTCTCATCCGAAAGACGTTCAGTCGCAGTGTAAAGTGAGAGGAAAAATCCCCTGTACCCAGGTTCGATCTCGGGTTTACTTGACACAAGGCGAACGTGTGCCACTCTACCAATGTGCCACTCTACACCACTAATAGGAAAATGTGAACGGAAAGTTATTTTACTGGGAACAAACACTGGAAGTGGGAAATAAATAGGGGAAGACGGGGTAAGAAGCCCACCCCAATTATCTCATGAAATGAAGCAAATTTCAGTCTCATTTTGCCCATGAGACGAGCGTTAATGTCTAGCATTCGTCTCATGGGCAAATTTGACTGAAAGTTTCTTTATTTCATGAGATAATTGGGGTGCGCTTTTTACCCCGTCTTCCCCTACGTACCGTCAGAATAGGTCCATAGCCAACATCAACTAAATCATTAAACTACGCAGAACTAAATGGGCTCAGAGTATTGAGAGGAGGACGAAAGCCTGCCGAGAAAAAAAGCAGAATGAGGAAGACTAAGAGGATAAGAAAGAGGAACGATGAGATAAAATGATGGCAGTGGAAGAGAAGAAGAAGGAGGAGGAGGAAGAGAAGGATGAAGTGGAGGAAGAGGAAGTTAGTTAGTCTGTTATAGTCCCATCAACAGGTATGGTTATCTCAGGACTGTCACCGCGTAAAGTTCGACCACGTATAACAAAACGCAAATCAATGATTCTTAACGTACAAAATCTAAAAACATTAAACAAAATATAGCAGAGGAAGAGGCAAAAATGACAAACAAAGAAGAGCCTAAAAAAACCATGATTGAGAACACGAAGAAAATCGAATAGAAAGCAGAGAACTGAATGAAGAACAACATTGAAAAATAAAAGGCCAAACGGAACAAGAAGCCAATAACAAGTCATGTAAACGACGAAACATGTAGAACAATTAGGCCTAAATCACTGTGATAATGGCGACTACGATTATGTGAATAGCCTAGTATAAATGACAAAGTTTGTATTATATGACAAAGTTTGTATTAAAACCCTTTCATCGCCTCTTGGCACCACAATGATTTAAGACCCATGTCACTGAAAGGCATCAAATGAGGGTCCGGTATCCAAACCTTATGTTCGAATAGGTAAGGAGGCCCTATTTTAGCATGTCACAGAGGAATTATTGCAGACGAAATATTTTACCTGGGTAAGTTTAATGGTAAATTGTAGCTGAGGAATGGATAGCGTTGAAACGGTTAATAGCTATAGATCAGGCATCAGAACTGAAGTGACGAACTCTGAAAATCGAAAACTAAAAGGCCAAAATGAGGGACTAGACTGAAATGAGTTCAATACCAAAAATCATGTAAAGTGAGAAATCACTTTAAAATGCTAGAATTAGGCACTAAAACAAAGTGATAACCTCTGACAAGAGAAGCCAATCAGAAATTCTTAATGTGATTAGATGCCTGATAGATATAAATGCAACTGCTCAAGTATTTAGCTGTGCGATTGGTTCCAGAAAAGGCGTACCTTAGCCTACTACTACAGTCTCTTTCGTTTCACAGTTCCTGAAAGCGCCTCTCCTATTATCACGACACGCGCAGAACAAGCCTTAGCACGCGAGTTCCCCTCAAATAATACCTCTAATTAACCCCCGAAACAACGTATCCGTTCCATTAGCCCCTGCACTTGAAGTAACAGCTCTACTCTTTGACACCATTGGAAACGGTGCCAGTCTAGACTTGTTAACCCTCCAGCGAAATTTGCCCCTATGCACACACCATCTTACACGAATATATTGATTGAGTGCACTGGCGTGTGGCTACACGTTAAATATTTTTTGGCACAGTTGCACTTTAGATACCCCCCTAATATTTACGAACCTCATATCTCAAAGTCTGCTTCATTCAGTTTTACGGAAATAATCCTAGGCTGATCCTAACCCTATCCCGGAGAATGGCAAAATGTTACTTCTCAGCGACAATTTTCAATGCGAGAATTTGACGGCGGTGCGCAAAGTACAACATAGCACGATTTTATTATTTTTAAAACGGCTGCTGTTAAGAATAAGGACCGAGTGTTAGAATTCTAATATACAGTGGATTTGTTGCCTCTGGGTGCCTTTACCTGTGCTAAATCAAATGCGAGCAGTATAGGCTTATACAACACCTTTGGCCATTGACTCGCGAGGCTTTTGCCACTGGCTGTCATTAGCCCGAAGTTAGGGCCAAAAGCAAAGTCAGAGCTGCATAGTAAACGGGTTTCTACAGAAATGAAAAAAACATCAAGTCTGGTCAGGTAGTTAGGACATTAGGCCTCGCGGCCTCTTCACTGTCCTGTAATTTTTGTTTGAACTTTTGCACAGCTGAGATGGTATAGCTTAGTCTTTTCTTCTTCTTTTTCGTTCGCTCAGTTTCCTATCATATGAGCGTGCGTCATGCTGCCGTTATGCGCCTAACTAAGAAATAGTTAGGCCCAGCATGTCCAACTTCGGCTGAAGAACATCTTTGTAAGAATTAAATATACATGGGTGCAACTCCCCAAAACGAAAAAAACTGAAAGGCAGGGGTCCAGGGACCCATGGCCCCGACAGGCAACTTAAGAAATAACGACACACAGTTAAAATGATAGACAGAGACAGTTTGAGTTTGATAAACCTTGTAGAATGATTAAACTTCCAAGATAAAAACAAGTTCAAAACGTCCCAAATCGCTTGTGGTCTTTTTTATGAATTAAAAAAACTGACGTTCAGTTTCTGGTAAAATTAAAGAGACTGAAATCAGTGTAAAAATGAAAGAGTAGCGCCCATGAATATAGAAGAAAAAGGGCTTGAAAACGGACCAGTAAGATAGAAAGATAGCAGATGAGCAGTAAGCAAAGGGAAAAGGCAGAGTCAAAGAAAGTGACAGATTAGAGGAAGTTACAAAAGCACAGAACTTCCAGAAGGTGGGGGAACTATTTATACGAAAGACCCCCCAGTAAAGACTGTGACTCTCAAACTATGAGACATTTGTACTAAATCTTATTGTTGCAGGCAAAGCAATCAGTTGTCAGCTGTTCTAATGTCCTTTCGATCGAGCAAAGTGAAACGTGCCCTGGGCAAGGCATCTCCATAACTTAGGGGAAGACGGGTTAAAACGCGCATGGGCGGGTAAGAAGCCCACCCCAATTATCTCATGAAATGAAGCAAATTTCAGTCTCATTTTGCCCATGAGACGAGCGTTAATGTCTAGCATTCGTCTCATGGGCAAATTTGACTGAAATTTTCTTTATTTCATGATAATTGGGGTGGGCTTCTTACCCGCCCATGCGCTTTTTACCCCGTCTTCCCCTATTATTTAAAAATATTTACAACCCATCCCTCAGGTATAGCAATTGGCTCCTCTGCTGCTATCTGGAAGAAATATTTCAGAAACAAAGATCTGGAAGAAATAGTTCAGAAACAAAGATCAGGAAGAAATAGTTCAGAAACAAAGATCTGGAAGAAATAGTTCAGAAACAAAGATCTGGAAGAAATAGTTCAGAAACAAAGATCTGGAAGAAATAGTTCAGAAACAAAGATCTGGAAGAAATAGTTCAGAAACAAAGATCTGGAAGAAATAGTTCAGAAACAAAGATCTGGAAGAAATAGTTCAGAAACAAATAGACCGGCATGCGTACACTCAGGACCTATTTTTTTTCGATTATTATTTTTAAATGTTTAGCGTTCTATCACGGTGTTTGAGCGATGATGGTGGTTATGGTGAGGAGAAAGAAGGCGTTGAAAGAGAGGGGAGGAAAGGGAGGAGGAAGAAAAGGAAAAAGAACAAGGAGGACGAGGAAGAAAAGAACAGGAAGAAGAAGAAAGAGTAGGAAGAAGAAGAGGAGGGGGGGGGGGAAAGAAGAGGAGGAGGATGGAAAAGTTAGTTAGTCTGTTATAATCCTGTCAACAGCTAGGAGGAAAAAAGGAGGAGGAGGAAAAAGAGGAGGAGGAGGAGGAGGAAGAAGAGGAGGAGGAGGAGGAGGAAAAAGAAGAGGAGGAGGAGGAAAAAGAGGAGGAGGAGGAGGAAAAGAGGAGGAGGAGGAGGAAAAAGAGGAGGAGGAGGAGGAAAAGGAGGAGGAGGAGGAGGAGGAGGAAAAAGAGGAGGAGGAGGAGGAGGAAGAGCAAAAGAAGAAGAAAGAGGAAGGAGGAAAAAGAGAAGCCCAAATACAATAACATCAACTACAATAACATCAACTACTACAATAACATCAACTACAATAACATCAACTACAATAACATCAACTACTACAATAAAAACTACTACAATAACATCAGGACTACAATAACATCAACTACAAGGAGGACAAAACAATAATATCAACTAAACAATAACAGGACATCAACTACAACAATAACATCAACCACTACAATAACAAGAATTACAACAATAATAACATCAACTACTACAATAACAACATCAAACAACAATAATAACATCAACTACTACAATAACAACATCAAGTACAATAATAACATCAACTACTACAATAACAACATCAACTAACATAATAACATCAACTACTACAATAACAACATCAACTACTACAATAACAACATCAAGTACAATAATAACATCAACTACTACAATAACATAACTACTACAATAACATCAACTACTACAATAACTAACTACTACAATAACATCAACTACTACAATAACAACATCAACTACTACAATAACATCAACTACAACATCAACTACTACAATAACATCAACTACAACAATAACATCATCAACTACTACAATAACAACATCAACTACTACAATAACAACATCAACTACTACAAATAACATCAACTACTACAATAACAACATCAACTACTACAATAACAACACCAACTACAACAATAACAAAGGAGATGATAAAGACAAGAGAAAAAAAAGATTTTTTTTATCCCCCCCCCCCCCCCCCCCACGTACCTTCAGATCATACTCTTTTTTTTTACAATCGATACATCATCAAACTATGGGCCCGTGTTTCCACTGAAGAAAGTCCAAAAGAAGAAAAAGAAAATCCACTTATTCTCGAGACTTCAATACAAATAAGCCCCTCCTTCTTCTTCTTAGCACTCAAAGAACACACAGTCAGATAAAATCTATATGGTATACTACACAATCTCCTCCTACCGGATTCTCTCCCCTACGAATGCCGGTTGCATTTATAAAAAGGGACACAGGAGCTCCTACCATTATAGTAAAGCCAGTAAACTACAAGTAGACCTATTGTAGTATACAAGGGCAGCCCCCCCAAGTAATAACACCAATTCGCGCGCCGTAGGTCTAATGGTTTACAACGATCACTCGGCGAGGAGCTGCTTCCATTAATGATCCTCCCGACTTCTATCAGAGACATGGTGTACTACTCTTTTTCTTCTTTGGTCCACATAATAAATAGCCGGTGATTAGTCAACGTAAAACTAAACCCCGAGATTTTACCATCTAGGTATATTTTTTTAATGAAAATCCTACGATATCTTTAAGAAGGCCTATTCTTTATCGTCGCTTTCCTGGTCGGGGCCCATAGTAAAAAGAGAGCCATGCAATGCATGATTATTAACCAGCTGCGAGGTGAAAGCCGGCTAAAACATTTTCAGGGCTGCCTGTTTCTAGCCGACTGTCTATGTTAACACGATGACGTTTGACCAAATGTCGCATGCGGTTAGGTAGTTAGGATATCTAGGCAGGTCAAGGGTCAAGGTCACTGGAGCATAAATGTGCCGCGCGCTGCTTGTTATTGTTCGCGTGACGTTGGCCAAAAGGGACACAAATCTTGTTTAGAAACCGACCAAAAGCATTTTGGTTACTTCCCTTTATTTGTCTTTACTGCCTGGCTCTCACCCTGTCAAATTTTGCATGTGGATAGGTCGCTAGGATATCTAGGCCAGATTAGAAGGTGAAGGTCACTGGAGCATAAATGTACTGCGCGCTGCTTGTCATTGTTGCGTGACGTTGGTCAAAAGGGACACAAATCTTGTTTAGAAACCGACCAAAAGCATTTTGGTTACTTCCCTTTATTTGTCTTTACTGCCTGGCTCTCACCCTGTCAAATTTTGCATGTGGATAGGTCGCTAGGATATCTAGGCCAAGTTCGAAAACGAAGGTCAAGGGTCGAGGTCACTGGAGCCGAAAATCCTGCCACGCGGCTGGTTGATCTAGTGTTTTCACGTTCTAGTTGTGGAAAGTCAGTGTACAATTTAATATTTTTGTAGGAAACTAAGACTTATCAAAGTAACGGGCATCTGCATTGGATCGTAGTGCTGCAGCCGAGGGGATTAGTTGGCCTTTGGGGACCTTCCCTCAACGCCAGCTGTCCCCGAAACCGTAATGCCTGAGAGAACATGGACGTCTCCCAGGGCAATTAAGCCCCCTGACCCCCACCAGGGGCTTTGCCCCTGGACCCCACCGGGGGCCTTCTACGGCCCCCGGCCTTATTTTTCCTCCTTTTTCAGACTCTCATCTCTGAGTATAGGCCCTTACGTAGGGGTGGGGGTGGGGGTGGGGGGTGGGGGGGGGTGTGGGGTGGAGGATGGCTACCTGTTCTTTTTCCTTCAATATTCCCTACCCCGCTTTTACTTTGTGTCTTTCTTTAATTAGATTTGACAGCTTTTCATTGAACGTTTGGTTGAAACAAGTTCTTATTAAAATACAAACGTAAACATACTGTTGGTGAAGGGAGTTAATTACAGAGTTAGCTCTTTTTTTTTTTACTTTACCATTTGTTATGCTCTTTCCTTGCCTCACTTTCTATCTTTGTAAACATGGAAGCTATAAAAGGAGAGAAAGCAGCCAGTACTGTGGAACTCTCTCCCATAGAAGACCTACGTCTGAGACATTGCCCCCCTTTGCAATTATTACAATTACCTCCCTTATAAGACCTCATTTTGGATGATTTTTGAAGGTCCTGTAAGTAAGTAATAGTACATTTATATAGCGCTTTACCTCAAATGAGCCCAAAGCGCTTTACAATCAATTATTCATCAAGTAGATAGCAAAAATAGTATTTCACTTAAATGGTTTTTAAGGACAAACCAGCAACAACGCATATACAAAGCAACTCTCTCTCTCTCTCTAGCAGAAACCAGAGAGAGAGAGAGAGAGAGAGAGAGAGAGAGAGAGAGAGAGAGAGAGAGAGAGAGAGAGAGAGAGAGAGAGAGAGAGAGAGAGAGAGAGAGAAGAAGAAGAAGAAGAAGAAGAGAGAGAGAGAGAGAGAGAGAGAGAGAGAGAGAGAGAGAGAGAGAGAGAGAGAGAGAGAGAGAGAGAGAGAGAGAGAGAGAGAGAGAGTCGACAGATCAAAGAACACACACACACACACACACACACGATATGAACACTAAACACGCACGCGCCCCCTCCTCCCTCCGTTTCCCTCCTTTCATTTAAAAAAAATATTTTCCCCCTTTTATGTTTTTTTTTTTCTTCTTCTTTTTTTCTCCCGGGGGCGGGCCTCTTTCCCATTTCTTTTCTTTTCTTTCCCCTTCCAAGAAGGGTTCTCTTTTCTTTCGAACAAGCACAAAAATGGACACCATCAAAACATGAACAGCTTAAGCACAACGCATACGTAACCCTAACAACATAATATGCTAATAATATACATATCACATCAACATAATACTAGTAGCATAAATACAGCGTCCAGAGCACTGACATGACATGACATGACATGACACTGACGTGACACGCAACACCGACATGACAAAGTCGTCACCACGAACATTGCCTTCCCTCTCCTTTTAAACAATTAAAAATATGCATTTGTTAACAGTAGCACATATAAGCACACCGAACAAACGCGGTGAACCAAGATGTTGAGGGGGGGGGGGGGGGGGGGGGGGGGGGGGGGGGTAATCAGCACTTCTTTCTTTTCCTTTGCAATCAGACATAATAATATTGGCTTAAAGGAGGACCCTGACGGATGAGTTTTTGCAAGAAACACGTCGAGATCACCAGAAAGACAGCCTTTCCAAGGATCGGAACACTCACTTTGCTCTGGTTTCCTATAAATCAAACCGTCAAAACGGCGATTCCTCCTTG
Organism: Phymorhynchus buccinoides; assembly: GCA_017654935.2. Taxonomy (NCBI): domain Eukaryota; kingdom Metazoa; phylum Mollusca; class Gastropoda; order Neogastropoda; family Raphitomidae; genus Phymorhynchus; species Phymorhynchus buccinoides. The sequence goes on along the minus strand of CM065700.1, from coordinate 41,144,085 downwards.
GCGGAGATGCCGGAGAGATAAACCATTTTGGATGGGGTGGGTGGAGGTTACTCATTGTGGTTGAAGATTTTTTTTTGTACTGCAGTAAAAAAACAGGAGCTATTTCCTTTGTTGCGAGCGAAACTCCTTTTAGTAAACTGCATTTTTTTTTTTTAACAAATAAGGCGGCTTGTATTGTGGAAATTTCGTCCAAACGATTTGGTCTAATCTCAGGCGGCTATTAGAAAGAATTTGACTTCCAGCACCTCCGCCAAGGAGGAATCGCCGATTTGACGGTTTGAATTCTAGGAAACCAGAGCAAAGTGAGTGTTGCGATCCCTGTAAAGGGTGTTTTCCCGGTGATCTCGACGTGTTTCTTGCAAAAACTCATCCGTCCGGGTAACCCTTTAAACGGCTTATTCAGTAATCAAATCCCTCCAAAGAAGACAACAACAAAACTGAGGTCCCATGTGACCTACCACATTCCGAGCACGTTAACCTTTTCACCGCCAAAGTCGCATTTTAGCACCACAGTGATTTAACAGCTATGTCATTAAACGGCATCAAATTGGGGTATATTATCCAAAGACCCTATTGTCTTAGTTGTGGGAAGTAAGGATAGACCTTATTTTATATATGTCAATGTCACAGGGACCCTCTATCCAGCCTCTAGGACCCTCTATACCGTAAGTGAAGGAGTCCCTGGGACCCCTTGTTTTGCGGGACGATTGGGAGCCCTGTCGTTGCAATGATGGCGACTCGTTTTTCACGTGCAGCCCCAGGATGACAAGTGTAATATCTGTGACAACAAAAAGATAGAATACAATCCAGTATAAGCACAATACAAGGCAACACACCACAAAACATATGGGTACACACACACACACACACACACACACACACCACTGCCGACTGTATCAACTATGCTAACGAGGGCCGCGCGCGCGCGCACACACACACACGCGCGCATCCCTCCGCACATACACACCAATTATTTCGTCATCGTTTTCAGTATCCCTCTCACATAAAACAAGCCAATTTGTGACCTAGGTACTTCATGAGCTTATTTTTCCCAGGTTTTATTTTCTTTCTTCACTTCTTTCAGACAGACAAGACATGTTGCTCTGCCTCCCCGTGAAACTTGATACGGAAGGTGTCCTGACTTTTCCCACCGGGACTAATATAGTCTATTCCCACCCGGACGTTTTACACCCAATCATCTCTCTCTCTCTCTCTCTCTCTCTCTCTCTCTCTCTCTCTCTCTCTCTCTCTCTCGCACAGCTGCATCTGGCTAAAGTGTGTGTGTGTGTGTGTGTGTGTGTCTCTCTCTCTCTCTCTCTCTCTCTCTCTCTCTGGTGTATGTATGTATGTAAGTATGTATGTATGTATGTATGCATGCATTTTCTTTCTTTTCTCTCTCTCCAACGCCAGCAGTCCTCAAATCCTTTTGACCGAGAGAGTGGGGATGTACCCTGGGCAAGGCATTTCCACTTTAAACAAATTCTAGCCCAGCCCGCCGGAATAGCATCTGCCCCCTCTGCTATCTGGCAGTCATGGTCGGAAACGACTGACTTGCATACAAAACAAATGTGTATGTTTCATATTAAATTCAATAAGAATGATTCAAATGTGTAAGTTTCTTATGAAATTCAATAACTATGAATCAAATTTGTAATGTTCTTATGAAATTCAAAAACTATGATTCAAATGTGTACGTTTCTTATTAAATTCAATAAGTATTATTCAAATGTGTACGTTTCCTATGAAATTCAATAAATATCATTCAAATAAAATCTGAGACAGGCTGCAGATCTTTAGCGGGTGACTGGGAGGAGGAGGGGGGTGAATGGGAAATGGTGGGAGAACAATCAAAGAATAAGCATGCGAAGAACACACACATAAACATACAGAAACACGCACGCACGCACGCAAGAGAGAGGGAGAGGGAGAGGGAGAGAGAGAGAGAGAGAGAGAGAGAGAGAGAGAGAGAGAGAGAGAGAGAGAGAGAGAGAGAGAGAGAGAGAGAGAGAGAGAGAGAGAGAGAGACGAGAGAGAGAGAGAGAGAGAGAGAGAGAGAGAGAGAGGCGTAGGGACAGGCAGAGAGAAGAAGAAGACCCCCCAAAAAAGAGACAAAAACTGACAATGAAGAAATTGTCGAAGGGGTTAACACCTAGTGATACGGCATTACCCAATCGTCCACAAACAACGGCACAGCTGTTTACAATAGCAGTGGCCTCCTCTGTTTAAGCTCCCTCCATCCACGATGCGTCGGTTTGCAGCTGGGAGGACTGCTGTCACTGTTGGTCCCCGTGTCCCCAGGTTCAAGAGCACTGGAACATAGCTCAAAGAGAATTGGTATTGGCTTTTGGTATATATGTTACGCGTAATGTGAACAGTTGCCTAATGTTAACATTAGGCAGGATCATTTTCCAGATGTTAACATTAGGCAACTAACTTGCATAATGTTGACATTAGGCAACGCTTTCACATTAGGCAGGAGCATTTTGACTAATGTGAACAGACATCCTGTGTACACAATAGGCGTCTTTTTGTTGTTGAGAGAGAGAGAGAGAGAGAGAGAGAGAGAGAGAGAGAGAGAGAGAGAGAGAGAGAGAGAGAGAGAGAGAGAGAGAGAGAGAGAGAGAGAGAGAGAGAGAGAGAGAGAGAGAGAGAGAGAGAGAGAGAGAGAGAGAGAGAGAGAGAGAGAGAGAGAGAGAGAGAGAGAGAGAGAGAGAGAGAGAGAGAGAGAGAGAGAGAGAGAGAGAGAGAGAGAGAGAGAGAGAGAGAGAGAGAGAGAGAGAGAGAGAGAGAGAGAGAGATGTTAGTGCTGGTGTAGAGAGAGAGAGAAGACATTCAAATAAAATCAATTGTGAGAAGTTAATACTTAGCATGGTGCCTCTGAAAGAGAGAGAGAGAGAGAGAGAGAGAGAGAGAGAGAGAGAGAGAGAGAGAGAGAGAGAGAGAGAGAGAGAGAGAGAGAGAGAGAGAGAGAGAGAGAGAGAGAGAGAGAGAGAGAGAGAGAGAGAGAGAGAGAGAGAGAGAGAGAGAGAGAGAGAGAGAGAGAGAGAGAGAGAGAGAGAGAGAGAGAGAGAGAGAGAGAGAGAGAGAGAGAGAGAGAGAGAGAGAGAGAGAGAGAGAGAGAGAGAGAGAGAGAGAGAGAGAGAGAGAGAGAGAGAGAGAGAGAGAGAGAGAGAGAGAGAGAGAGAGAGCATGTTATGTGCTGGTGTAAAAATTCCTTCTTTTTGAGAAATACGATTTCTATTTTGTTCGTTATTTTTACTTAATTTCTCATTTTTTGTTTTCAAGACATTCAAAAAAAACAATTGTGAGAAGTTAATACTTATCATGGTGCTCTGAAAGAGAGAGAAAGAGAGAGAGAGAGAGAGAGAGAGAGAGAGAGAGAGAGAGAGAGAGAGAGAGAGAGAGAGAGAGAGAGAGAGAGAGAGAGAGAGAGAGAGAGAGAGAGAGAGAGAGAGAGAGAGAGAGAGAGGGGGAGATCTATATATATATATATATATTGCCTGATTTCTGTCCACATTATGCAAGTCTGTTCACATTCGGCAAAAAGCAGTTGTGTAATGTTAACATTACGCAAATATCTGCCTAATCTTGACATATTTTACACATTAGGCAAAGGAATTTCTAATATCAACATTAGGCAAATTATTGCATAATGTCAACATTAGGCAATTGTTCACATTACGAGTAACATATTATATTCTAGTCACACAGACTCATCTCTATTATTCGTTCATCTCTGTGAAATTCGGGCTGCTCTCCCTCGGAGAGCGCGTCGCCGCAAGCGCAGCACAACCTACCCATTTTTTTGGGGGGTGACAGGGGGAGGGAGGGGGTCAGGGGTCAGAATTGGGAAACCTAGCTCTCAATTTGGTCATACCAGGTAGCGGGATTTCTTCCTGCTCTTGTCGACTTTTTCACTGCCGTGGGAGTTTTACGTGTGTAAATAAAGCGCACTCGACGTTCGGTTCGATTTTCCCTGTCAAACTATAGATAGAAAGAAAGGGCGAGACCGGGATTCCAGCCCGGGTCACTCACGCTGCAGTCACGTATTGAAATCGGCAGGCGAACGTCTTAACCACTCTGCCACCTTCCTTCCTTCCTGAATGGGTATCGTAAGCAAAATAAGACACAAAGTGTACAGAAGTTGCTCGTCTTCTTAACCCTTTCACTGCCAAAGTCGCATTTTAGCACCACAGTGAGTTAACACCTATGTCACTAAAAGGCATCAAATTGGGGTCTACTATCCAAAGACCCTATTGTCTTAGTTTTGGGAAGTAAGGATAGACCTTATTTTAGATCTGTCACAGAAGAATCCCCAATACTGCAGATGGATGTTATTCTCTACCCAGGTAATTGTAATGGAAAATTTTGGCTGAAATATGGCTGGCGGTGAAAGGGTTAAGCATTGTTTCCTCGGGTGAGATCCATACCAGGCAGTACTGTCACATCAACAATGAAGAAGGTATGTTCATCTTAGTTTTTTTCATAAATAACAAAAGTGAGAGAGAAAGGGAGACAGAGAGAGAGAGAGAGAGAGAGAGAGAGGGAGAGAGAGAGAGAGAGAGAGAGAGAGAGAGAGAGAGAGAGAGAGAGAGAGAGAGAGAGAGAGAGAGAGAGAGAGAGAGAGAGAGAGAGAGAGAGAGAACTTGAAAACTTAAACTTTATTTTCCAAGGATATAGATTTTAGGCAACGAGAGAGAGAGGTCAATGTCTAAATATAACGACGGAAGTTACATTTCATTGGTCGATTTCTTATTTTGCAGTGACGTTTACCTACTGTCCAAAAATAAACACGGTATCCCATTCCTAATCCAATTCTATCCCATTCCTAAAGCCAATTCTTAGGGAAATCTTAAGATTTCTTTGGGTTTAGGCAAACCAACTTAGGATCAGGCCTTAGGATCTCCTATGCAACCGGCCCCAGGGAGAGAAAGAGAGTCAGAAACTGAACGTAATGTGTGAGCTGGCGTATAGATGGAAATATTGTCGCATAGGTAAGATGGAGCAGCTTTATGGATAGATTTATAGTAAGGGGTGTTTAATTTATACTCAATTCTGTCTGCGACAGGAAGCCAGTGTAAAAGAACGGAGAAGAGGGCTAACATGATCGAACTTTTTCTTTCTAAGGACAAGACGAGCAGCTGTGTTTTGAATACGCTGGAGACAAGATAGAGAAGAGACTGACAGGCCAGAAAGGAGAGCATTACAGTAGTCAATACGAGATAGGATGAGGGAAGTAACAAGATTTGCTGTGGCTTCATCTGAGAGGTATTTACGAATATAGCCAATGCGACGAATTTGATAGTAGCAGGACTGACAGGTCTGAGTGAGGAAACTCTGCATGGTAAGAGTATTGTCCAAAGTGACGCCTTAGTTTTTGACAGAGTCTGAGAGGGGAATGATATTGTTACCCAGTTGGATTGACTCTATGGAAACAGCGGCTAGTTGATGTTTGTCCTTACAAGCATTGCTTCGGTTTTTTCACCATTTAATTGAAGTTTATTTTGAACCATCAAATTTTGAATATCCCTACAGCAGTTGTTACTTTCTGAAAAAATGGAATCTAGATCTTAAAGGGCTGTACTGTTTTGGAGTTGTGAGTCATCTGCTTAGAAGTGATGTTTCATGTTGTGCTGGTCGACACACGCGCGAAGGCACACACACACACATGCGCGCGCGCGAACGCGCGAACGCTCGCACACACACACACACGCACGCACACACAAACACGCACGGTACACACACACACACACACACACACACACACACACACACACACACACACACACACACACACACACACGCACGCGCGCGCGCGCGCGCAAGAACACACGCACGTACACGCACACATACACACACACGCGTGGCTAGGAGCATTTGTCAGGCGGCTCCTGATCGCCTGGTATGGTGGTTTTGTCCTGGGACACCTGGGGCATTTCATGGGGACAGCCTTGCCACGGGCTGCCCCACCCCGTCCTGATAACAGCCACCAGCACGCAGATACAGACACAAACAAGACGCATATAGACAGAGACACAGACAGACACACACACACATACAAGACTCGATGGCTTGGAGTCAAAACGGACTATCTTAGATGGTCCATTGGCATATTATTTGATTTATTACAAAACTAATAACTTGCATAAAAACATGACTGCAGAAATATAAAAAGGGGGTTTTCCTTTTTAACTTAAGCAGTCTTTTTTTTTAATACATGTTATTAGTTTTCGTAATAAGTTCAATAATATGTCAATGGACTATCTAAAGATAGTCCGTTTTGACTTCAAGCTATCGATATTTATTTTATTTTATTGTGTGCTCGCACACAAACACAGACACAGACACATACACAGACAGACACACACACACACACACACACTCAAACATTGCCTCTCCCGTGAAACACTCACATACACAGACACCCAAAACAAAGTTATGTGATGACTATTACACATCACACATATTTATTGTGGGTGTCTACTTTTGTCCCACTTTCCGCTTTTTACTGCCGTGAGAAGTTCTACTGAAGTCTTCGCTTTAAAAAAAAAATATATTAATAGCCTGATAGTGTTTTGATAAACATGAAAATAGGACACTAGTAATAATAACAAAAGCATTCATCACATAACCGTATTAATTATATGGATAAAACAATCAACTGATCTCGTGTTAAAATCGATTTCCATACAAGATAAAGCCACACATAAATAAATGTGCGTTTGAATGAATGAATGAAATGTAGAGTTTTGCGTCCTCTCGGCCCGGGAAGGCACATATAAGACATTTGTAAATGTGCGTTTGTGAATACAGAATGTCTTTTATATTGATTCATAAATATTATGAAATGGGTACATTTGTTTTATAAATAAAGGAAATGTTCCCCCCCCCCCCAAAAAAAAAAAAAAAAAAAAAAAAAAAAAAGAAGAAAAAAGACATCAAATCATGAAACAAAAATGTATTATTGAAAACCTGTAACAAGAAACTGCATTAAATATTCTATATAAAAAACACACCACGGTTTAATCCACCTATCCCCAACTCCTCTCCCATCTACCCTTTCCATCCCTATCACAGGCCACACTAAAAAAACACCACCATAACAGAAAACAAAAACAATACAGAAATAAATATGTAAAAGGACACTTCAAGAAATGTCTGGATATGTCATTGATCAAACCACCCCCACATCCTGCAAACCACAGACAAACAGAATAAAGGTATGTGATGATGATGATGACACCTCACACATATTTATTCTGTATGTCTTCCACACACATGTTTATTCACACATGTTTATTCTGTATGTCTTCCACAGCACACATGTTTATTCTGTATGTCTTCCACACCACACATGTTTATTCTGTATGTCTTCCACACCACACATGTTTATTCTGTATGTCTTCCACACAGCCCACATGTTTATTCTGTATGTCTTCCACACCACACATGTTTATTCTGTATGTCTTCCACACAGCCCACATGTTTATTCTGTATGTCTTCCACACAGCCCACATGTTTATTCTGTATGTCTTCCACACAGCCCACATGTTTATTCTGTATGTCTTCCACAGCCCACATGTTTATTCACTTCCACACAGTTTTATTCTGTATGTCTTCCACACCACACATGTTTATTCACACACATGTTTATTCTGTATGTCTTCCACACTGTATGTCTTCCACACATGTTTATTCTGTATGTCTTCCACACACCACACATGTTTATTCTGTATGTCTTCCACAGCACACATGTTTATTCTGTATGTCTTCCACACCACACATGTTTATTCTGTATGTCTTCCACACCACACTGTGTTTATTCTGTATGTCTTCCACACACCACACATGTTTATTCTGTATGTCTTCCACACACCCCACATGTTTATTCTGTATGTCTTCCACACAGTTTATTCCTTCCACATGTTTATTCTGTATGTCTTCCACACAGCCCACATGTTTATTCTGTATGTCTTCCACACAGCCCACATGTTTATTCTGTATGTCTTCCACACCACACATGTTTATTCTGTATGTCTTCCACACCACACATGTTTATTCTGTATGTCTTCCACACAGCCCACATGTTTATTCTGTATGTCTTCCACACAGCCCACATGTTTATTCTGTATGTCTTCCACACACCACACATGTTTATTCTGTATGTCTTCCACACCACACATGTTTATTCTGTATGTCTTCCACAGCCCACATGTTTATTCTGTATGTCTTCCACACAGCCCACATGTTTATTCTGTATGTCTTCCACACCACACATGTTTATTCTGTATGTCTTCCACACCACACATGTCTTCCATGTCTTCCACACACATGTTTATTCACACATGTTTATTCTGTATGTCTTCCACACAGTTTATTCACACATGTTTATTCTGTATGTCTTCCACAGCCCACATGTTTATTCTGTATGTCTTCCACACAGCCCACATGTTTATTCTGTATGTCTTCCACACCACACATGTTTATTTTACTGTCTTCCACACCACACATGTTTCTGTATGTCTTCCACACCACACATGTTTATTCTGTATGTCTTCCACACAGCCCACATGTTTATTCTGTATGTCTTCCACACAGTTTATTCTGTATGTCTTCCACACATGTTTATTCTGTATGTCTTCCACACCACACATGTTTATTCTGTATGTCTTCCACACCACACATGTTTATTCTGTATGTCTTCCACACAGCACACATGTTTATTCTGTATGTCTTCCACACAGCCCACATGTTTATTCTGTATGTCTTCCACACCACACATGTTTATTCTGTATGTCTTCCACACACCACACATGTTTATTCTGTATGTCTTCCACACACACACATGTTTATTCTGTATGTCTTCCACACACACACACATGTTTATTCTGTATGTCTTCCACACCACACATGTTTATTCTGTATGTCTTCCACACCACACATGTTTATTCTGTATGTCTTCCACACCACACATGTTTATTCTGTATGTCTTCCACACAGCCCACATGTTTATTCTGTATGTCTTCCACAGCCCACATGTTTATTCTGTATGTCTTCCACACCACACATTCTTTATTCTGTATGTCTTCCACAGCACACATGTTTATTCTGTATGTCTTCCACACAGCCCACATGTTTATTCTGTATGTCTTCCACACAGCACACATGTTTATTCTGTATGTCTTCCACACACCACACATGTTTATTCTGTATGTCTTCCACACCACACATGTTTATTCTGTATGTCTTCCACACCACACATGTTTATTCTGTATGTCTTCCACAGCCCACATGTTTATTCTGTATGTCTTCCACACAGCCCACATGTTTATTCTGTATGTCTTCCACACAGCCCACATGTTTATTCTGTATGTCTTCCACACCACACATGTTTATTCTGTATGTCTTCCACACACCACACATGTTTATTCTGTATGTCTTCCACAGCCCACATGTTTATTCTGTATGTCTTCCACACACCACACATGTTTATTCTGTATGTCTTCCACACCACACATGTTTATTCTGTATGTCTTCCACACAGCCCACATGTTTATTCTGTATGTCTTCCACACAGCACACATGTTTATTCTGTATGTCTTCCACACAGCCCACATGTTTATTCTGTATGTCTTCCACACAGCCCACATGTTTATTCTGTATGTCTTCCACACAGCACACATGTTTATTCTGTATGTCTTCCACACACCACACATGTTTATTCTGTATGTCTTCCACACCACACATGTTTATTCTGTATGTCTTCCACAGCCCACATGTTTATTCTGTATGTCTTCCACACAGCCCACATGTTTATTCTGTATGTCTTCCACACCCCACAGTGTTTATTCTGTATGTCTTCCACACACCACACATGTTTATTCTGTATGTCTTCCACACAGCCCACATGTTTATTCTGTATGTCTTCCACACACACTTCCACACACACATGTTTATTCTGTATGTCTTCCACACCACACATGTTTATTCTGTATGTCTTCCACACCACACATGTTTATTCTGTATGTCTTCCACAGCCCACATGTTTATTCTGTATGTCTTCCACAGCCCACATGTTTATTCTGTATGTCTTCCACACCACACATGTTTATTCTGTATGTCTTCCACACCACACATGTTTATTCTGTATGTCTTCCACAGCCCACATGTTTATTCTGTATGTCTTCCACACAGCCCACATGTTTATTCTGTATGTCTTCCACACAGCCCACATGTTTATTCTGTATGTCTTCCACACAGCCCACATGTTTATTCTGTATGTCTTCCACACACACATGTTTATTCTGTATGTCTTCCACACACCACACATGTTTATTCTGTATGTCTTCCACACAGCACACATGTTTATTCTGTATGTCTTCCACACAGCCCACACATGTTTATTCTGTATGTCTTCCACACCACACATGTTTATTCTGTATGTCTTCCACACAGCCCACATGTTTATTCTGTATGTCTTCCACACACCACACATGTTTATTCTGTATGTCTTCCACAGCCCACATGTTTATTCTGTATGTCTTCCACACCACACATGTTTATTCTGTATGTCTTCCACACCACACATGTTTATTCTGTATGTCTTCCACACAGCCCACATGTTTATTCTGTATGTCTTCCACACCACACTGTATGTCTTCCACACACACATGTTTATTCTGTATGTCTTCCACAGCACACATGTTTATTCTGTATGTCTTCCACACCACACATGTTTATTCTGTATGTCTTCCACACCACCCACATGTTTATTCTGTATGTCTTCCACAGCCCACATGTTTATTCTGTATGTCTTCCACACCATGTTTATTCTGTATGTCTTCCACACAGCTGTATGTCACATGTTTATTCTGTATGTCTTCCACACAGCCCACATGTTTATTCTGTATGTCTTCCACACCACACATGTTTATTCTGTATGTCTTCCACAGCCCACATGTTTATTCTGTATGTCTTCCACACCACACATGTTTATTCTGTATGTCTTCCACACAGCCCACATGTTTATTCTGTATGTCTTCCACACAGCACACATGTTTATTCTGTATGTCTTCCACACAGCACACATGTTTATTCTGTATGTCTTCCACACAGCACACATGTTTATTCTGTATGTCTTCCACACAGCCCACATGTTTATTCTGTATGTCTTCCACACAGCCCACATGTTTATTCTGTATGTCTTCCACACAGCACACATGTTTATTCTGTATGTCTTCCACAGCCCACATGTTTATTCTGTATGTCTTCCACACCACACATGTTTATTCTGTATGTCTTCCACACGGCACACATGTTTATTCTGTATGTCTTCCACACCACACATGTTTATTCTGTATGTCTTCCACACACCCACATGTTTATTCTGTATGTCTTCCACAGCCCACATGTTTATTCTGTATGTCCCACACAACACTGTTTATTCTGTATGTCTTCCACACATGTTTATTCTGTATGTCTTCCACACACCACACATGTTTATTCTGTATGTCTTCCACACATGTTTATTCTGTATGTCTTCCACATGTTTATTCTGTATGTCTTCCACACCACACATGTTTATTCTGTATGTCTTCCACACCACACATGTTTATTCTGTATGTCTTCCACACACACATGTTTATTCTGTATGTCTTCACATGTTTATTCTGTATGTCTTCCACACACCACACATGTTTATTCTGTATGTCTTCCACACCACACATGTTTATTCTGTATGTCTTCCACACACCACACATGTTTATTCTGTATGTCTTCCACACAGCCACACATGTTTATTCTGTATGTCTTCCACACAGCACACATGTTTATTCTGTATGTCTTCCACACCCACACATGTTTATTCTGTATGTCTTCCACACAGCACACATGTTTATTCTGTATGTCTTCCACACACCACACATGTTTATTCTGTATGTCTTCCACACACCACACATGTTTATTCTGTATGTCTTCCACACAGCCCACATGTTTATTCTGTATGTCTTCCACACACAGCCCACATGTTTATTCTGTATGTCTGTATGTCTTCCACAGCCCACATGTTTATTCTGTATGTCTTCCACACCACACATGTTTATTCTGTATGTCTTCCACATGTGTTTATTCTGTATGTCTTCCACACAGCCCACATGTTTATTCTGTATGTCTTCCACACACCACACATGTTTATTCTGTA
>CM065700.1:41116886-41126886 GCA_017654935.2 Phymorhynchus buccinoides | reverse complement strand
CACACACACACTCTCACAAACATATACACGCACAATGAAAGAAATTTCAACCTTGGTCTCACCTCCATTACATCCACTTTACCTATCACAACTTTTTATCTCTCTCTCTCTCTCTCTCTCTCTCTCTCTCTCTCTCTCTCTCTCTCTCTCTCTCTCTCTCTCTCTCTCACACACACACACACACACACACACACACACACACACACACACACACACACACACGTCACACACACACCACAAATAGTCTACACACACAAACGCGCGCGCGCGTACACACACACATCCACACATCCACACACACAGAATAATATATACACACACACACACACATATGTCCACACACACAAATAGACATCACACACATACACACACGCACGCATGCACGCGCACGCACGCGCACACACACACACACACGCACACGCACACACACACACACACACACACGAGTTCCCCCCCCCCCCCACACACACACACACTCAATTGCATTATACTGTTGATCACCCCCTCCCATGAAACACACTCACATAGCAGTTATGATTACAGGGAGCAATCAATTTATGTCATACATTAAATAAGATTTCCACACAAGATAAAGACGTACATACATTTTTTTCCAATATGTCTATTACATTAATACATGAATATAATGAAATGGACAGGTTTCTATTACATAACTGAAATGCTAAAATAAACTTTTTAAAAACCCAAAACCAACAACAACATCAAAGTATATGAATAACGGTTATTATCAGAATCAGTACGATGAAAGTGAATTAAACATTGCTTTAAATAAACAGACAATATAATCTATCGATCCTCAAATCCCCACCCACCTATTCCTTCCACCCCATCATTGGCCACTCAAAAGCAACGATATAAACAAAAACCGAAACAGAAATGAATAAATAAACAGACAGTCCAATAAATGTACGGATATGCCATTGATCAAACCGCCCCACATCTATCAAACCACAAACACACAGAATAAATTTATGTGATGATCATCAAACATCACATATATTTATTCTGTACATCTTTCACATAAGCATCACACATATAAGCGATGTTTGTGAATCCGTTTAAAAAGGAATTAACACACAATAAAGGCATGTCATTCAGTTATATGCTCCCGTCTCTCTGCATAATTAGGTACAGTTTCAACAAATGGTAAAATACATTACATGTTACTTATTTGCACAGAATTCAAATTATTCAACATCCAAGAAAAGCAACCGCAAATACAAATATGTAATGATGATTGAACAGCACGTAGCTTTAATATGTCAGTCAACAACGTTTGTTTTACTTTTAGATACATAGTTCTGTTATTAAAAACAAAAGACGACAAAAAAAGAACAAGACACTTAACTAAATTCTGAATGAAAAAACATGTATTTCAGTTTGAACAGTCTTCAGAAAAAGCCCCAAAGACTCACACATTGAACAGTCATACTTTGACACTAAATGTCAAACATAAACACATGTACATAGAATTAATGCAAAATTCATCGACCCCTTCCACCCCACCCCCACCCCACGCACAGAATAAAGGTATGTGATGATAATCGAAAATAACACACATAGGCTCACTGAGGCAAGCCTGAAACGAGTGAAGTTTGCTTGGAATTCTTGTAATCATCACACATATTTATTCTGTATGTCTCTGTTGCATTTTGTTAATATCAGTTTCAGATGGACTGATTCTATCAATCATATTTAACAATGATTTTGTTTTCGGAAACCAGTTATACACATCTCTATAAATCCCCATCCCTCACTAAATGTCCACCTCCAAAAAAACAACCAAAATGGCAAACACGAAAAATCAAAATATCCACACACAAAAAAACAACCCCACTGAATAAAGGTATGTGATGGCGATCACAACTTATCACACATATTTCTACTGTGTGCATAAATAATTTTCATGTCAGGGACGGAAATGGTAGAATGGGGGAAACTGACCAGGGTTTGGGTTTGGTGATCAAGGTAGAAAATAGGAGAAGCAAGCTTTCCGCTCGTAGAGCTTTCATCAGGCTGGGGGTTAGTGGGGAGAGAGAGAGTTTAAAAGCAAGATGACAACAAAAAACTGTCCATTTCCATTTCATATGGATCAAATAGTACGAACTGATTACACTTTACACAGTTGTATTTTTCAAACAATAAAAATGTAGGGCTTCGAAAATAACAAGATAACGCATTTATGTCTATCCATCATCAATGGTACACCTTCATCCCTCACAGAATCAAAACAAAATAGCACACATTTCGAGATATTTTATCAATAAACCCCCTCTCCCCCCCGACACAGAATAAAGGTATGTGATCATGATCACACATCACACATCACACATATTTATTATGTGTATTTAATCAACTCTCGAGTCAGTGTTTCTTCTACTTTACATGGATCAAACGACAGGACCACAATCCTTCATCATCAGCTATCTTCACCCAAGCATGCATATACATGTGGACGAAAAAAGACAATCCTGAACTCATGTCCACTACATGAATTTAATCCCTCTCTCTCTCTCTCTCTCTCTCTCTCTCTCTCTCTCTCTCTCTCTCTCTCTCTCTCTCTCACAAATACCTCTATATACCAACCAGAATCCACCCACATCTCACAAACACATAAACGCGCAATGAAAGAATTGTTAACCTTGATCTCACCTCCACTACATCCACTTTACCTATCACAACTCTCTCTCTCTCTCTCACACACACACACACACACACACACAACACATAATTTACACACACGCGCGCGCGCGCACACACACACACACATATATACATTCGCCCATACACACACACACACACACACACACACACACACACACACACACACACACACACACACACACACACACACACACACACACACACACACACACACACACACACACACACACACACACTCAATTGCATTATACTGTTGATCACCCCCCTCCCATGAAACACACTCACGTAGCAGTTATGATTAGAGGGAGCAATCAGTTTATATCACACATTAAATAAGATTTCCACACAAGACCAAGACGTATATGAAACAATTTTGTCAATATGTCTATTACATTAATACATGAATATAATGGAAACGGGCAGGTTTGTTTTACACAATTGAAATGCTAAAATAAACTAAAAAAAACAACATCGAAGTTTATGAATACCGGTTATTATTAGAGTCAGTACCATGACAGTGAACTAAACGTTGCTTTAAATAAACAGACATGCAATATATCGATCCTCAACTCCTCCACCACCTATTCTTTCCACCCCTATCATAGGCCACTCAAAAGCTACGACAGAAAGAAAAAAAGAAACAGAAATGAATAAAATAATAAAAAGACACTCCAAGAAATGTAGGGATATGTCATTGACCAAACCGCACAACATTTTTCAAACCACAAAATACACATAATTAAGATATGTGATGACGACCATACATCACATATATTTATTATGTACATCTTTCACATAAGCATCACACATATAAGCGATGTTTGTGAATCCGTTTAAAAAGAAATTCACACACAATAAAGGCATGTCATTCAGTTATATGCTCCCGCCTCTCTGCATAATTAGGTAAAGTTTCAACAAATGGTAAAATAAATTACATGTTACTTATTTGCACAGAATTCAAATGATTCAACATCCAAGAAAAGCAACCGCAAATACAAAATACAAATATGTAATGATTGAACAGCACGTAGCTTTAATGTCAGTCAACAACATTTGTTTCAGATACATAGTTCTGTTATTCAAAACAAAAGACGACAAAACAAGAACAAGACACTTAACTAAATTCTGAATGGAAAAAAAATGGAGTTCAGTTTTAACAGTCTTCAGACAAAGCCCCAAAGACTCACACATTGAGCAGTCATACTTTGACACCACACATCAAGCATAAGCACATGTACGTAATGCAAAATTAATCGACCCCTTCCACCCCAACCCCAACCCCCACCCCACGCACAGAATAAAGGTATGTGATGATAATCGAAAATATCACACATAGGCTCACTTAGATAAGCTTGAAACGAGTGAAGTTTGCTTGGAATTCTTCTAATCATCACACATATTTATTCTGCATGTCTCTGTTGCATTTTGTTAATATCAGTTTCAGATGGACTGATTCTGTCCACTATAATTAACACTGTTTTTAGCAAACCAATTATACACATCCCCATCAATCCCCAGCCCTCACTATCTGGCCAATTTTCTCAGAGGGAAGTTTGCTTGGAATTCTAATCATCACATATTTATTCTGAAAACTTAATATAATATCTTATAAACCAACACACACACACACACACACACACACACACACACACACACACACACACACACACACACACACACACACACACACACACACACACACACACACAGATGGCAATCACATCTTATCACATATTTTTTCTGTGTGTGTAAACAGTTTTCATGTCTATTCCCGTTTCATATATGGATCAAATGGCACGTGTCCAGGGGGCAAGTGACCGGTGGGCAAATGGACCGGGGGGCAAATGGCCGTGGGGCAAATGGACTGGGGGGCAAATGGTCTGGGGGCAAATGTGTGTGGGGTGTGGGGGAATGGCAGGGAGTGTGCGGGGGCAAATGTCCGGGAGGGAAGTGGCCTAGACCCACCATTAACATCAACAGAATAGTTGGTGGGGGTGGGGTGGGGGAGATGATTCTGATATCTCATACATTGCCCCCACCCCCCACCCACCCTAATTGTCTGTCCATAGTAGTAACACAACAACTAACTACACTTTACATTTTGTGTTGTAAATAATAAAAATGAAGGGCTTCGAAAATAAGAAGATAATACATTAATCATCAAACTTTGCTGCAGCTTCGCCTTTCACAGAAACAGAAGACAAGCACAAATTTCGAGGTACGTTATCATCAATAACAAACACACACACACACACACACATTGACAAACTTCCCCCTCCCTCCCGACAAATAATACAGGTATGTAATGATGATTTACACTATATCACACACATTCATTCTGTTTATTTCATCAATCTGTTTAAAAAGTTTTTTCCTCTACTTCACAGGGATCAAAGGAGAGGATCACCAACCTTCATCTGATTAGGTAAAGTTTCAACAAATGGTAAACATGGAAACAAATGTCAATTGAACTTATGTCCACTGCATCCACTTAACCCTTCTCTCTCACAAATACTTCTATACACCAACCACCAGCACACCCACATCTAAACACGCACGCACACACACACAGTTCTGTTATCTCTCAAAAGACTCAAAACTCTCTCTCTCACTTAACTAAATTCTGAATCTCTCTCTCAGTTTTAAGTCACAGACAAAGCTCCAAAGACTCACACACACACAGCACACATACACACACACACACACACAAGCACAGCACATGCGCGTAATGCGCGCGCGCGCGCGCCTTCCACCCCAACCCCAACCCCCACACCACACACAGAATAAAGGTATGTGACATACACGAAAATATCACACATACATACACTTAGATAAGCACACGAGTGAAGTTTGCACGGAATTCTTCTAATCATCACACACACACACACACACACATGTCTCTCTTGCATTTTGTTAATGTCAGTTTCATACACATATGTCCACACAAAAACACACACACACATTATACACACACGCGCGCGCGGCCACGCACGCGCACGCGAGCGCACACACAAAGAACAGAAATAAATAAACAAAAAGACACACCAACACTAGTTATGTCATTGATCAAACCACACCCGTATACTTCCAACAGCAAACACACAGAATAATGATATGTGATGGTGATCACACGTCACACATATTTAGTCTGTATGCCTTTCACACAATCATCACACGTTGCTTGTTAATCCACAATTTTAAAAACATCTCACACGTACTATAAAGACATGTCAATTGTCATTCAATGACCTGTCTCCGCCCCCATGCATAATTATGCAAAGTTTCAATACATTATGAAATAAATTGAATGTTACATTTACCATTTGTAAATACATGTACTTCGGATTTATTGTCCAACAGCCCAGACACGTGACCAAATGCAGAGAATACAAACAGGTGACGATCATCAAATATGTCGAACAATAACATAATTATTATTCTGTCTGTCCACGGGGTTTTTTTCAGAAACATTTTTCCATTATTACAAAATAAAATAAAACAACAACCAACCAGCTCCCCACCCCACCCCAACCCAACCCAAATTTTGATTTAGGCACAAAGTACATTTTTACTTCTTCTTTTTTCTCACACAAACGAGAATGAGAATGATAATGCTGTGCGTAGAAATTAAGAATAAAAGGCATCCATCGGTCTTCAAACTTCACTACACCTTCGCCCTCACGGGGGAAAAAAAGACAAAACATACCATTTCAATATACCATGGCAATAAACCCCCCAACACAGAATAAAGGTATGTGATAATGATTACATATCAGACATATTTATTCTGTGTGTGTCATCAACTTTTGCGACAGTTTCCCCTTCTATTTCACAACGATCTAATAGCTAGATCATCATCAACCACCGCCTCAGGCTCACAAAGACACTCATACACATGAAAGAATTGTCAAACCCTGAACTCCCACCTGTCGTATGCAAAAAACCCTTCTCTCTGTAAATACTTCGCTCGCTACTATGAGTTAGCATTTGCGACATTAAGGATGAACACAATTTCACTTTTTCCGTATTTGAAACACTTTTCCGTACTCAAATCGTTCATATTTCATGACATTACGGAAAAAAGTGAAATTTAAAAAAATTCGCTCAATGTCGCAAATGCACACAAATGCTAAGTCTCATAGTAGCGAGCGAAGTATTTACACGATGCTACTTTTTTGCATACGACACCCTCCACTACATACCACACACATTCCACACCACGCGCACGCACTCAGAAATAAAGCCCCACATCCACACACACATTATCCACGCGTGCGCGCGCACACGCACACGCCACACACAAAACACGCACACACGCACGCGCACGCACGCACGCACGCACGCACACACACACACACACACACACACAAACACACACACACACACAAAACACACACCCACAACATACTGGTTATTTGATCAAACCACCCCCGAATCTTGAAACAGCAAACACACAGAATAAAGCGCACACATGGCGTTCACACGTCATACACATTCAATCTGTATGCCAATCACACAGCGATCACACATTCTTACGTTGACATGTTAATGGAATTTTTGGTAAATCACGCACACTATAAAGGCTGTCTCCGCCCCCATGCATAATTATGCAAGGTGTCAATACATTATGAAATAAACTGAATGTTACATTTTTTACCATTTGTAAATACATGTACTTCAGATTTATTGTCCAACAGCCCAGACACGTGACCAAATGCAGAGAATACAAACAGGTGCCCTTCATCAAATATGTTCAAGATATACAGAAGAATGGAGTCTCTCTGTCCACAAAGGCAGCAGAGAGATCAAGAATTGCCAAAAAATTAAATTTGACCAGCATCGGAACCAGCTCCCTGTTTCAGTACAGTGGTTGGCAAACTTTGATTTAGGCATGATGAAGATTTTTTGAGAATTGTTTGATCGCTAAGTTGTTTCAGAATGAGAATGAGAAAGAAAGGCGTAGAAATTAAGAATAAGTTTCATCCATCGTTTATTCAAAAAATACCCCCCTGGGGGCACATGAAAAAAAATATAAGTAACAAAAATGCTATATTTCACATATTTAATTAAGAAAAGGCAATAAATGCACATAAAGCAGAATAAAGGTATGTGATAATGATTACATATCGAACATAATCATTCTGTGTGTGTCATAAACTTTTGCGACAGTTTCCCTTCTATTTCATACTGATTTAATAGCTAGATCATTATATACAATCGCTCAGGCTGACAAAGACACTCATACACATGAACGAATTGTCAACCCTGAACGACCCTCCACACAAACACTTTACCCACTGTCTCTCTAAGAAATAAAGCCCCTCATCCATATCTACATTAAATGCCTTCGCATGCGTTAGCAAGCGCGCACACACACACGCACACACACACGCACACACACACACACACACACACACACACACACACACACACACACACACACCCCACACACACATACATACATTTTTATGCGCACAAGCACTCATACACGAATACAATCTAACAGGGAACTTGTTCAAACGCATTCTATTTTCGCCTGGCAATACAAACTACAAGCATAAGTAGGCCTAATCCTACCACAACAGTCCAGACATAACATGAATAGGGGTTGATTAACTGAGGTATGATTAATGATTCTGCATAGGTAACTTTAACAAAGCTTTGCTAAAGCAGAGAGCGTCAGTCTTATGGCCACTTGTAAACAAATCGTGGAATTTAATGGCCCTATTAGGGTGTCTACGGAAATAGGGTTTTAGGAAGTCATTTCTATAATATCTAAAATAGCTGGCAATTAAAAATGAAATGAGAATTCAGCATCCTAAACTATTAGTATTGCACTTTGTAGGCAAACTCTCTCTTCACGTGAAGATTGTTTTAGTGTCCGTCCTTTCTGTACAGTCTTCTCTATGAGTTTGGAGAGTGTCCTATATTTAAGATACAGGTCTGTAGTTTTTCAGATTATTGGGATCCAGATTGTTTTTCTTGAGAAGGGGCCTTACAAGAGCGGTTTTGAAAGCAGAAGGGAACACACCTGAAACTAAAGAAGAATTGATGATGGTGGTGATTGATTGCAGAAGATGTTGATAGATTTGTGAGAAAAGAGAGAGCGGGGATGGGGTCAAGATCACATGATTTGAAGTGCATTTCTTTCAGAGTAGAAAGAACTTCGGTCTCAGACACCGGCTTGAAAGAGAGAAGGGGACACCAGTGAACTTGGGTCTGGAATAGTTGGTTGAAAAGGACATGGAGTCGATTTTTGATGAGTAGATCGATAATCTTGGTGGAGAAGGAGGAGGAAAAAGTTTCTGGCAGTTTGTCAGGACTGATATTTGATGGCAGAGGACTTGATTTCTTAGTGCCTAAGAGATCAGACATGGTGGAAAACAGGACCTTTATTGTGTAAGCTTCAAGAATTTTATACGAGAAATAGTTTGTTTTTGCCTTGGCAGAAGAAGAGTGAAGATCTTGCGGAAAAAATGATATAATCTGACGATGGATTTCTAGTTTGGAGGCCCGCCACTGACACACACACGCGCGCACGCGCGCGCGCACGCAAGTACACACGCACAGTCACACACATACACACACATGGCTAGGAGCATTTGTCAGGCGGCTCCTGGTCGCCTGGTATGGTGGTTTTGTCCTGGGACACCTGGGGCATTTCATAGGGACAGCCTTGCCACGGGCTGCCCCACCCCGTCCTGATAACAACCACCAGCACGCAGATACAGACAGACAAATGGACAGACAGACAAACTGACAGGCACACAAACATGTATGCTTGTATATGATACACTGACATCTTGCTGGGAGCTGAAAACGGTAGCGTGTCCAGCTGCTCCACTAAAGCTGCCGCATCAGACTAGGGACACTGTTATGTACATTTTTCTTTGCATCCCTCCCCCATCCCCTCTTCTGTTTCTTATGTTCTGTTTACTATATTTATTTATCTATTTTTCTTCCTTGCTGTGACTTAGCTGTGCGCACGACCAACGTTTTTCTTCTTCTTTTTTTCCAACATCGGCAGAATCTTCAATTTGATGAAGGAGGCTGATTACATAATGTAATGGGAAGAAGAAGAAGACATACAAACACACACTGAGAGAGAGACAAAGACTCACTCTCACTCTCTCTATTTATATAATCTCTCTCTCTCTCTCTCTCTCTCTCTCTCTCTCTCTCTCTCTCTCTCTCTCTCTCTCTCTCTCTCTCTCTCTCACACACACACACACACACACACACAGAGATAATAAATCAATTCTGTGCATGCCTGCAGGCGTTTGTGTCAAGTGCTGTTTTATTTGCCAAAACAAAT
>CM065700.1:41089706-41116386 GCA_017654935.2 Phymorhynchus buccinoides | reverse complement strand
TTGAATCAGCGGGTGTAGGTGGCTACAAGCGATGGAAAGGGTTAATTAATCTTGGCATCCAAAACCTGTCCGCGCCAGCCCACCAAAAGCCTCTCCACCGCGCGCGTAGCTGCTGGCGCAAGATTTCTTTGCTCTATATCCACAACTGTGTTGACTCTTTTAATTACTCCCTGTAACAAGACTGACCATGAGATAGGCAGATGACAGTTCCTGGTCGACAGGACTGCCATCTGAAGGAAAACTTGGTGGCAGGTCTCCTCCTAATGAGGAGACTGCACTTTGCACCGAAGGACACAAAGAGACAAACACGCCACCAGCTTCAAAGCGCAGATCCGGGAAGTGCAAATGTGCGCATTTGTAACATTTGGAAGGGAAACAAGGAGGACTGAGAGAAAGAGGACGAGAGAGAGAGAGAGAGAGAGAGAGAGAGAGAGAGGAGAGAGAGAGAGAGAGAGAGAGAGAAGAGAGAGAGAGAGAGAGAGAGAGAAAGAGAGAGAGATAGATAAGAGAGCGAGAGCGAGAGAGAGAGAGAGAGAGAGAGAGAGAGAGAGAGAGAGGAGAGGGAGAGAGAGAGAGAGAGAAAGAGAGGAGAGAGAGGAAAGAGAGAGAAAGAGAGGAGAGAGAGAGGGAAAGAGAGAGAGAGAGAGAGAAGAGAGAGAGAAAGAAAAGACAGAGATAACAGAGAGGGAGAGAAGGGGGGGGGGGGGAGTGAGATGAGAATGAATGAAAAATGGTGTTTTACGTCCTCTCGTCTGGAACAGACCAAATGGACAATTTTGAGATTACAAAGATGGTGGAAACGATAAATGAGGCAGTGAACACCAGTAAAGTTCGATTTTTTTTTAACAATAAAAGATAGGTGGTAGCGGTAAACCACGCCTCGGTTAAACCTCATCGGCTATTGGGGATGGTATGTTCATAGTGGGGTGTTTTGCCAAGGGTAACATCCCCACTCGTTTTATAGCCACAAGGACTAGGAGGTTGGCATTGGGGGTAGGTATATGTTCCTAATACGTAGGGTGATTTGCCAAGGGACATCACACTCTTCTAGCCACAAGGACTTTAGATGTTGGGCATGGGGGTGAGTATAGTTCAAATACGTAGGTGATTTGCCAAGGGCACATCCACACTCTTCTAGCCACAAGGATTTAGGATGGTTGATATGGGGGTGGTATGTTCATAATACGTAGGGTTGCACTTGTGCAAGGGCACATCCACACTCTTTCACCACAAGGACTTTAGGATGGTGATATTTGGGGTGGTATGTTCACAGAGGGGTGCTTTGCCAAGGGCAATCCACCACTCTTTCAGCCACAAGCGGACCTTAGGATGGTGATATTGGGATGGTATGTCACGAGGGTGCTTTGCAAAGGGCATATCCACACTCTTTCAGCCACAAGGACTTTAGGATGGTGATATTGGGGATGGTAGTTCACAGATGGGGTGCTTGCCAAGGGCACATCCACACTCTTTCAGCCACAAGGCCTTAGGATGGTGAGATTGGGGATGGTATGTTTCAAAAGAGGGGTGCTTTGCCAAGGGCACATCCACCACTCTTTTCAGCCACAAGGACTTTAGGATGCGTATATTGGGGATGGTATGTTCACGAGGGGTGCGTTGCCAAAGGGCACATCCACACTCTTTCAGCCACAAGGACCTTAGGATGGTTGATATTGGGGATGGTATGTTCACAGAGGTGGGTGCTTTGCCAAGGGCCACACCCACACTCTTTCAGCCACAAGGACCTTAGGATGGTTGATATTGGGGATGGTATGTTAACAAGAGGGGTGCTTGCCAAGGCAATCCACACTCTTTTCAGCAACAAGGACTTTAGGATGTTGATATTGGGAATGGCATGACTCATAGTGGGGTGCTTTGCCCAATTTCGTAATGATGTCTTGCAAGGGCCACATCCCCAATCTTCATCCATGAAGCCTTAGTACAGTAGAGTCATGGATGATCCACAAAAGCCCAAACTAATCCCTTAGGCTGTAGCCCTTTAAAAAAAAACCATTTTTTACATTATTTATAATCCCGTCAACAGCAATGGTCTTCACAGGACTGTCACCACAGTAAACATCAAAAACGTCAATAACATCCTACATGTATTTACTTTACTCTACAAACCAACAAAACACACACACAAGCAGCATGACAATCGTAAGCCCAATGAGTCTGTGCAATAGCCTAACGATGTCCCCTCCAGTGCGTGTGCCAGTTAATAATTCAACCTTATAGTTTGGCTCGTTGCTTTGCAACGCGTCTGTGGATTGCTATTTTAAAGACCCACCAGTTCACGTGTCAAATCACGGGTTTCACACGGTTTTCCCTCTTTAGGGGAAGACGGGTTAAAAAGCGCATGGGCGGGTAAGAAGACCACCCCAATTATCTCATGAAATGAAGCACATTTCAGTCTCATTTTGCCCATGAGACGAGACGAGCGTTAATGTCTAGCATTCGTCTCATGGGCAAAATTTGACTGAATTTTTCTTCATTTCATGAGATAATTGGGGGGCTTCTTACCCGCCCATGCGCTTTGTTACCCCGTCCATCCCTCCACCCCCCCCCCCCATGCCCCTCTTTTTACCTTCTTCCCCTATAGCTGGAAAGACATCTTGGTTTGACCATCTCACTCCCGTACAAATCCCCCCCAAATTCAAAACGAAACATCGGGTTGTGTAAAGAGCAGCCTCAATTTGAAGTAAGGGGACATGTGTATGGTGGGTCACTAGCTAATCTCCAGGTGCTGGAGCACACCGATAATTTCACAGAGACGCCTCTGTGACTATTAATGTACCTAACCTAACCTAACCTAACCTAGTAAGAATCGGAACAAAACAAGGGACTTCATATCGTTGGTGCGTCCAGTGCATCTGGTTAACCTAGTTCTATTAGCGCCATGTATTTTACAACGCTTTTTCCTCTGCGTACCAATTTTTGTTTGTCAAAGGGGAAGTTGACTTTTTTTTCAAGTGCTGTAATGGAGAAAAACAACAACAGTGACGTAAGCTCTAAACAAAACAGAGAAGCGCATGGCAGTGAAGGGGAAGTTGACTCTTTTCTTCCGGTGCGCATGTGCGTTACTGTAACGGGGGAAAAAGAAGAGACATAAGCTCTTAAACTAAAAAACCGACAAGCACATGGCAGGGTGTTTGGCAGCGAATGCACACATGCGCGCTTAGGTGAAGTGCAGAGCAAAAACGTCCTCGCGCAAATGTATTTGCACTCAACTCTTGTTCGCGCCCACCCACACCCACCCCACCTATCTTCCTCTCTTCCCACCCTCACACCAGCATCTCATCATTTTCATCGTACGCAAACATACGGCACAAACACATAGGCGAGAAGACGAGGTAAAAAGCGCATGGGCGGGTAAGAAGCCCACCCCAATTAGCTCATGAAATAAAAGAGAAATTTCAGTCAAATTTGCCCATGAGACGATGCTGAGACATTAACGCTCGTCTCATGAGCAAAATGAGACTGAAATTTGCTTTCATTTTCATGAGATAATTGGGGTGGGCTTCTTACCCCCGCCCATGCGCTTTTTATCCCGTCTTACCCTAACAGTTTCACTAGAAGACAGTAATGGGATAGAGAGAAATGAATGAATGAACGAACGAATTGAGATGTATGAATGGTTATTTTGCTTTAGGAGTGCCTACATCCCATCAGCAATAGACGACCTTTGAGGAGAGAGAAAAAATAGAGGAGAGCACTTCCTGAAAATTAGAGTTATAATTACCTCGACTTACTCGGTCAAACCATAGCACCAAAGAAAGGCGGCATGGTGTCGAAGCTTGAAACGATGAGAGGATGGGAAGACAGGATGCCAGTCATCAACGTACAAACACTATTTTTTTTAGAAAAATTAATGAGGGGCGGCCAGTATCCGCAAAGGGATAGAACTTGCAAACTGTGACGTAAAATTTTAAATTACATCAACTTTAGAATGACGCAACGGTGTTCTAAGTGATTTGCCAGTCTACTCAAACACACGAGGCGAGAGCTGGGGATTTATACCTGATGCTAGAGTAGCTTCCCCTGTTTGACCGATTAAATTAGGCGAGATCACTCCCACACACCATGAAATTACTCCCCTTCATTTTTTGGAATTTCTTCTTCTTCTTCCTATTACTGGACTGGGCCTCACAGCGTTTAAAGTCCAACTTAATTGGTAAGCGACTAATTATTTCCGAAACAAATTCCTTTTGAGCACGATGCACGAAAAGAACAAAATGGAAATGGACAATGTAAAACAATGTGTGTGAGAGTTTGCCATGGATGCCATGACAAACATTTCTTTTTCAATTTTTTTTTCATTTCCTCGTGATCAACAAAGCCATCCCATCACACTAGTACTGTCCGCAAATGTCAGAGGTCAGCCATCAACAACCAACACACGAGTCCCCGTAATCCCAGGTAAGACAAAAGCGGGTCACGCAGCGTTTCCAGGTCCCGCGTTCCCCTGTGCTATGATATTTGCACGTCATTTCTTGTCTGTGTGTATTTGGTATTTGGTACTTTATAGTCACAGAGGCGTCTCTGTGGAATTCGGGTTGCTCCCACCTGGAGAGCGCGTCTCAGCCAGAGGCGCGCCACCCTTATTCTTTTTAATTTGCAATTGCGATTTTTGTGACTTGACTAGGAAGGGGGGGGAGGGGGGATTGTGTAGTGTGTGTGTGTAAAACTTTTGACATGACAACTTTTTCTTTATTGCATGACTTGGTGTAACGTGTGCTAACTGCTAAGTGCATGGGCACACAGGACCCTCAGTTTATCGCCTCATCCGAAAATGTATGAATGTTCAGATCGTAAGGCCTAGTTTAAAGTGTGAGAAAAAATCCCCTGTTACCCAGTTTCGACTCGGGGTTTATTGTATACGAGGTGAACGTCTTACCATCTGTGCCACTATACACCTAGAATGTTTCCCTCCTTTGAAGATTGGAGAGAGAGAGAGAGAGAGAGAGAGAGAGAGAGAGAGAGATAGAACAGATAGAGTGAAAGCGGAAAGAGAGAGAGTAGAGAAGAGAGAGAGAGAGAGGGAGAGAGAGTCACAGACAGCAATGTGGGAAAGAAGTAAACCAAACAACAATACACACCGTCCAAATTTTAGACATGTTTTTCTTTCTGATGTTTAATTCTTCAAACATATACACATGGTAGTAGGAATATGTGCGTGTGTGTGTGTGTGTGTGTGTGTGTGTGGTGTGTGTGTGTGTGTGTGTGTGTGTGTGTGTTTTGTGTGTCGCGCGTGTGTTATGTGTGGGTGAATTTGTGTGTGTGTGCGCATGCATGTATGTGCATGTGCATGTTTTAATTTGTCCATTTCATTTGTTACAACATATAAGCGAGTCAATAAACACACTATCATAACGCAGGAAACAAATCACACACACAGAGAGACACAACGTAATAAATTTGGTACAATTATTAGAAATATCGCAGAAAACAAGTAACAAATTTGATTCAATGATTAAATCTTAAAATAAAGGATGAACCTGAAGCTACAACTTAATCATAAATACAAGCATAAAAAAATTATTCATAAGCTCATTACATTGAAATAAATCTAATATCATATTTTATTTTATGATACATGATTCATCTTTTTTTTTATAAAAGAAATCCATCACAGGCTTTTGGATACAACTTTTTTGGGATGTAATCATAAACTCAATGAATCATTTCTTTTTTTCAGTTTTAAAAAATCCAAGTCACAACACAATTCCATGCGAAACCACTTATCTTTCACAAAGAACGCCTTATGACGTAATAGACACTGAATGTCTTAACACAGAAAGGAGTAAAATTAGGTCACAATGAGACATACTTATCATCATTTTTCTGTAACATCTTAAAATGCTTTGCATGATTATACAAATTAAACCTGCTAAAAAGATTATTTTAAAAAAATCAAAAATGCTTTTGAAAACCTTCTATACATTATTACTTAAAGTGATCTCTGAAATACAACAAAAAATATAGAAAAAAAATTGCCAAGTTAAACAAAAAAGAAACATATGCAGCAATGTGATTTGGACGGATTTCACCATAGAGAAGAAAAAAAAGATGCCCCCCCCAAAAAAAAAAGTTTTTAGATCAGCAACACATGCACGAAAACTCTACACAGTTTCTATCACAGAAGTATAATGATATGCAAACAAACAAAGCAACAGTAATATTTGACAAACATAATTTTGTCTCCCCATCACAGAAAGTAGATAGAATGAGGACAGATTACTACGGTACTTGTAAAAAATAAAATAATTTATTCGCCAAACCCCCAGAAAAATGCTCAAATACAACACGACAATGTTTTACCAATAGAAAAATGTTTCGAAGGTAAACAAAGATGGAAAAGAACAATTCGACACTAGCCCAAAAACTAACCCTCTTGCATTTATTCCGCCCCAAACCGCCCACCCGGAAGTTGCCTCTGTGTATTCAAGCCGCCCAAAACCGCCCGTAGCTTGCCCCCACTCTGAGACCCCCCTCTGATGGCATTTTCATCACGCATACTAAGTTCTGGCTTGTTATACACACACTATAAAGAAGCTTCTCACGTGCTGTGATGAGATAGTGACTGTACAGCGCTCTGCGTGCTTCAAAAGACAGATTTTCCCGAAAATGTGTGAAAGAATCTGAACACTAGAAGAAGCTTTTTCTGTAACAAATGCGAATGCAAGAGGGTTAAAGAAAAAGAAAAAAAAGGATTTAAGACTGAAAAGAATACAGACAAAAACCAACCATCAAAATGATAAATGAGAACGGACAAAACTGAAAGAATGTGAGACAGCAACACAAAAATAAATGACATACTTCTCCTCCTTCTTCGATCGCTCAGACAAGTTTCCTGTCAATTATGAGCGCAGATGCGTCATGCTGCCGTTATGCGCCTAACTAAGAAAAATAGTTAGGCCCAGCAAGCCCGACTTCGGCTGGAGGAAATCTTTTTGAAAGTTTTTCGTGGAACAAAAAGGGCAAGAGAATGGACCGGAAAGGCAGAAAGATAGTAGATGACAGTAAGCAAAGGGAAAAGGCAGAGTCAAAGAGAGTGACAGATTAGAGGAAGTTACAAGCACAGAAATTCCAGAAGGTGGGGGAACTATTTATACAAAAGACCCCCTGGTATCCCCTCGGGGGGGGGGGGGGGGGGGGGGGGGGGGGGGGGGGGGGGGGGTAATAAATGACATACAACAACACAGAAAAAACGATCTAGATGACCTGAAAACGGAGAAACGATCAAAGACAACAACACAGTCGTCGAACGGTTTCCATAAAACAAGACAAAAAAACCCAATCCATCAATTCAGGCATCAGAATAGTCTGAAGTCCATTCCTCTGAAAACTGCGGTAAAAGGGCCCTCAAGTCCCTAGAAGGTCGAAGAGGGACAACACTGAAATGAGTTCTGAACACCACCAAAAGTTTAATATAGTGATAAATCACTTTCAAAATGCTATTTAACACACAGGATAACACTCAATAAAAAAAAAAAAAAGCAAAACCTCTGACAAGAGAAGCCAATCCTCTGTCAGAAATTTGAAATCCTCTGATCCTCTGACAATTCTGATGCCTGCAGTAAGTCCGACTTCAGCTGGAAGAAATCTTTCTGGAATGTTTTTCGTGGAAAAAAAGGGCCAAGACAAATGGACCAGTAAGGTAGAAAGATAGTAGTAGATGACAGTAAACAAAGGGAAAAGGCAGAGTCAAAGAGAGTGACAGATTAGAGGAATTTACAAGCACAGAAACTTCCAGAAGGTGGGGGAACTATTTATACAAAAGATCCCTAAAGAACAATGTCGGGAGGGGGGGGGGGGGGGGGGGGGGGGGGGGTAATAAATTACATACAACAACACAGAAAAAATGATCTAGATGACCTGAAAACGAAAAAACGATCAAAGACAACAACACAATCGTCGAGAGGTTTCCATAAAACAAGACCCCCAAAACCCAATCCATCAACACCAAAACATGGGCCAAGGCCCTAGGACGGCAGAATGTGCTTGACGATGTGGGCGGCCTCCACCACGGTCTGCGGGGGAGGGCGACGAACACGGGGATCCCCAACCGGGACGTTCAGCCTGAAACGCACATTGATAATAAACACAATATAAAACCATTTGACCAACTCGAATTAAAGCGAGTGATTTGTAACAATGTCGTGATTAGGTATTAGGTACTTTATAGTCACAGAGGCGTCTCTGTGAAATTCGGGTTGCTCCCACCTGGAGAGCGCGTCGCAGCCAGAGGCGCGCCACCCAATTTTTAAAAAAAATTGTTGCTAACGAGTTGTCCATAAACTCTCATCAATATCCGTTATTCTTACCCCCCTTCCCTACCTGGCCCATGTCTACTAGATGTGTGATGTCATTGATGATGTCATAACTTTCCATATAATAGCCCTGGAATGATGGTTTTTGTTTTAGGCAAGTCAGGAAAGATCTCTAGACCATTGTGTGTTTTGTCCAGATTGAGTCTAACAAGTCTCTGAATGCGAAATCTCTGAGCTCACTTGATGTTGGTCTTGTTGTTGACGATACAGACAGATTGACTCAGTATAGGATCTTGTTGTTGACAAATAATAATAATAATAATAATAGTACATTTCTGCCCTGCTCTCATGGTGACCTCACTTTCGGTTTCCAATCCAGTCTATGCCTTGGTGCGTTCGGGTCAAAGTCATGGGGATCAGTGTGTTCTGGGGAGCTGTCGGTGGACGGTCGTGGTGGCGCCCTCGGAGGAGGACCTCACTCACGCTGGCTCCGCGACTAAGATAATAGTGTCGTCAGTAGGGGGCTTAGTAGGTGGTGTCCTGAACAGGCTCCACTGAACTCCACCGAAGTGACTCAGCAGAAGTGCAGTGTCTCCTCAGTTGGTTGCCTCCCGACGGCCTAACATAGATTCACTCCCCTTGGACTGCTGGTCTCGGTTTCTGCAACTTGAACAAACCCGGGGGGTAGCTGCGAATTGGGATTCGGAACGAGCGGCGTGGGAGCAACGCCACTGTACAGCCCAGAAGATGGGACAGCAAAAAAAAAATAAAAAAAAAAAAAAAAATAATAGTACATTTATATAGCGCTTTACCTCAAATGAGCCCAAAGCGCTTTACAATCGAATATTCATCAACAAGTAGACAACAAACATAGTGTTTAAGAATGACACAAACCAGCAACAACGCATATACAAAGCGACTCACACACACTCACATTTATCGACACTGACTCATTATTCATCTTGCATTCAGTAAGCCGTAGCAACTGAGTTGCATGGACTGACCACATACACCAACACACATAGACAAAGACGCCATCAAGGGACTGTGTGTTTCTGAGAGCAAACCTACGTCTGTACGTGTACCTAGGCCTGTGACGAACATGCATGAATGTACCATATTGTTCAAACTACAAGGCGATACTTTTTTTAAATCTCAAACTGAGATCCCTGCGCCTCGTAATATGACTACTAATACAACAAGAGAAAACTGAACAAAAATCTAAATTTTGCGTATATTTTTGGGGGTATTAGGTATTAGGTATTATTAGGTATTAGGTACTCTATAGTCACAGAGGTGTCTCTGTGAAATTTCGGGTTGCTCCCACCTGGAGAGCGTGTCGCAGCCAGAGGCGCGCCACCCAATTTTTTTTTTTTTCATGTGATTTTTGTCACTGATGAGGGGGGGGGGGGGTGGGGTAAATTTTGACCGAATGACAACTTTTTTTTCGTCGCCACTGGGTTTAACGTATGCTAAGTGCATGGGCACACGGGACCTCGGTTTATCATCTCATCCGAAAGACTCCACGTTCAGACCGTTAAGGCCTAGTGCAGAATGAGAGGAAAAAATCCCCTGTACCCAGGTTCGAACTCGGGTTTACTTGACACGAAGCGAACGCGATACCACTGTGCCACTCTAACACCCTCATGCGCCTTATATAAAATCAGGCAAGCCTTATAGTCCGAAACAATACTGTACATGAATTTCATGTACTCACTTGACATTGGTCTCATTGTTGACGATAAACAACGGACTGACTTGGGACAGGATATTGTTGTTGACAAAGACGCCATCAAGGGACTGTGTGTTTCTGAGAGCAAACCTTTGTCTGTACGTGTATTTTTGATGAACATGCATGCATATTTTTCAGACAATAAGGCAATACTTTTTTTAATCTCAAACTGAGACCCCTGCGCCTTATAATATGACTACTAATACAGCAAGAAAATAAACTGACGCAAAATGATATAAAATCAGGCAAGCCTTATAGTCCGAAACAATGCTGTACATGAATTTCATGTACTCACTTGACGTTGGTCTTGTTGTTGACGATAAACAACGGGTTGACTTGGGACAAGATCTCATCATTCATGGAGATGCCATCTAGGTACTGTGTATGTGTGAGTGTGTGAGTGAGTGTGTGTGCGTTGGAGGGGGGGAGGGGCAGATGGGGGAGGGTGTTGGACTGTACCCACTTGACGTTGGTCTTGTTGTTGACGATAAACAACGGGTTGACTTGGGACAAGATCTCATTATTCACGGAGATGCCATCCAGGTACTGTTGCATGTATGAGTGCGTAAGTGTGTGTGTGTGTGTTGGGGGGGGGTGCGGATGGGGGAGGGTGTAGATTTGTACCCACTTGACGTTGGTCTTGTTGTTGACGATGAACAGCGGGTTGACTTGGGACAGGATCTCATCATTCATAGAGATGCCATCCAGGTACTAGCAATTTTGTTTCTTTTCTTATAATATTGTAATATTGTTTCAAATTTTGTGGTTATCAACAGGGCTTTGTTTAAATAAAGTTTATTTTATGTGTATTTGATTTGATTGTCTTATGTGCATAATGTTAACTTATTTGTGTTTCAATGTCCATGTAAAGCGCTTTGAGCTCCCTGCAAAGGGAGTAAAGGGCTATATAAATGTTCATTATTATTATTATTATTATTACTGTGTATGTGTGTGTGGGGGGTGGGGTGGATGGGGGGAGGGTGTAGGACTGTACTCACTTGACGTTGGTCTTGTTGTTGACGATGAACAGCGGGTTGACTTGGGACAGGATCTCATCATTCACGGAGACGCCATCAACATACTGTGTGTTTCTGAGAGCAAATCTATGTCTGTATGTGTACTTGTGATGAACAAGCATGCATGTACAAGAATGTCTCTACTCACTTGACGTTGGTCTTGTTGTTGACGATGAACAGCGGGTTGACTTGGGACAGGATCTCGTCGTTGACGGAGATGCCGTCCAGGTACTGCTTGAGGAGGGTCCTGAGCTGGGCGTTCTCCCCCATCAGGGCCTGCTTCTCCTTGTCCAGGGCCAGCTTCTCCAGGAACACCTTGTTGTACCGCTTCCAGAAACAGTCCAGCGCTGTGTACTCGTGCATCATCTGTGCAAATGGAGTCAATGACTTTTTAGGCATCAATGACTGTTTCACAAACCATTTCAACATTTTCACAGACCAAAGCCAATTTCCAAAGACTTTGAAACACTTGAAATGGCACTCCATTTCTCAAAGACTTTCAAAGACCTTCAAAGATCTTCAAAGACTTTCAAAGACTTTCAAAGTCCTTCAAAGACCTTCAAAGACTTTCAAAGACCTTCAAAGACTTTCAAAGACCTTCGAAGACTTTCAAAGACCTTCAAATACCTTCAAAGACCATCAAAGACTTTCAAAGACCTTCAAAGACTTTCAAAGACCTTCAAAGACTTTCAAAGACTTTCAAATACCTTCAAAGACTTTCAAAGACCTTCAAAGACTTTCAAAGACCTTCAAAGACTTTCAAAGACCTTCAAAGACCTTCAAATACATTCAAAGACTTTCAAAGACCTTCAAAGACTTTCAAAGACATTCAAAGACCTTCAAAGACTTTCAAAGACCTTCAAAGACCTTCAAATACTTTCAAAGACCATCAAAGACTTTCAAAGACCATCAAAGACTTTCAAAGACCATCAAAGACTTTCAAAGACTTTCAAAGACCTTTAAAGACCTTCAAAGACTGTCAAAGACCTTCAAAGACCGTGCGAACCCTGAAAAAGCAAAGGGGACAATGATCTTGTGAGTTGGTAATCTGGCTTTCAGCTTCCTAACTTTGGGCCAGAAAGGGCAAGGAGCTCACTTGTGATCTCGCTTACAGTTTCTGCCACGTCTGACAAACGACGGATGGGAGGAGGTCTTAAAAGTTGTACTATTTCTTCCTCCAAAGTCGGAGTGTGGCTGCCCATGTGGCGGGGGTAATAAAAAAACCCGGTCACGCATGTAATGTTCTCATCCCTAGCTGGTGCATTTGTACCATAGTGTTCAAGTGCTTCAGCTGTTGTGATGATCCCTGGAGTCTTTTAGCCATGGTACGACAACAACCATATCCTGTACCATGTGCTCTTATTGCATTTCACGCAGTTCTAAGAACCTTGTACCTTATTCCTCTTTTACTCACACTACCTCCGAAATGGGTGACAGTTATATGTGACCCCGCACCATGAAAGGGACATTAAGTGTCAAAGTGACCATTCTCAGAGAATGATACATTTGAAAGCTTGAGACAATTCTCTTTCTAATGATACAAGAACCATTCTTGTATCTTCTTCCGTTCCAGAGTTATGAGCATTTAAAGTTAGTAGGGTGAGCGTCGGCCATTTTGAGAAAACAGTCTAAAGTCTAGCCTAGCTGAAGAACATGCATTGACCTACTCGTTTCAAAACACTTATGTGACCATTTAGAGACCATATTAAAGATTATCCTTTACAAATATGAAAGATAAGATGCTAGAGAACACGAAAATACCCATAACTCAAAAACTGACAAAAAATTACATTTTTGACTTTTCAAGCCTGTTGTGAGAAACTAGCCCAGCGACTTAATGTCCCTTTGGTGGTGCTAGGTCACATTTTACATTAGCAGCTCTCCCATCCCAGGCAACCCGAAGTTTACAAGGACTGGTCTTCTGTGCCAACAGAAAGCATGTGATACTACTTCTTCTACTTCTTCTTCTTCTGCATTCCCAGGTCATCAGCCCATAAATGCATAATGGGTAAGGTACGCATGTGTCCGGTTTTCAGTTTTTACTGGTCTCCCTGCTGCATACAGCCAACACATTCCGATTTCGGAGGAGCTCAAAGGAGAAAATATTTGGAAGATTTTTTTGGAAAAAAAAGGCAGGAGAATGGGCCAATAAGTCGGTTAAATAGGAGATGATAGAAAGTAAAGGGAAAAGACAGAATCAAAGAGAGTGACATATTATTAGAGGAAGCTACAAGCACAGAACTTCCAGAAGGTGGGGGAACTATTTGTATGAAAGACTCCCTGGTATCCCCCACGGGGGGAGAGACCCGTGGAGGGGGCGGGGTCATCCAGCTCCCCGTATGGAGGCACGAGGCATCCACCCACTGCCCCAATGTGATACATGTACGATAAACTCACGGCAGCCAGAGGTATTAGGTACTTTATAGTCACAGAGGCATCTCTGTGAAATTCGGGTTGCTCCCACCTGGAGAGCGCGTCGCAGCCCCCATTAAAACAAAAAAATTTGCATGCGATTTTTGGTGTGATTGATGAGGAAGGAAAGGGTGGATGGGTAAATGTTGACCAAACGATAACTTTTTCGTTGCCACTGGGTTTAACGTGTGCTAAGTGCATGGGCACACGGGACCTCGGTTTATCGTCTCATCCGAAAGACTCCATGTTCAGACCGTAAGGCCTAGTGCAAAGTAAAAGGAAAAATCCCCTGTACTCAGGTTCAAACTCGGGTTTACTTGACATGAAGCGAACGCGTTACCACTGTGCCACTCTACACAGGTTCAGATGGAGGTTCCAACACAGAGGATTCCACATCTTCCTGTTCCTCTTTGGTCAGCGATGAGGTGTAGAAAGGGAGCACTTTACGTCCTCTCTCTCTCCCTTTCTCTCCCTCTCTCTCTCTCTACTCACGGCAGCCAGAGGTTCGGAAGGTTGTTCCAACACAGCAGCATCTACATCTTCCTGCTCCTCTTTGGTCAGCGATGAGGCGTAGAAAGGGAGCAAAGCACTTTTCATCCTCTCTCTCTCTCTCTCTCTCTCTCTCTCTCTCTCACTCCCCCTCTCTCTCTCTCTCTCTCTCCCTCTCTACTCACGGCAGCCAAAGGTTCGGAAGGTTGTTCCAACACAGCAGCATCTACATCTTCCTGTTTTCCTCTTTGGTCAGCGATGAGGCGTAGAAAGGAGAGCACTTTTCATCTCTCTCTCTCTCTCTCTCTCTCTCACTCCCCCTCTCTCTCTCTCTCTCCCTCTCTCTCTCTATCCCTCTCTCCTCACGGCAGCCAGAGATTCAGAAGGTTGTTCCAACACAGCGGATTCCACATCTTCCTGTTCCTCTTTGGTCAGCGATGAGGCGTAGAAAGAGAGCACTTTTCATCCTCTCTCTCTCTCTCTCACTCCCCCTCTCTCTCTCCCTCTCTCTCTCTATCCCTCTCTCCTCACGGCAGCCAGAGATTCAGAAGGTTGTTCCAACACAGCGGATTCCACATCTTCCTGTTCCTCTTTGGTCAGCGATGAGGCGTAAAAAAGGAGCACTTTTCTGTCTTCTCTCTCTCTCTTCTCTCTCTCCCTCCCTCTCTCTACTCACGGCAGCCAGAGGTTCGGAAGGTTGTTCCAGCACAGCAGCATCCACATCTTCCTGCTCCTCTTTGGTCAGCGATGAGGCATAGAAAGGGAGCACTTTCTCTTCTTCCGTCTCCAGCTTACGACACATTTCAGCCAGTCGAAGAATTTGTTCACCCTGTTGAACAAAAACGATCACCACCACCATCATCATCATCATTTTCATCATCTTTGTTGACGTCTTCATCATCGCCATCAACATCATTATGATCATCATCCCCATCCTTATCATCATTGTTAACCCTTTCAACTGTAGCCATTCTTCTGCCAAAATTTACCATTAAACTTACCCGGGTAAAGAAAATATTTTGTCTGCATTATCGGGGATTCCTCTGTGACGTGCATACAATAGGGCCTATCCTTACCTCCCAAAATTAAGAACATAAGGTCACTGGATACCAGACCCTCATTTGATGCCTTTTAGTGACGTGGGAGTTAAATCATTGTGGTGCCAAGAGGCGACAGTGGTGATGAAAGGGTTAAGGCTATCATCTTCATCATCAGGAGTATGATTATCATTGTCATTTAATTTTAACCAAAGGGGCACAGACAGCACTCTTCTGTCTCCAGCTAACGGGAAATTTCAGCCAGTCAGAGGATTCGCTCACCCTGTAGTAAAAATTAATAACAATCATCATCATTGTTTTTATTATAAAATTAAAAAAATACTGTATCGTGCAATTTTTGTTGTTGTGGGGGCACATTCTCTCTCTCTCTCTCTCTCTCTCCCTCTCTCTCTCTCTCTCTCTCTCTCTCTCTCTTCTTGCCCCCCCCCCCCCTACTTGTTAGTTATTTGTTTATATCATTTTTCTCTAATTTTGTTTACTTTGATGTTTTGCATCATCATGCATGTTCATATTATTATTATCTGTTTGCCTTATCGTTTTGCATTAGTCTTGTTTCTGTCTCAGGGACAGGTTGTAAGAATAGGCCTGGCCTAAAATCTCAATCCTTGCGTAATAAAGTTTTCAAGTGTCAAGTGTCTCTCTCTCTCCTTTCTCTCTCTCTCTCTTCTTTCTCTCTCTCTTCATATGGTTTCTCTCCCTCCTTTGGGGGAAGAGGAGTGGGGGCGCGGCGGGTTATAGAAATAAATGAGTGAAGCATTTAGGTACACTTTGTTTTCTTTTTCCCATTCATGTTACCTCCACCTGTCCAGGCCATCAGTGACATAAGGGCCAGCCACACGTCCACTGAAATCGCACGACTATACCATACGATTCGACCACGTGGTCTCGAAGCGCGGATCACATTTCGTCGCTGTCCGACGCTAACCGTGTATCTACAAAATTTGACAAAAATAGATTGTTTACTGAAACTCCTTCCAGTGACCTCACGCAGGTCTTCTATAAATATCTTGTGTCTGCGACCAATGAAAATGCTCAAATTTGTCACATACCACGGAAATAATCGTGTATGTGACGGGTTGTTGCTGGTTTTGACGCGATAAGCGTGTAACTGGTCACGCTAATCGTGTAACTGCCGGCAGCTGTCGTATCTCCCATTGTGAGAACAATGCACTAACTTTGTGACTAACCGTGTAACTGAATTATCACAAAAAGTTTGGGTGTTAATGCAACTTTTATTGCGTCACATGTTTACTCATCGGCAAAGAAGAAGGGTCAAGCGTATATCAAATGGGGATTGACTTTGTAGCAGGCGACAATATGTTTTTTGATGCTCCTGTAAAATCACTGATTGTGTAAATGCACGGTTAGCGTCGGACAGCGACGATTTGTTCTTGGAGACCACGTGATCGAATCGCATCGTACAGTCGTGCGATTTTAGTGGACGTGTGGCCGACCCTTCGGTGCTCAGTGTACAACAGCATGTATACTTGCTATATTCTGCTCAACTTTCTATAATTATCAAAGCAAATGTGTGCCTGTCTGTCTGCCTCTCTTCTTCTTCTTCATCTTCTGCGTTCCCAGGCCATAACGTTTCAGGTTTTCACTGGTCTTCCTGCTGCGTACAGCTGACACATTCTGATTTCGGAGGAGCTCAAAGGAGAAAAAAAATATTTGGAAGATTTTTTTTTTTTCAAAGGCAGGAGAATGGGTCAATAAGTCAGAAAGACAATAGATGGTAGAAAGCAAAGGGAAAAGGCAGAGTCAAAGAGTGTGGCATACTAGAGGAAGTTACAAGCACAGAACTTCCAGAAGGTGGGTGGGGGAACTATTTTTACAAAAGACCCTCCCGGTATTCCCACGGGGAGTCTTGGTCTGTCTTGTTACCTTCTCTTTCTGCCTGCCCACTTCTTTGATGCTGGCATTGCTCTCCAGGGTGAGCTTGGTGAGTTTCTCCCGCTCACAGTCGCGGATCTTGTTCATCTGGGCCTTCAGCTCTTGGAAGTGGGCCAGCATGCGTTCACGCTCCTGAAGATGAGAGAGAGAAAAAATCAACAACTTTGTGAAGAGAGGAAGTATTGTTGTGTTGTCTGTGTTGTTTTAAAAATACATTTTTGTTGAAATATTACTTCATGGGTGCTCCTGGAAAATTTCAAAAATCCTGCAAGGTGCTGGCAGAGTGCAGGGGCAGTGCTCTCCTGGGGCATCCGGGGGGCAATGCCCCCTGGAAGTTGAAGGGAAACAACTGTTTCCAATGTAATTGACAGGCTCTCGTTGCACTTTCACTTCTGGTTAAACTTCATGACCAGCAAAATGCATCTTCTCAAATTCTCATAATCTGGCGACGTGGCTCCAGGCAATAAAAAAAATCCTGAACTTCAGGACATCCTGAAAGCAGGAGCATCCATGCATGTTCTGTTTTGTCTCGTCAATAAAATAACGTCACTGATCTGCACTTGTGTATTTGTGGGTTTTTTGGGGGGGGTTCTTTCTAAGAATTTCCCTTACAAAAATTCACATTTGTTAAATTACAGTTACGTTACACTTTGGCGACAGATCAGCAGCATATGCATAAACTTGCAATTTTTACAACTCCTAACTAACTGTTGTTATCGTGAATGGGAAAAGAAACCAGAAAATAAAACAAACAAACCCAAAACACCTCAAAAAGCATTGGCTTTATTGTCATCTCAGAATTGAAAGCAAATCTAATCACTAAAATAGACCCCCCCCCCCCCTCCCCCCTAGATCAAATTTTCTTTGTCACACAGGGTCTCCTCCACCACAAACACAAACACATTGATGATGTTGGTGATGAAGACGAAAGCAACTAAATGACAATGACATGCACCAGTATAATGGTGTCGTCAATGTTTTAACCATTTGTGTCCCACAAAACCTCTGGTTTTCTTTTGACAATAAAAACGTTGTTCTTGTTCTCGTTCATACCCGCAAATCCACCCTCTCTCCACAAATATTTTTTGATTCAAGGGAAACTATCCAGATCATCATCTACAGTATAAACCAAAATGAAGCTGTGTCCTCTTGACAATACATTTTCCCCTCTGTAGCTTTCTATTATTTCCCGACATCTTAACGGATGCTATAGACTTACCCCTTGACTGCCACCAACGTATCATCCACTGACCTGATGACATCACTGATGATGTCATCAGATGAAGAGGAATAACCCTGATATGCTGGCTTTTGCTCCAACACAATCAAGAGAGTTATATCCTCAGACCATTTTGCCAGATTGGCTCTATCGGTTGTCTTTTTCATGGCATGATTTGCCCAATGATATTTTCTTTAAATTTCTCTGACAGTCAAGGGGTTAAAACAAAGATGCAAAATGACTAAAAATTTCATTGAGACAATCAAACTCTCAACAGGTCCCAAATCCATCATCTGATGAATCTGCGAGTTTAATGGCGAAGAGCTGATCAAGTCTGTGTGTGTATGAACGCCTGTCTGTCGTTTCCAACAATGACTGCCAGATAGCAGAGGGGGGAGATGCTATTCCGGCAGGCTGGGCTAAAATTTGTTTAAGGCAGAGAAGCCTTGCACCCAAGGTACATCCCCACACTCTTGACCAAAGGGACTTGAGGACCGCTGGCATTTGGGAAGATCCCCAAAAGACCAACCAATCCCTTTGGCTGCAGCACCAGAGCCTTTGCAAATGCCCCCTAGTTTGATAGTCATAGTCTTATAATAATAATAATAATATTGTTCATTTATGACACACTTACCTCCTGATAAAACCAGGAGCTCAGGGCGTTCACAATGACACAAAAGATGAAATTGTACCATGGAATATCAAGATGAAGTCTACATGGAAATGATAAAACTTTGTCGGAAAACCAGGCTTTGGCTCAAAACTGACAGAGCTGGAGGGAATATGGGGGAATAACTCTTCCGTGTGAAGCCCCATTGGACCCTCACAGAGCTCAGGGCAAAGAAGATGGGGAAAAAAGGAACGCAAAAAACAAACAAACAAACAAACGAACAACAACAATATAGCGAGTTGACTGTTATTGTTGTTGTTGTGGGTTCACACATGTATATTACATCGAAGAGGAAACACAACTGACAACTTACAAGGATCATGTATTAAGCACGTTCATTAACACTACACAGTGTACAGGATAAGCATGGAACACGGAGACAAAGGCTTGCTGCTGATAGCGTGTCTAGTAGGAGAGTGGGAGTAGGCTAGAAGTAGACAGAGCGGGACAAGAGGGACAGCGTTGTTTCGATGCCAGACTGACTCAATGGAGAGTGTGGCATGCGCTGTGCACGTGAAGAGCATAAGTGATAGAGCAGGAAGAAGGAGGTCAGCTAGTTATTCTAAGAGTTCAGGGCTCCCAGGGACACCCATTTGGGGGTCTATGAAGCACTAAAATTCTAAAGGACCTGCTAAAAGAATGTGCAGGGGGTCCCAGGGATGCACTAGAAAAAAATATTTTTAGCATTCACTATGCCACTGAGACCCTCTATCCCGCCTCTAGGATCCTCTATATTGTAAGTGAAGGAGTCCCTGGGACCCCTTGTTTTGCTGGACGATTGGGAGCCCTGGAGTTGTTGCAACTATGACTACACACCTAATAATGATATCACTACAAACAACAAAAAACAAAAACTGCTAATCTTCTGACCTCTTTCAAGAACTTGTTTCTCTCCTCACACTCCCTGGTGTTGGCCCCCATCTTTCCTTTCAGTTGGGCAATTTGGTCCTGTGAGACAATGCATATGTACAGACACATGCATGCATTTCAAGATTCAAGATTCTTTAATCAGCCAATGCATCAGAATACAAAGGAAATCGTTTTGGTTTTGCACAAGACACAATCCAACATGCACATGAATGGACAACCAATATAAGAGAGATACAAAATGGCATAAAATCAGATGACATAATCATGTATCAGTCTCTCCCTCAGATTCTCTCTCACTCTCAGACACACACTTACACATACACCAACACACACACACACACATGTGCATACACATTTATACCAACACATGCCCCCCCCTCTCACACATGCACACACACAAGACCGCGAGGATGCAGGCACACATACAAACACAAACACACATTTACAAACACACACACACAAAGACGTTTTGAATGCATGCAAGCACACAGAAACACCCACACATGTTTTACGCACACACACACACACACACAGAACCATGCCACATGTCATCATTTGAACTTAGCACTTTTTGTGTTTTTGTTTGCTTATTGTTGTTGGTATTGGTATTGTCGTTGTTGACCAAATATAAAAGTTCATATGCTTCCCAACAAAAAATTTAAACTTCTCAAGAAGCAGACTCTAAAAACAAATACAAACTGATTATTCTTTAACAGTTGCTCTACTCATGAAAGGCATCTTTATCATTTGAAACCCCCTGAAAAAAAAACCATGTTTCATCCACACCAACCAATAGCTGCTTCATCAAAAATAATAGTTTACTGATCTGCCAGGATAAGGCTTTGTGTACAATACATGCGGAAACCTCATACACTTATCTGCAAATACATGCAAGTAAAAGAAATTAAGAATAATACGCTTATCCCACCTGCTTGTTTCTTTTATTTTGTTTTACAGTTATCTATTAATTCTGGACATATATGACCGGAACGACTTGAATGAGTTAACTCAACTTACCGATAATGTCTGCAGCTTTCTCAACTGCAGAAGCTCGATCTCCTTGGCGCTCTTTCCGTCCTTGACTTTCAATGCCTCAAAGTCGGTCTTTCTCTGCTGACTGGTCTGACACACTTACACTAAAGGCGGGGACACACTAGACGCATAATCTACACACGGAAACCCATAAGTAAACGAAAGAAGGAAAATAATATACGGATTTGGGGAAATACGGACATGTAACGTGCGCTTATTTTTTTCCATTCATTCTTTTACTTATTTACGGATTGCACATGGGATTTCCAGGTGTATTATGTGTGCGGCCTTACAGGTCATTTTTATTTATTTCCCCCAACTCACCGATATTCTCTGAAGGCTTCCTCATCTGCGGCTCAATCTCCTTGGCGCTCTTTTCGTCCTTGACCATGAGAGCCTCGAAGGCTTACAGGTCATTTTTATTTATTTCCCCCAACTTACCGATATTCTCTGAAGGCTTCCTCATCTGCGGCTC
Source organism: Phymorhynchus buccinoides (assembly GCA_017654935.2). Lineage (NCBI taxonomy): Eukaryota > Metazoa > Mollusca > Gastropoda > Neogastropoda > Raphitomidae > Phymorhynchus > Phymorhynchus buccinoides. Next base: position 41,095,247 of record CM065700.1, on the reverse strand, counting down.
AATCTCCTTGGTGCTCTTTTCGTCCTTGACCTTGAGAGCCTCGAAGGCTTACAGGTCATTTTTATTTATTTCCCCCAACTTACCGATATTCTCTGCAGCTTCCTCATCTGCGGCTCGATCTCCTTGGCGCTCTTTTCGTCCTTGACCTTGAGAGCCTCGAAGGCTTACAGGTCATTTTTATTTATTTCCCCCAACTTACCGATATTCTCTGCAGCTTCCTCATCTGCAGCTCGATCTCCTTGGCGCTCTTTTCGTCCTTGACCTTGAGAGCCTCGAAGGCGGTCTTGCGCTCCTCAGTGGTCTCGTTGTAGTTGTGCAGGGCCTGCCTGAACTGCTGCCACAGGTCGTCCACCTTCATCTCCAGCTGCACGCGCAGAGCGTGCTTCTCCTCCAGGTTCTGTCATTGGATGGAAAAGGTATCAAATTGATTACCACATTTTTTTTAAGCGCACCTTATTATAAGGTGCCCCCCCCCCCCCCCCAAATTTGACACACAATTCAGATTTATTATTACATCTTCTTATTATTTTATTAGGGGGTTTCAGCATGTGAAGAAAAGTATCACTCTACAGTCTGAAAAATACGGTAACTCAGCCCAGATGAATGAGCCCAATCTGGCTCATGGCCTTTCAAAACCATTTAAGACGAGTGGCCTTGATCGGGTGCATTAAATTTTCAAGAGATTTTGATTTCTGGCTTGTAAAGAAGCTTTCCAAATAGACATTATAATCTTATTCTAATGAAGAAGAATTCAACCTTTTCATTCAATAACACAAAGTTACTACAGACAAACCTCTATTTTAAGACTTCCAAAATGTCCGGAAAAATCGGTCGTAAATTGGAGGGGTCGTATGACGGAGGTTCTCACTGGCAGCCGTAGAAAGAAAAAGTTCAGCACAGTTCATACTCTCTTCTTCATGCACACATACAATTACATTAAAACTGGATTTGGGTCTTTCCAACTCCATAGGATTGTGCAATCAATATTACAGTTTCACTTTGCCGACTTCTTTTAATCACCTCCACTCTCGTCCAAAGTCAGTGGTTTTCTTTTTCAAAGTCAGTGGTTTTCGTGCTTTTCCTACGCTCTCCGCCATCTTTTCTACAACAAGGGAAGCGAGTCCGCTTTCAGGCCCTTGACCGTAGTTGTTTCCCTTTGCTCGAAGTCTATGCAGACGACAGCAACGGTTGCAAAAACCAACAAAATGGCGGTCGTAAGTCGCGTTTTAGAGGAAGTCGTCTAAGAGAGGTCGTTTACATAAAATGCATCTGTGCCAACAAATCCGGTCTCAAATGAGAGGTGGTCGCTTAACAGAGGGTCGTAAAATAGGGGTTTGTCTGTACTCACATCGAAGCTTTCTAATTCTATTTCTAGTTTTGTCCGGCCTTGCCTCTCTAGGAAACAACCAATCATTGCAGGCTTTACTTCATGTTTTTCGCTGGGCTGTGGAAAATTCCTTCAATTTATTTGCAAGCTGTTTCCGTTAATAAGTGACAAACGAGAAAGGTATGAAATATGATATTTCATGATTGATTAGTTCATGGTGTTGCTAATCTTTTCTGAAAATACTGGACCTAAACTCTTCAGAACTTATTTTTCACGATTAAAAAAAGAAAAGAATTAACATGGCTTGTTATAAACTAAAAGCGACGTAAGGGGAAGTAACCTGCCAGTGTAAAGTGAGTTAACCCTTTCACCGCCAGCCATATTTCAGCCAAAAATGTCCATTACATTTACCTGGGTAGAGAACAAAATCCATCTGCAGTATTGGGGATTCTTCTGTGACACATATAAAACAAGGTCTATCCTTACTTCCCAAAACTAAGACAATAGGGTCTTTGTATATTATAGACCCCAATGTGATGCCTTTTAGTGACATAGGTGTTAAATCACTGTGGTGCTCAAATGTGACATTGGCAGTGAAAGGGTTAAAGAACAGTGAGAGAGACTGGAGAACTTCAGTGAAGAAATTTAAAAAAAATATGAACAAAATTGCATTGGCATTGCATCCATAGTAAAATAAAGCTTTGGTGGTGCTGGTAGTAGTAGTAGTAGTGGTAGTAGTCACAGCAGTTGTTGTTGCTGATTGTTATGTGTATTATCTGCTCATGTCATTGGATTTTTTTCTCCATGTTTTTATTCCATTTCTATTATATGTAAAGCACCCTGTAGCCTACATAGTAGGATGGGCGCTATATAAATTTTCCTCATTATTATTATTATAATGTGGCGGTACCATAGCCGATGAGGTTCAACCGAGGCGTGGTTACCGCTACACCTATCTATATTGTTAAAAACTCGGGACTTTACTGGTGTTGCACTGCCTCCGGGCATTGCAGCCAGTATTGTTCCTACCATCTTTGTATTTACAAATATCCCATATGTGTCTGTGACCGAGAGGACGTAAAACATCATTTTCATCATCTTCATTATTATTATAAAATTGTGATTTTAGTTCTTCGGAACACATTCATTCTCTCTCATTCACCTTGTTCTTGATCTCATCTCTCATGCTCTGGAACTCTGCCTTGGCGTCGTTCTCTCTCTCCTGGAAGTTCTGCTCCATGGCGAAGAGGATGTCGGCGATGTCGTTCATCTCCTTGTTGTGCTGCTCCATCAGCATGGCGCGCTCCGTGTCAAACTCCTCACGGACAATCTCCAGCTCCTCCGAGCAGTCCGCCTCCAATGTCCGGAGTCGCTGCTTCTGTAGGTCTAGGGAAAAAACGAGTTGATAAAAATGAAACTGAGAAAGTAGGAAGGTCAACAAAATATTTGACCCAGCACCACGAAAGGGACATTAGGTCGCTGGGCTAGTTTCTCACAACAGGCTTGCAAAGTCAAAAATCTCATTTTTTAGTCAATTTTGAGTTATGGGTATGTTTGAGTTCTCTAACATCTTATCTTTCATATTTATAAAGGATAATTTTTAATATGGTTTCTAAACGGTATTTTAAGTGCTTTAAAACGAGTAGGTCAATGCATTTTCTTCAGCTAGGCTAGACTTTAGACTGTGTTTTCTCAAAATGGCCGACACTCACCCTACTAACTTTAAATGCTCATTACTTTGGAACGGAAAAAGATACAAGAATGGTTCTTGTATTATTAAAAATAGAATTGTCTGAAGTTTGCAAATGTATAATTTTCTCAGAATGGTCAGCTTGACAATGTCAATTTTGTGGTGCTGGGTCACATATGTTTAAAAAAACAAAAACAAGGGGATTTGCTAAATTAATATCTGGACGGTTTTGCTTTAATGTTAAAAGTTGCTTTTTCTGTATAGGGAAAAAAAGAAACAAAAAGAAAATAAGAAACATCTAGAAAGCAATTGCAAAGTGAAAACCTCTATTAAGTTATTTATCACTTAGTGATAACTCTACACACTCTATTATTATTCTGTTCTATTACTATTATTCAGTTATACACTCTATTATTATGCAAACTAATCAATCAATCAATCAATATTCCACAGATGGCTGTGGAAACCTACAGAATACTACACAATACAACACAATACAAACTAACTGATCAAATAATCAATGTAGGTGATTATGGAAACCCATGGAATGTAACAAAACACAACACAACAGCATAATGCAAACTTACCGATCAAGTAGTTAGCATTCTGCAGGTGACTGTGAAATCCCAATAGAGTACTGCCCATCAGCCTAAGGCCGTGTACACACATAAGCGAAACAAAAAAGGGAAAAGATTTGCGCACGTGTCCGAATTTCCCCTATATGCGTAAACTTTTATCCTTCTTTCTTCTACCTATTTAGGGTTTTCCGTACGGAACTTACGTGTCTAATGTGAACCCGGCCTCAGCCAAGAAACAAAACACACCAGAACACAACCAAAAAATTACCAATAAAAAAAACCCCAATATTCTACTGGTGACTTTGGAACCCCATGGACTACTGCTGCTCAGTCTCTGCCACAAAACATTGAAAACACACCACAACGCACCACAACCCAGGGCTGCCTACCCCCTCTTGCAGTTTCCAGGGACAAACTGCTTAAAAAACAGGGACAGAGACTTATTTCCAGGGACAAACATAGCGATGTCATGCGTCAGGGTCAAGACGAACATTATTTGTTTTTATTGTTTTTGCGTCTGGAATTTTTAAAAGTCTTCCTGATGCTTCTCGGTGTCAACGTGCTTCAATATTTGAGGTCCTTTGGTGTTCAGCAACCTGTGTGTAACACGTCTGTTCAGAAAGTGTCAACAGTGCCTGTTGTTGTGGCTGTTCCTGATGCTTCTCGGTGTCAACGTGCTTCAATATTTGAGGTCCGTTGGTGTTCAGCAACCTGTGTGTAACACGTCTGTTCAGAAAGTGTCAACAGTGCCTGTTGTTGTGGCTGTTCCTGATGCTTCTCGGTGTCAACGTGCTTCAATATTTGAGATCCTTTGGTGTTCAGCAACCTGTGTGTAACATATCTGTTAAGATATTTTCAACAGTGCCTGTTGTTGTGGACGTTCCTGTGTGCAATAAGACTGGCTAACAAGACAAGTGACTGCTCGACCAACTTTTGATTCCACTTAGTTTCCAGGGACACTGGATAGAAAAGTGGATTCCAGGAACGAAGTGTCTTTTTGTAACTGCTTCCAGGGACAAATACCCCTTAGGAGGGACAGTAGGTTAGCCCTGACAATACAAACTTACCGATCAAATAATCAATATTCTGCAGATGACTACTACGGAATCCCATGGAGTACTGCTCCTCAGCCTCAGCCACAAAACAACATAATTTACTATATAACACAACATAACACAACACAATAGTGTAGAGTGGCACGGTGGTAGCGCGTTCGCTTCGTGTCAAGTAAACCCGAGTTCGAACCTGGGTACAGGGTATTTTTCCTCTCACTTTGCACTAGGCCTTGCGGTCTGATCATGGAGTCTTTTGGATGAGACGATAAACCGAGGTCCCGTGTGCCCATGCACTTAACACACGTTAAACCCAGTGGCAACGAAAAAGTTGTCATTTGGTCAAAATTTACCCCCCCCCCTTCCTTCCTCATCAGTCACACAAAAATCGCATGGAAAAAAAAAGTAATTGGGTGGCGCGCCTCTGGCTGCGATGTGTCCTCCAGGTGGGAGGAACTCGAATTTCACAGACGCCTCTGTGACTATAATGTACCTAACCTAACAAACTTACCGATCAAATAGTCAATGTTCTGCAGGTGACTGCGGAATACCATGGAGTACTGCTCCTCAGCCTCGGCCATACAACACAATCCAAACTTACCAATCAAATAATCAATATTCTGCAGGTGACTGCGGAATCCCATGGAGTACTGCTCCTCGGCCTCGGCCACAAAACACAACACAATTTACAACTTGGACAGGGACTTGATGACGGAGTGGGGTGGCCTTATTATTGCGGTCGATGGACGCGCTCGATAAGGTCTGCCTGAGGATCATCGATGTCCCTTCTTCAGCTCGCGGGATTTGGCCCTCTCTCAGGGCATGATGTTGCGGGGGCCACACTGGTGGTTCATCTTGTGCAAGGTTTGAAGCGCGTGGGCCTGGCCGCCCCCC
>CM065700.1:41049282-41089206 GCA_017654935.2 Phymorhynchus buccinoides | reverse complement strand
AGGAGCAGTACTCCATGGGATTCCGCAGTCACCTGCAGAACATTGACTATTTGATCGGTAAGTGAGTGTTGTGGTGTGTTTTATAGTTAATTATGTTGAGGCTGAGGAGCAGTACTCCATGGGATTCTGCAGTCATCTGCAGAATATTGACTATTTGATCGGTAACTTTGGATTGTGTTGTGTTGTGTTGTATGGATGAGGCTGAGCGAGCAGTACTCCATTGGATTCCGCAGTCACCTGCAGAACATTGACTATTTGATCGGTAAGTTTGTGTTGTGTTGTGTTGTGGTGTATAGTAAATTGTGTTGTGTTTTGTGGCTGAGGCTGAAAAGCAGTACTCCATTGGATTCCGCAGTCACCTGCAGAATATTGATTATTTGATCGGTAAGTTTGTATTGCCACTGGGTTGTGTGCTGCATAGTAAATTGTGTTGTGTTTTGTGGCTGAGGACTGAGGAGACCGTACTCCAGTGGGATTCCGCAGTCACCTGCAGAACATTGACACGATTTGATCGCGTACCACCGTTTGTGTTACACTGTTGTGTTGTGGTGTATAGTAAATTGTGTTGTGTTTTGTGGCTGAGGCTGAAAAGCAGTACTCCATTGGATTCCGCAGTCACCTGCAGAATATTGATTATTTGATCGGTAAGTTTGTATTGTGTTGTGTTGCATAGTAAATTGTGTTGTGTTTTGTGGCTGAGGCTGAGGAGCAGTACTCCATGGGATTCCGCAGTCACCTGCAGAAACATTGACTTTTTGATCGAGTAAGTTTGTCTTGTTAGCCAGTTTAGGCACACAGGATAGTCCACAACAACAGGCACTGTTGAAAATTCGGATATGTTACACACAGGTTGCTGAACACCAAAGCCGATTTTTGTATTGAAGCACGTTGACACCGAGAAGGGATCAGGAACAAATTTTTACAACAGGACACTTTTTCGTTGCCACTGGGTTTAACAGACGTGTTAACACAGGTTGCATGAACACCACGGGACCTCGGTATTATCGTCACGTCGACACCGAAAGACTCCAGGAACAGACCACAAGGCCTAGTGCACTGTTGACAAATTCCCTGAACCCACGTGTTACACACAGGTTTACTTGACACACCAAAGGACCTCAAATATTGAAGCACGTTGACACCGAGAAGCATCAGGAAGACACTAAAAATTCCAGTTGTGTTGTGTTATATAGTAAATTATGTTGTGTTTTGTGGTTGAGGCTGAGGAGCAGTATTCTATGGGTTTCGGTAGTCATCTGCAGAACATTGATTATTTGATCGGTAAGTTTGGTGTGGCGCGTTGTGTTGTGCTTTCAATGTTTTGTGGCAGAGACTGAGCAGCAGTATTCCACGGGGTTCCAAAGTCACCAGTAGAATATTGTATTTTTTAATTGGTAATGTTTTGGTTGTGTTCTGGTGTGTTTTGTTTCTTGGCTGAGGCTGAGGGGCAGTACTCTATGGGATTGTGCAGTCACCTGCAGAATATTACCTACATATTTGCATTATGTTGTTGACATATGTTGTGTTGTGTTTTGTTACATTCCATGGGTTTCCATAATCACCTACATTGATTATATTTGATCAAAGAAACCACAAACACCACTAACTGTATATTTTTGTGGTATAATTTGTTCATAACTACATTGATTAGTTAGTTTGTATTGTGTTGTATTGTGTAGTATTCTGTAGGTTTCCACAGCCATCTGTGGAATATTGATTGATTGATTGATTAGTTTGCATAATAATAGAGTGTATAACTGAATAATAGTAATAGAACAGAATAATAATAGAGTGTGTAGAGTTATCACTAAGTGATAAATAACTTACTAGAGGTTTTCACTTTGCAATTGCTTTCTAGATGTTTCTTATTTTCTTTTTGTTTCTTTTTCCCTATACAGAAAAAGCAACTTTTAACATTAAAGCAAAAACGTCCAGATATTAATTTAGCAAATCCCCCTGTTTTTGTTTTTGTTTTTTTAAACATATGTGACCCAGCACCACAACATTGACATTATTAAGTGTCAAGCTGACCATTCTGAGAAAATTATACATTTGAAAACTTCAGACAATTCTATTTTTAATAATACAAGAACCATTCTTGTATCTTTTTCCATTCCAAAGTAATGAGCATTTAAAGTTAGTAGGGTGAGTGTCGGCCATTTTGAGAAAACACAGTCTAAAGTCTAGCCTAGCTGAAGAAAATGCATTGACCTACTCGTTTTAAAGCACATAAAATACTGTTTAGAAACCATATTAAAAATTATCCTTTATAAATATGAAAGATAAGATGTTAGAGAACTCAAACATACCCATAACTCAAAATTGACTAAAAAATGAGATTTTTGACTTTGCAAGCCTGTTGTGAGAAACTAGCCCAGCGACCTAATGTCCCTTTCGTGGTGCTGGGTCAAATATTTTGTTGACCTTCCTACTTTCTCAGTTTCATTTTTATCAACTCATTTTTTCCCTAGACCTACAGAAGCAGCGACTCCGGACATTGGAGGCGGACTGCTCGGAGGAGCTGGAGATTGTCCGTGAGGAGTTTGACACGGAGCGCGCCATGCTGATGGAGCAGCACAACAAGGAGATGAACGACATCGCCGACATCCTCTTCGCCATGGAGCAGAACTTCCAGGAGAGAGAGAACGACGCCAAGGCAGAGTTCCAGAGCATGAGAGATGAGATCAAGAACAAGGTGAATGAGAGAGAATGAATGTGTTCCGAAGAACTAAAATCACAATTTTATAATAATAATGAAGATGATGAAAATGATGTTTTACGTCCTCTCGGTCATAGACACATATGGGATATTTGTAAATACAAAGATGGTAGGAACAATACTGGCTGCAATGCCCGGAGGCAGTGCAACACCAGTAAAGTCCCGAGTTTTTAACAGTATAGATAGGTGTAGCGGTAACCACGCCTCGGTTGAACCTCATCGGCTATGGTACCGCCACATTATAATAATAATAATAATAATAATGAGGAAAATTTATATAGCGCCCATCCTACTATGTAGGCTACAGGGCGCTTTACATATAATAGAAATGGAATAAAAACATGGAAAAAAAAATCCAATGACATGAGCAGATAATACACATAACAATCAGCAACAACAACCGCTGTGACTACTACCACTACTACTACTACTACCACCACCACCAAAGCTTTATTTTACTATGGATGCAATGCCAATGCAATTTTCATGCAAATGTCAGATTTTTTTTATATCTCTTCACTGAAGTTCTCCAGTCTCTCTCACTGTTCTTTAGCCCTTTCACTGCCAAAGTCGCATTTTAGCACCACAGTGATTTAACACCTATGTCACTAAAAGGCATCACATTGGGGTCTATTATCCAAAGACCCTGTTGTCTTAGTTTTGGGAAGTAAGGATAAACCTTGTTTTATATGTCACAGAAGAATCCCCAATACTGCAGATGGATTTTGTTCTCTACCCAGGTAAATTTAATGGAAATTTTTTGGCTGAAATATGGCTGGCGGTGAAAGGGTTAACTCACTTTACACTGGCAGGTTACTTCCCCTTACGTCGCTTTTAGTTTATAGCAAGCCATGTTAATTCTTTTCTTTTTTTAATCGTGAAAAATAAGTTATGAAGAGTTTAGGTCCAGTATTTTCAGAAAAGATTAGCAACACCATGAACTAATCAATCATGAAATATCATATTTCATACCTTTCTCGTTTGTCACTTATTAACGGAAACAGCTTGCAAATAAATTGAAGGAATTTTCCACAGCCCAGCGTTTCACCCCCTCTCTAGCCAAAAACATGAAGTAAAGCCTGCAATGATTGGTTGTTTCCTAGAGAGGCAAGGCCGGACAAAACTAGAAATAGAATTAGAAAGCTTCGATGTGAGTACAGACAAACCCCTATTTTACGACCCTCTGTTAAGCGACCACCTCTCATTTGAGACCGGATTTGTTGGCACAGATGCATTTTACTATGTAAACGACCTCTCTTAGACGACTTCCTCTAAAACGCGACTTACGACCGCCATTTTGTTGGTTTTTGCAACCGTTGCTGTCGTCTGCATAGACTTCGAGCAAAGGGAAACAACTACGGTCAAGGGCCTGAAAGCGGAGTCGCTTCCCTTGTTGTAGAAAAGATGGCGGAAAGCGTAGGAAAAGCACGAAAACCACTGACTTTGAAAAAGAAAACCACTGACTTTGGACGAGAGTGGAGGTGATTAAAAGAAGTCGGCAAAGTGAAACTGTAATATCGATTGCACAATCCTATGGAGTTGGAAAGACCCAAATCCAGTTTTAATGTCATTGTATGTGTGCATAAAGAAGAGAGTATGAACTGTACTGAACTTTTTCTTTCTACGGCTGCCAGTGAAAACCTCCGTCATACGACCCCTCCAATTTACGACCGATTTTTCCGGACATTTTGGAAGTCTTAAAATAGAGGTTTGTCTGTAGTAACTTTGTGTTATTGAATGAAAAGGTTGAATTCTTCTACATTAGAATAAGATTATAATGTCTATTTGGAAAGCTTCTTTACAAGCCAGAAATCAAAATCTCTTGAAAATTTAATGCACCCGATCAAGGCCACTCGTCTTAAATGGTTTTGAAAGGCCCTGAGCCAGATTGGGCTCATTCATCTGGGCTGAGTTACCGTATTTTTCGGACTGTAGAGTGATACTTTTCTTCACATGCTGAAACCCCCTAATAAAATAATAAGAAGATGTAATAATAAATCTGAATTGTGTGTCAAATTTTGGGGGGGGGGGGGGGGGGGGGGGGGCACCTTATAATAAGGTGCGCTTAAAAAAAATGTGGTAATCAATTTGATACCTTTTCCATCCAATGACAGAACCTGGAGGAGAAGCACGCTCTGCGCGTGCAGCTGGAGATGAAGGTGGACGACCTGTGGCAGCAGTTCAGGCAGGCCCTGCACAACTACAACGAGACCACTGAGGAGCGCAAGACCGCCTTCGAGGCTCTCAAGGTCAAGGACGAAAAGAGCGCCAAGGAGATCGAGCTGCAGATGAGGAAGCTGCAGAGAATATCGGTAAGTTGAGCTATGGATGCAAATATAGCGCTTATCTTACTCTCAGACCACCGAGGAGCGCAGGACTGCCTTCGAGGCTCTCAAGGTCAAGGACGAAAAGAGCGCCAAGGAGATCGAGCTGCAGATGAGGAAGCTGCAGAGAATATCGGTAAGTTGGGGGAAATAAATAAAAATGACCTGTAAGCCTTCGAGGCTCTCATGGTCAAGGACGAAAAGAGCGCCAAGGAGATCGAGCCGCAGATGAGGAAGCCTTCAGAGAATATCGGTAAGTTGGGGGAAATAAATAAAAAATGACCTGTAAGCCTTCGAGGCTCTCAAGGTCAAGGACGAAAAGAGCGCCAAGGAGATTGAGCCGCAGATGAGGAAGCCTTCAGAGAATATCGGTGAGTTGGGGGAAATAAATAAAAATGACCTGTAAGGCCGCATACATAATACACCTGGAAATCCCATGTGCAATCCGTAAATAAGTAAAAGAATGAATGGAAAAAAATAAGCGCACGTTACATGTCCGTATTTCCCCAAATCCGTATATTATTTTCCTTCTTTCGTTTACTTATGGATTTCCGTGTGTAGATTATGCGTCTAGTGTGTCCCCGCCTTTAGTGTAAGTGTCTCAGACCAGTCAGCAGAGAAAGACCGACTTTGAGGCATTGAAAGTCAAGGGCGGAAAGAGCGCCAAGGAGATCGAGCTTCTGCAGTAGAGAAAGCTGCAGACATTATCGGTAAGTTGAGTTAACTCATTCAAGTCGTTCCGGCCATATATGTCCAGAATTAATAGATAACGTAAAACAAAATAAAGAAACAAGCAGGTGGGATAAGCGTATTATTCTTAATTTCTTTTACTTGCATGTATTTGCAGATAAGTGTATGAGGTTTCCGCATATATTGTGCACAAAGCCTTATCCTGGCAGTTCAGTAATTATTATTTTTGATTAACTCATTCGCATCGCAATGATTTTGAATTGTTAGAAAAACTCACAAATCACTCCAGCCATACACACAAACATATTTTTGTATTGTTTTTAGAGTCTGCTTCTTGAGAAGTTTACATTTTTATTGGGAAGCATATGAACTTTTATATTTGGTCAACAACGACAATACCAATACCAACAACAATAAGCAAACAAAAACACAAAAAGTGCTAAGTTCAAATGATGACATGTGCCATGGTTCTGTGTGTGTGTGTGTGTGTGCGTAAAACATGTGTGGGTGTTTTGTGTGCTTGCATGCATTCAAAACATCTTTGTGTGTGTGTGTGTTTGTAAGTTTGTGTTTGTATGTGTGCCTGCATCCTCGCGGTCTTGTGTGTGTGTGTGTGTGTGCATGTGTTGGTATAAATGTGTATGCACACGTGTGTGTGTGTGTGTTGATGTATGTGTAAGTGTCTGTCTGAGAGTAAGAGAGAATCTGAGGGAGAGACTGATACATGATTATGTCATCTGATTTTGTATCTCATATTGGTTGTCCATTCATGTGCATGTTGGATTGTGTCTTGTGCAAAACCAAAACGATTTCCTTTGTATTCTGATGCATTGGCTGATTAAAGAATCATGAATCTTGAAATGCATGCATGTGCCTGTACATATGCATTGTCTCACAGGACCAAATTGCCCAACTGAAAGGAAAGATGGGGGCCAACACCAGAGAATGCGAGGAGAGAAACAAGTTCTTGAAAGAGGTCAGAAGATTAGCAGTTTTTGTTTTGTGTTGTTTGTAGTGATATCATTATTAGGTGTGTAGTCATAGTTGCAACAACTCCAGGGCTCCCAATCGTCCAGCAAAACAAGGGGTCCCAGGGACTCCTTCACTTACAATATAGAGGATCCTAGAGGCGGGATAGAGGGTCTCAGTGGCATAGTGAATGCTAAAAATATTTTTTTCTAGTGCATCCCTGGGACCCCCTGCACATTCTTTTAGAAGGTCCTTTAGAATTTTAGTGCTTCATAGACCCCCAAATGGGTGTCCCTGGGAGCCCTGAACTCTTAGAATAACTAGCTGACCTCCTTCTTCCTGCTTTATCACTTATGCTCTTCACGTGCACAGCGCATGCCACTCTCTCCGTTGGTCAGTCTGGCACCAAAACAACGCTATCCCTCCCGTCCCGCTCTGTCTACTTCTAGCCTACTCTCACTCTCCTACTAGACACGCTATCAGCAGCACGCCTTTGTCTCTGTGTTCCATGCTTATCCTGTACACTGTGTAGTGTTAATAAACGTGCTTAATACATGATCCTTGTACAGGGTTCATAGGGGCCTTACCAGTCCTTATAAGTCTTGACCAATTGAAATCTCCAAGTAAGGCCTTACAAGTGCTTACATTCGCTTCAAGGTCCTTACAAGTCCTGACAGCTACCACAAACTGCCCTGAGCAGCAAGACCATACTCAAAATAGATTGCAGAAGCAGCACTTTTACACTTGGGAAACATCGCTCAGCACCTACTCCACCTTACCCCCCTCCCCCACCTTCCTGTTTCAACTGACCGCTTAGTAGACGAACGATGCACCGCGAGTTGTCAAGAGAAATTGGACTGAAATCTTGTTCTTTATCCTGGTGTCGTTTTGCGAGAAAACGCGTATATCTGTGTCAGCCATAGTTTTTGTATCTGCTTAGACATCGTTCACAATGCTGGGAAAGTGTTCCTTTCAAGATCGTTGGCTAAAAGATGGACATTATCCTTAGGTCTACAGGTCCTTACAAGGTCCTTACTTGGGGATAGCTGAAAGCCCTGGGAACCCTGTTGTAGTCAGTTGTGTTTCCTCTTGGATGTAATATACATGTGTGAACCCACCACAACAACAATAACAGTCAACTCACTATATTGTTGTTGGTCGTTTCTTTTTTACTTTCCTTTTTTTTCATCTTCTTTGCCCTGATCTCTGTGAGGGTCCAATGGGGCCCCACACGGAAGAGTTATTCCCCCAAAATTCCCTCCAGCTCTGTCAGTTTTGAGCCAAAGCCTGGTTTTCCGACAAAGTTTTATCCTTTCCATGTAGACTTGATCTTGATATTTGATGGTACCTTTTCGTCTTTTGTGGAAGACTATGGCTATATATTTCTGATTGGTTTGTGTTTGTTACTATTGTTATTGTTGTTGTCTAAAGTTAATTTTCTAAGCGCTCTGAGCTCTTTGGAGAAAGAGCGCAACAAATATCCATTATTACTATTATTATTATTATCAAACTATGGGCCATTTGCAACGGCTATGGTGCTGCAGCCAAAGGGATTGGTTGGTCTTTTGGGGACCTTCCCAAATGCCAGCGGTCCTCAAGTCCCTTTGGTCAAGAGTGTGGGGATGTACCTTGGCTGCGAGGCTTCTCCGCCTTAAACAAATTTTAGCCCAGCCTGCCGGAATAGCAACTCCCCCCTCTGCTATCTGGCAGCCATTGTCGGAAACGACAGACAGGCATGCATACGCACACAGACTTGATCAGCTCTTCGCCATTAAACTCGCAGATTCATCAGATTTGGGACCTGTTGAGAGTTTGATTGTCTCAATGACATTTTTAGTCATTTTGCATCTTTGTTTTAACCCCTTGACTGCCAGAGAAATTTAAAAAAAAAATCATTGGGCAAATCATGCCATGAAAAAGACAACTGATAGAGCCAATCTGGCAAAATAGTCTGGGGATGTAACTCTCTTGATTGTGTTGGAGCAAAAGCCAGCATATCAGGGTTATTCCTCTTCATCTGATGACATCATCAGTGATGTCATCAGGTCAGTGGGTGATACGTTGGTGGCAGTCAAGGGGTTAAGTCTATAGCATCTGTTAAGATGTCAGGAAATAATAGAAAGCTACAGAGGGGAAAATGTATTGTCAAGAGGACACAGCTTCACTTTTGGTTTATACTGTAAATGATGATCTGGATAGTTTCCCTTGAATCAAAAATTATTTGTGGAGAGAGGGTGGATTTGCGGGTATGAACGAGAACAAGAACAACGTTTTTATTGTCATAAGAAAACCAGAGGTTTTGTGGGACACAAATGGTTAAAACATTGACGACACCATTATATTGGTGCATGTCATTGTCATTTAGCTGCTTTCGTCTTCATCACCAACATCGTCAATGTGTTTGTGTGTGTGTGTGTGTGGTGGAGGAGGGGGGGGGGGAGGGGACCTGTCCAAAGAAATTTGATCTAGGGGGGAGGGGGGGGGGGTCTATTTTAGTGATTAGATTTGCTTTCAATTCTGAGATGACAATAAAGCCAATGCTTTTTGAGGTGTTTTGGGTTTGTTTGTTTTATTTTCTGGGGGGTTTTCCCATTCACGATAACAACAGTTAGTTAGGAGTTGTAAAAATTGCAACTTTATGCATGTGCTGCTGATCTGTCGCCAAAGTGTAACGTAACTGTAATTTAACAAATGTGAATTTTTGTAAGGGAAATTCTTAGAAAGAACCCCCCCCAAAAAAAAACCCACACAAATACACAAGTGCAGATCAGTGACGTTATTTTATTGATGAAACAAAACAGAACATGCATGGATGATCCTGCTTTCAGGATGTCCTGAAGTTCAGGATTTTTTTTATTGCCTGGAGCCAGCGTCGCCAGATTATGAGAATTTGAGAAAATGCATTTTGCTGGTTATAGAGGTCATGAAGTTTAACCAGAAGTGAAAGTGCAATGAGAGCCTGTCAATTACATTGGAAACAGTTGTTTCCCTTCAACTTCCATGGGGCATTGCCCCCCGGATCCCCCCAGGAGGGCACTGCCCCTGCACTCTGCCAGCGCCTTGCAGGATTTTTGAAATTGTCCAGGAGCGCCCATGAACATGTAATATTTCAACAAAAATAGCTTTTTCAAACAACACAGACAACACAACAATACTTCCCCTCTTCACAAAGTTGTTGATTTTTTCTCTCTCTCGTCTTCAGGAGCGTGAACGCATGCTGGCCCACTTCCAAGAGCTGAAGGCCCAGATGAACAAGATCCGCGACTGTGAGCGGGAGAAACTCACCAAGCTCACCCTGGAGAGCAACGCCAGCATCAAAGAAGTGGGCAGGCAGAAAGAGAAGGTAACAAGACAGACTAAGACTCCCCGTGGGAATACCAGGAGGGTCTTTTGTAAAAATAGTTCCCCCACCCACCTTCTGGAAGTTCTGTGCTTGTAACTTCCTCTAGTATGCCACACTCTTTGACTCTGCCTTTTCCCTTTGCTTTCTACCATCTATTGTCTTTCTGACTTATTGACCCATTCTCCTGCCTTTGAAAAAAAAAAATCTTCCAAATATTTTTTTTCTCCTTTGAGCTCCTCCGAAATCAGAATGTGTCGGCTGTACGCAGCAGGAAGACCAGTGAAAACCTGAAACGTTATGGCCTGGGAACGCAGAAGATGAAGAAGAAGAAGAGAGGCAGACAGACAGGCACACATTTGCTTTGATAATTATAGAAAGTTGAGCAGAATATAGCAAGTACATGCTGTTGTACGCTGAGCACAGAAGGGTCAGCCACACGTCCACTAAAATCGCACGACTGTACGATGCGATTCGATCACGTGGTCTCCAAGAACAAATCGTTGCTGTCCGACGCTAACCGTGCATTTACACAATCAGTGATTTTACAGGAGCATCAAAAAACATATTGTCGCCTGCTACAAAGTCAATCCCCATTTGATATACGCTTGACCCTTCTTCTTTACCGATGAGTAAACATGTGACGCAATAAAAGTTGCATTAACACCCAAACTTTTTGTGATAATTCAGTTACACGGTTAGTCACAAAGTTAGTGCATTGTTCTCACAATGGGAGATACGACAGCTGCCGGCAGTTACACGATTAGCGTGACCAGTTACACGCTTATCGCGTCAAAACCAGCAACAACCCGTCACATACACGATTATTTCCGTGGTATGTGACAAATTTGAGCATTTTCATTGGTCGCAGACACAAGATATTTATAGAAGACCTGCGTGAGGTCACTGGAAGGAGTTTCAGTAAACAATCTATTTTTGTCAAATTTTGTAGATACACGGTTAGCGTCGGACAGCGACGAAATGTGATCCGCGCTTCGAGACCACGTGGTCGAATCGTATGGTATAGTCGTGCGATTTCAGTGGACGTGTGGCTGGCCCTTATGTCACTGATGGCCTGGACAGGTGGAGGTAACATGAATGGGAAAAAGAAAACAAAGTGTACCTAAATGCTTCACTCATTTATTTCTATAACCCGCCCCACCCCCACTCCTCTTCCCCCAAAGGAGGGAGAGAAACCATATGAAGAGAGAGAGAAAGAAGAGAGAGAGAGAGAGAAAGAGAGAGAGAGAGACACTTGACACTTGAAAACTTTATTACGCAAGGATTGAGATTTTAGGCCAGGCCTATTCTTACAACCTGTCCCTGAGACAGAAACAAGACTAATACAAAACGATAAGGCAAACAGATAATAATAATATGAACATGCATGATGATACAAAACATCAAAGTAAACAAAATTAGAGAAAAATGATATAAACAAATAACTTAGCTAAGCAAGTAGGGGGGGGGGGGGGCAAGAAGAGAGAGAGAGAGAGAGAGAGAGAGAGAGAGAGAGAGAGAGAGAGAGAGAGAGAGAGAATGTGCCCCCACAACAACAAAAATTGCACGATACAGTATTTTTTTAATTTTATAATAAAAACAATGATGATGATTGTTATTAATTTTTTACTACAGGGTGAGCGAATCCTCTGACTGGCTGAAATGTCCCGTTAGCTGGAGACAGAAGAGTGCTGTCTGTGCCCCTTTGGTTAAAATTAAATGACAGTGATAATCATACTCCTGATGATGAAGATGATAGCCTTAACCCTTTCATCGCCACTGTCGCCTCTTGGCACCACAATGATTTAACACCCACGTCACTGAAAGGCATCAAATGAGGGTCTGGTATCCAGTGACCTTATGTTCTTAATTTTGGGAGGTAAGGATTGGCCCTATTGTATGCACGTCACAGAGGAATCCCCGATAATGCAGACAAAATATTTTCTTTACCCGGGTAAGTTTAATGGTACATTTTGGCAGAAGAATGGCTAGCGTTGAAAGGGTTAACAATGATGATAAGGATGGGGATGATGATCATAATGATGTTGATAGCGATGATGAAGACGTCAACAAAGATGATGAAAATGATGATGATGATGGCGGTGATGATCATTTTTGTTCAACAGGGTGAACAAATTCTTCGGCTGGCTGAAATGTGTCGTAAGCTGGAGACGGAAGAAGAGAAAGTGCTCCCTTTTTACGCCTCATCGCTGACCAAAGAGGAGCAGGAAGATGTGGATGCTGCTGTGTTGGAACAACCTTCCGAACCTCTGGCTGCTGTGAGTAGAGAGGGAGAGAGAGAGAGAGAGAGAGAGTGAGGACGAAAAGTGCTCCCTTTCTATTCCTCATCGCTGACCAAAGAGGAACAGGAAAATGTGGAAGCTGCTGTGCTGGAACGGCTACTGTGAGGAGGGAGAGAGAGAGAGAGAGAGAGAGAGAGGGGGGGGGGGACGTAAAGTGCTCCCTTTTTACACCTCATGGCTGACCAAAGAGGAACAGGAAGATGTGGAAGCCTCTGTGTTGGAACCTCCATCTGAACCTGTGTAGAGTGGCACAGTGGTAACGCGTTCGCTTCGTGTCAAGTAAACCCGAGTTTGAACCTGAGTACAGGGGATTTTTACTTTTACTTTGCACTAGGCCTTACATTCTGAATGTGTAGTCTTTCGGATGAGACGATAAACCGAGGTCCCTTGTGCCCTTGCACTTAGCACACGTTAAACCCAGTGGCAACGAAAAAGTTGTTATTTGGTCAAAATTTACCCACCCCCCCTTTCCTTCCTCATCAATCACACAAAAAATCGCATGCACATTTTTTTGTTTTAATGGGGGCTGCGACGCGCTCTCCAGGTGGGAGCAACCCGAATTTCACAGAGATGCCTCTGTGACTATAAAGTACCTAATACCTCTGGCTGCCGTGAGTTTATCGTACATTGTATCACATTGGGGCAGTGGGTGGATGCCTCGTGCCTCCATACGGGGAGCTGGATGACCCCGCCCCCTCCACGGGTCTCTCCCCCCGTGGGGGATACCAGGGAGTCTTTCATACAAATAGTTCCCCCCACCTTCTGGAAGTTCTGTGCTTGTAGCTTCCTCTAATAATATGTCACTCTCTTTGATTCTGTCTTTTCCCTTTACTTTCTGTCATCTCCTATTTAACCGACTTATTGGCCCATTCTCCTGCCTTTTTTTTCCAAATAAATCTTCCAAATATTTTCTCCTTTGAGCTCATCCGAAATCAGAATGTGTTGGCTGTATGCAGCGGGGAGATCAGTGAAAACTGAAAACCGGACACATGCGTACCTTACCCATTATGCATTTATGGGCTGATGACCTGGGAATGCAGAAGAAGAAGAAGTAGAAGAAGTAGTATCACATGCTTTCTGTTGGCACAGAAGACCAGTCCTTGTAAACTTCGGGTTGCCTGGGATGGGAGAGCTGCTATTGTAATGTGTGACCCAGCACCACAAAAGGGACATTAAGTCGCTGGGCTAGTTTCTCTCAACAGGCCTGAAAAGTCAAAAATGTCATTTTTTGTCAGTTTTTGAGTTATGGGTATTTTCGTGTTCTCTAACATCTTATCTTTCATATTTATAAAGGATAATCTTTAATACAGTCTCTAAATGGTCATATAAGTGTTTTAAAACGAATAGGTCAATGCAATTGTTCTTCAGCTAGGCTAGACTTTAGACTGTTTTCTCAAAATGGCTGATGTTCACCCTACTAACTTTAAATGCTCATAACTCTGGAACGGAAGAAGATACAAGAATGGTTCTTGTATCATTAGAAAGAGAATTGTCTCAAGCTTTCAAATGTATCAATCTACTTTAACCATACTGTACCAACACCTGAAACAATTGCATTAGCGTTAAGCGACCTGGAGCTATACCATAGCACATAGAAAAACGAAAGTAGGCCTCTGGCCTTGACCCCTAGCCGGATGTGGGGCGGGAGTGATCCCCCCTTACCGGTCTAGCAGTGGCTAGGCCAATGAGCGCCTACTTCCGCCATTACTATTTTCCAGCGTTCATGGCAAGACCTGGGCTACCAGCACTCTGACTTTTTTCTTCTATTGCACTCTAACTAGGTGGGTTTGTTCCATTTCCTCCTATCATCGGACATAGGGTGTATCTGAGTCTCGATTGACTCAGTTTTTATAGTTCTCTCTTTTCTAGAACTTGAGATATAATTTTCTTTGTCGCGTCGCTCACTCGCCGTGCTCCAGTGCACGCGCGCACGCACACGATATGGCCACTTCTGGCTCAAACTCGAATGTTTCTCCTAAAGTTCAGGTTGACCCCGTGGTCCATTCTCCTCTTCCTAGGGACGAAGCAGGCCGTTTCCGTTCTAAGGAATCTTCGGATAAATCCATCCGTTCAGTTTCTCACAAATCGAGGTCCAAGCACTCCAAGTCTCAGCGCTCTCATTCTCAGTCTTCACCGTGTGGGCCTCCTAGGCCCTCTTCGGTCCCAGTGTTGTCGGGTTTCACATTCTCACCACCGAAGTGTAAGGCCTCTAGGCCAGATTCGTCTTTAGGTCCGGTTGTGCCTTTCTGTTCAGACAGGAGGCCTCTCTCCACCAAGGCCACCACCTCTACCCGGGCTTCGACTTCAACTTCGTGGGATAAGTCGCAGCCGCGCATGTCTGTCGCCCCGAGTGGCAAGTTTGCACTCGGGGGCCCGCCTAGTCTCCCCACCCCTTTCGAGGGAGGGCGAAGGAGGTCCCCTTCCGACCATAGGTCGAGGTCTTACGACTGGGGCCTCGGGCAGACATCCCGGTGTCTCGAAGGGAACTCGAGCCCGGAAGGCCGTAGGCCTCTCGACACCTCCCCGGCCGGGGAGCCCGAGGCCTACCGGCTAACACCCCCTCGTCGTCGGAAAGTCTCCGACGGCATGAAGGGTGCCTCTCATGGACGCTTCGCCCTGGCCGCGGGCCTCTGTCCGAGAGGTTCTCCCGGTGATCCCCCCAATGGTGGGGACACCGGTCGAGTCTATTCCAGGCCTGGAGGCCCTACACCTCGGCTCCGGATGGACCCGGAGCCGGTGGACGAAGGCCTCCCCGCCAGTGCGGCCTACCGCCGTTCGGGCCACCGTAGCCCCCGGTCGGCCGACCGTGGTGGCAAGCGGCCCCGCTCTGGCCTCTCCGTCTCCCTCGGGCCTCCCCCACCGGGCCTCCCTCAGGCCCGGGCCTCCCTCGGTAGGAGGCCTCGGGGGCCTTGGCCTAGTAGGCCGCGGCCTCCCCGGCACTCCAGACCGCGGACAGGATGGGCCTCCCCCGGCGGGTCACCGGGGAGGCCTCGGCCTCCCTGGCTCCCCGGGCCGCGGGCAGGATGGAGCCCTCTCCCCACAGTCTTCCGTTGGCGAACCAGATCTAGGCCTCTCTCGGCCGGGTTCACCCATGAACCACGGATCCTCGGAGGCTTCTTTGTCTCCGACACGTTCTCCTCCGGCATTGGACGAGCGTCTTCTCAAAGCCATCAGGGAATCTTTTCGCAATCTTCCTCCTCCCGCTTCACCCGTCGACCCTCCAGTTGTGCGGGACTCTTCCAACCAGGCCCTCCTGGACGTGATCGGCGGGGCGTGCCCGGATGTGGTCCGCCTCTCCGCTCCCGTCTCGGCCTCGGCCACAGGCCAGTCGGCTGGCTCTTTCCAGCAAGGGAAAGACCATCTTTTCCTTCAGCCTCCCTCCTGCCTCCAGGAGTCTATTCTCCGGGCGGAGGAATCGTTGCGTACAGGAAGGCTGTTGGACGACAGGCGCTTCGCTCAAGGCCACTCTGTGCGCAGTCGCGAAGAGTCTTCGTCCTCCGGCTCTTTCTTGGTTCCCCAGTTCCGGACGGTTCTGGGTCTCCATGCCGACTATCTCCCTTTCGCCCGTTTCTCAAAACCCTCGGGGGTAGAGAGTGACAGACTCAAGTGTTCGTAAGGATGTCACTCTTTCACCCTCAAGGCCTCCTCCTTCAGGACCCTCGAAGTAGCTCTTTCGGACGCTCTCAAAGGCTGCGGGGTCGCGAGTTCTCTCGCTCAAACCGCTTCGGACTCTTTGGGGAGCTCTGCTCCCTCTCGGTCCCCGATGGACTTTCGCTTGTTCGAGCAAGTCGACGAACCGGCTGTGGGAGTCTCTCTCGCCGCGCTCGGTGAGGCTCTCCAGAGTCTTACGGATGTCCTCGCCTCCCTCAAGGTCCAAACCTCCGCGATCGCAAGGGACAGCTTTCTCGCGAAGGCAAAAACCCTCTCGGCAAGGGAGAAAGAGCAACTCCGTTCCCTTCCTCTTCCCCTTTCGGGCCTCTTCGGGGAGGAAGCTCTCGGCTCGGTGATCAAGCTGTCTTCGGAGCGTAAGGCTCAGGACGGCCACGAGGCCATGTTGGCTCTGCTAGTCAAGCAGGCCAGGCAGAGCTCGGAATCGCACTCTGCTCGGTTCAGGCCAGGGGGTCGGTCCCTGGAGCGCAGAAAGCGCTCAATCTTCCCGAGGACTCAGGACTCCAAGTCCTCTCAGTACGTGGCTAGGCACACGAGAGGTCTCCGTCCTTACCGCCCTCGCAACCCCTCTACGAGGGGCTCTTCCCGACCGGCCGGCGGGAAGCCGCAACAGTCTTTTCGGTAGAGCCCGCGCGCTGCCGGGAACCGGCAGGCGTCGTGGCGTCCAGCGTGGATGCCCTGTCTCAGGCGTATCCCGCTTGGCGCTCTCTTGTCGACAACGCCTGGATTCTCGGCGTCGTGCGGGAAGGGTATCGGTTCCCCTTCGAGCTAGAACCGCCACTCTCGGCAAAACCGATCGCTTTCTCCCCCCCGGCAGACCCAGTACGGTTGGCGATACTGCAACAGGAAGTCGACTCTCTGGTCGTCAAGGGCGCAGTCTCCCGGGTCCCTCTTCCAGGACCCGGTTTCTACTCGCGTCTCTTCACGGTCACGAAGAAGTCGGGCGGTTACCGCCCTGTTCTGGATCTGTCTCCGCTGAACAAGTTTCTTCACAAAACCAGGTTCAAGATGGAAACTCCG
This sequence comes from Phymorhynchus buccinoides, assembly GCA_017654935.2. Lineage (NCBI taxonomy): Eukaryota > Metazoa > Mollusca > Gastropoda > Neogastropoda > Raphitomidae > Phymorhynchus > Phymorhynchus buccinoides. The sequence continues at coordinate 41,072,172 of CM065700.1, read as the reverse complement.
TCCACGGTCCGTTCGTTCATACGTCCAGGGGACTGGGCAACCTCAGTGGACTTGCAAGACGCTTACTTCCATCTGTCCATCCACCCTTCCCGCAGAAAGTTTCTCCGCTTCGTCTGGAAGGGAGAAACTTTCCAATTCAACGCCCTACCATTCGGTCTCTCTCTGGCCCCCTGGATCTTCACCAAGGTGACCAGAGAGCTGGCCGCTCTGGCCCGCTCGCAGGGGCTGCGGTTAAAGGTCTTTCTCGACGACTGGCTTTTACTCGCATCCTCTCGCGCTCTCTCGCTCGACCACACCCGAGTTCTTGTGGACCTCTCGCTTCGGCTGGGGTTCCGCATCAACTCCAAGAAGTCAGATCTGACCCCCTCTCAGACCTTCACCTATCTCGGCATGTGCTTCGACACCGTGAACTTTACGGTCACGGCGTCCGAGGGCAGGCTTTCAGCCATTGTCAGTCTCGTGGCCGACCTCTCAGAGGCGAAGTCGGCCACGTTTCGCCGACTCCTCAGCCTTTTGGGCCTCATGGAGTCGGTAGCGGAGCTCCTCCCGTTGGGCAGAGTGCGCAAAAGGCCACTGCAACGGGAGTTGACGGCGCGCATCCTGGACCCATCCCACTTCGACCAGCAGGTCGCGTTGGGGGATTGGTTTCGGACGGCGGTCATGGCTTGGACCGACCCGTGTTGGATGAACAGCATGGTCCCAATCAGTCGTTTGGGTTCCCAGCTGTTCATCCACACGGATGCCTCCCTAAGCGGGTGGGGAGCCCATATGGAGACGGAAGAAGCCTCGGGCGTGTGGACAGAGCCACAAACACGTCTCCATATCAACTGGCTCGAGTTGGAAGCCATCCGGCTGGCCCTGATCCACTTTCTCCCCGCGATTCGGGGAAAGGAGGTCACGGTCTGCGGAGACAACTCGACCAGCTTGGCGTACCTCCGTCGTCAGGGGGGCACCCGCTCAGCCTCCCTGTCTCTGACGGCGGAGGACACTCTGGTTTGGGCCGACAGCCACGGGATCTCCCTGTCAGTGGAGTTTGTCCCGGGAAAACTCAATGTTCTGGCGGACCAACTCAGCCGCTCTCATCAGGTGCTTCAAACGGAGTGGACGATTGCGCATCGGGCCTTGACCCCAGTCTGGAGACGCTGGGGCAAGCCCATGGTGGATCTCTTTGCCACGAGGTACAGCAATCGTCTACCTCTGTACGTGTCCCCAGTCAGGGACCCTCAGGCCTTGGCCCGCAACGCCTTTGCGATGTCTTGGTCAGGGATGTCGGTTTACGCCTACCCCCCGACTGCGTTGCTCACGAAAGTCTTGGCCAAGTGCCTCCTGGAAAGACCAGACATGATCCTCGTCGCGCCCCATTGGCCGACTCAACACTGGTTTCCAGAACTGCTGGCTCTGGCCAGGGACGGCCCCCTCATGCTGGGGCTCACACCCAAGACCCTCCTCCAGCCAAGGAGCGGTCTAGGCCATCCAAACCCTTTCAGGCTAAACCTGGCCGCATGGAAACTATAAAACTCGGTTTCCGGCGACAGGGCTTCTCTTCGAGAACCGTGGAACTTCTGCTGACCTCTCGGCGCCAATCCACCAATGCCTTGTACGATTTGCGCTGGAAGGCATGGTTCTCTTTCTGCGCGCGCAAGAAATTTGACGCGCTGCGCCCTTCCACAGTCCAGTTTGTGGAGTTCTTGTCTCATCTGTACAGAACTAAGGGCCTCTCTGCTCAGACCCTTTCTGGCTACAGGGCCTCTCTCATCAACACCATTTCATTAGCTTTGGGTTTTGACCGAACCTCTAAGCTTTCCGCTCCGCAGGTTTCCCACTTCCTGGACGCGGTGCGTTTACGGGCCCCGGCGAGGACTGTCCGGGTCCCTCAGTGGGACGTGTTTCTTGTGTTGAATTATTTAAGGGATCGTTGTGAACCTCTCTCTTCCCTTTCCCTCAAAGTCCTCACTCTCAAGACGGTTTTCTTGATTGCTTTGGCTTCGACCAGACGGGTCAGTGGCCTCCACGCCCTTAGCGGACTCCCCAGGGACGTGGAGTTCTCCGGGGATTTTTCGTCGGTTTCTCTTTGCTTTCTGCCCGAGTTCAGGGCCAAAAATCAACCCGGCGATGTCGAGTCACCTCTTCTCTCCATCCCCAGTCTTAGGACTATCCTCTGTCCGGATGACGCCGACCGCTTCCTTTGTCCGGTCCGCGCCCTCAGGTCCTATCTCTCCAGAACCAAGGGTTTTAGGGGTTCTAGGAGGAGACTGTTTCTCTCTATCAACCCTAAGTACACTAAGGACGTTTCAAAGAACACGGTTGCTAGATGGTTGCTAGACTGTATCAAGCTTTCCTATTCTCAGTCTCCAGTTAGCCTGCCATCTGGCTCTGTCAGGGTCCACGAGCTCCGCGCAATCAGCGCCTCGCTCGCTCTGGTTAAGGGGGTGCCCATGGTTAAAATAATGTCATCCGCTTACTGGAGGTCGCTCAACACCTTCCTCAGCTTCTACCTGCGGGACATCTCCACGCAGCACGACGACGACTCCTTCACGATCAAGAAGGTAGTTGTCGCCCAGACCTCCGTCTCCCTCTAAAACCAGTGAGTACGGGGACAAGCTCCCATCAGCCACCCCCTATGTTGTTTTTTAGTGGGTATATCATTGCAATGATGTTTTGGGGCAATATTGGGGCACACACACCCCACCCCCCCTTTTTCCCCAACTCTTTTGCCTAGGATTACCTAGTTGTCTAAGGGGAAAAAAAAGGGAGTACAGGGGTTCTGTTTTTCAGAAGAGTGTTCGTGGGAAAAAAGCTCCCAGGTTCTTGCTCTCACTCTGTGGTTTGGGGGTATTGAAGCATCTACCCTCCTCCACTTTGGTAATCTGCAATTGTTTCAGGTGTTGGTACAGTATGGTTAAAGTAGATTGGTGGATTTTTATTAATCCCTACTATCTATTTAACTTAATACTTACCAACACCTGAAACAAACGAGGTACCCTCCCTTGTATCCTCCCTCACTAATTAAGATGCTTCCTGTAAAATTGCGTAATGGCGGAAGTAGGCGCTCATTGGCCTAGCCACTGCTAGACCGGTAAGGGGGGATCACTCCCGCCCCACATCCGGCTAGGGGTCAAGGCCAGAGGCCTACTTTCGTTTTTCTATATGCTATGGTATAGCTCCAGGTCGCTTAACGCTAATGCAATTGTTTCAGGTGTTGGTAAGTATTAAGTTAAATAGATAGTAGGGATTAATAAAAATCCACCATTCTCTGAGAATGGTCACTTTGACACTTAATGTCCCTTTCGTGGTGCGGGGTCACATAGAACTGTCACCCATTTAGGGGGTAGTGTGAGTAAAAGAGGAATAAGGTACAAGGTTCTTAGATCTGCATGAAATGCAATAAGAGCACATGGTACAGGATATGGTTGTTGTTGTCGTACCCTGGCTAAAAGACTCCAGGGATCATCCCAACAGCCGAAGCACTCAAACACAATAACGGTACAAATGCACCAGCTAGGGATGTGAACATTACGTGCGTGACCCGTTTTTTTTATTACCCCCGCCACATGGGCAGCCACACTCCGACTTCGGAGGAAGGAAATAGTACAACTTCTAAGACCTCCTCCCATCCGTCGTTTGTCAGACGTGGCAGAAACTGTAAGCGCGATCACAAGTGAGCTCCTTGCCCTTTCTGGCCCAGAGTTAGGAAGATGAAAGCCAGATTACCAACTCACCAGATCATTGTCCCCTTTACTTTTAATAAGGTTCGCACGATCTTTGAAGGTATTTGAAAGTCTTTGAAGGTCTTTCAAAGTCTTTGAAAGTCTTTGAAGGTCTTTCATTGAAGGTCTTTGATCTTTGAATGTCTTTGAAAGTCTTTGAAGGTCGTTGATAGTCTTTGGAAGTCTGAAGGTCTTTGAAAGTCTTTGAAGGTCTTTGAAGGTCTTTGGAAGTCTGAAGGTCTTTGAAAGTCTTTGAAGGTCTTTGAAAGTCTTTGAAGGTCTTTGAAGGTATTTGAAAGTCTTTGAAGGTCTTTGAATGTCTTTGAAGGTCTTTGAAGGTATTTGAAAGTCTTTGAAGGTCTTTGATGGTCTTTGAAAGTCTTTGATGGTCTTTGAAGGTCTTTGAAAGTCTTTGAAAGTCTTTGATGGTCTTTGAAGGTCTTTGAAAGTCTTTGAAGGTCTTTGAAAGTCTTTGAAGGTCTTTGAAAGTCTTTGAAGGTATTTGAAAGTCTTTGAAGGTATTTGAAAGTCTTTGAAAGTCTTTGAAGGTCTTTGAATGTCTTTGAAAGTCTTTGAAGGTCTTTGACAGTCTTTGAATGTCTTTGAAAGTCTTTGAAGGTATTTGAAAGTCTTTGAAGGTATTTGAAAGTCTTTGAAGGTCTTTGAATGTCTTTGAAAGTCTTTGAAGGTCTTTGACAGTCTTTGAATGTCTTTGACAGTCTTTGAATGTCTTTGAATGTCTTTGAGAAATGGAGTGCCATTTCAAGTGTTTCAAAGTCTTTGGAAATTGGCTTTGGTCTGTGAAAATGGTGAAATGGTTTGTGAGTCAATCATTGATGCCTAAAAAGTCATTGACTCCATTTGCACAGATGATGCATGAGTACACGGCGCTGGACTGTTTCTGGAAGCGGTACAACAAGGTGTTCCTGGAGAAGCTGGCCCTGGACAAGGAAAAGCAGGCCCTGATGGGGGAGAACGCCCAGCTCAGGACCCTCCTCAAGCAGTACCTAGACGGCATCTCCGTCAACGACGAGATCCTGTCCCAAGTCAACCCACTGTTCATCGTCAACAACAAGACCAACGTCAAGTGAGTAGAGACATTCTTGTACATGCATGCTTGTTCATCACAAGTACACATACAGACATAGATTTGCTCTCAGAAACACACAGTATGTTGATGGCGTCTCCGTGAATGATGAGATCCTGTCCCAAGTCAACCCGCTGTTCATCGTCAACAACAAGACCAACATCAAGTGAGTACAGTCCTACACCCTCCCCCATCCACCACCCCCCCACACACACACTCACACTCACAGTACCTGGATGGCATCTCTATGAATGATGAGATCCTGTCCCAAGTCAACCCGCTGTTCATCGTCAACAACAAGACCAACGTCAAGTGAGTACAGTCCTACACCCTCCCCCATCCACCCACCCCCCCCCACACACACTCACAGTACCTGGATGGCATCTCTATGAATGATGAGATCCTGTCCCAAGTCAACCCGTTGTTCATCGTCAACAACAAGACCAACGTCAAGTGAGTACAGTCCTACACCCTCCCCCATCCCCCCCACCCCCACACACACACACACACTCACACTCACAGTACCTGGATGGCATCTCTATGAATGATGAGATCCTGTCCCAAGTCAACCCGTTGTTCATCGTCAACAACAAGACCAACGTCAAGTGAGTACAGTCCTACACCCTCCCCCATCCACCCCCCCCCCCACACACACACACTCACACTCACAGTACCTGGATGGCATCTCTATGAATGATGAGATCCTGTCCCAAGTCAACCCGTTGTTCATCGTCAACAACAAGACCAACGTCAAGTGGGTACAGTCCAACACCCTCCCCCATCCGCACCCCCCCCCCCACACACACTTACACACTCACACTCACAGTACCTGGATGGCATCTCTATGAATGATGAGATCCTGTCCCAAGTCAACCCGTTGTTCATCGTCAACAACAAGACCAACGTCAAGTGGGTACAGTCCTACACCCTCCCCCCATCCGCACCCCCCCCCCCAACACACACACACACACTTACGCACTCATACATGCACTGTACATGGATGGCATCTCTATGAATGATGAGATCCTGTCCCAAGTCAACCCGTTGTTCATCGTCAACAACAAGACCAACGTCAAGTGAGTACAGTCCTACACCCTCCCTCATCCACCCCCCCCCCCCAACACACACACACACACTTACGCACTCATACATGCACAGTACATGGATGGCATCTCTATGAATGATGAGATCCTGTCCCAAGTCAACCCGTTGTTCATCGTCAACAACAAGACCAACGTCAAGTGAGTACAGTCCTACACCCTCCCCCATCCACCCCCCCCCCCCCCACACACACACACACACACACTTACGCACTCATACATGCACAGTACATGGATGGCATCTCCGTGAATAATGAGATCCTGTCCCAAGTCAACCCGTTGTTTATCGTCAACAACAAGACCAACGTCAAGTGAGTACATGAAATTCATGTACAGCATTGTTTCGGACCGTAAGGCTTGCCTGATTTTATATCATTTTGCGTCAGTTTATTTTCTTGCTGTATTAGTAGTCATATTATAAAGCGCAGGGGTCTCAGTTTGAGATTGAAAAAAAACATTGCCTTATTGTCTGAAAAATATGCATGCATGTTCATCAAAAATACACGTACAGACATAGGTTTGCTCTCAGAAACACACAGTCCCTTGATGGCGTCTTTGTCAACAACAATATCCTGTCCCAAGTCAGTCCGTTGTTTATCGTCAGCAACGAGACCAACGTCAAGTGAGTACATGAAATTCATGTACAGTATTGTTTCGGACTATAAGGCTTGCCTGATTTTATATAAGGCACACCCCCAAAAATATACGCAAAATTTAGATTTTTGTTCAGTTTTCTCTTGTTGTATTAGTAGTCATATTACGAGGCGCAGGGATCTCAGTTTGAGATTTAAAAAAGGTATCGCCTTGTAGTTTGAACAATATGGTACATTCATGCATGTTCGTCACAGGCCTAGGTACACGTACAGACTTAGGTTTGCTCTCAGAAACACACAGTCCCTTGATGGCGTCTTTGTCTATGTGTGTTGGTGTATGTGGTCAGTCCATGCAACTCAGTTGCTATGGCTTACTGAATGAATGATGAATAATGAGTCAGTGTCGATGGATGTGTGTGTGTGTGTGAGTTGCTTTGTATATGCGTTGTTGCTGGTTTTTGTCATTCTTAAGCACTATTTTTGTTGTCTACTTGTTGATGAATATTCAATTGTAAAGCACGTTGGGCTCATTTGAGGTAAAGCGCTATATAAATGTGCTATTATTTTTTTTATTTTTTTTTTTTTTTTTGGCTGTCCCATCTTCTGGGCTGTACAGTGGCGTTGCTCCCACGCCGCTCGTTCCGAATCCCAATTCGCAGCTACCCCCCGGGTTTGTTCAAGTCGCAGAAACCGAGACCAGCAGTCCAAGGGGAGTGAATCTATGTTAGGCCGTCGGGAGGCAACCAACTGAGGAGACACTGCACTTCTGCTGAGTCACTTCGGTGGAGTTCAGTGGAGCCTGTTCAGGACACCACCTACTAAGCCGCCTACTGACAACACTATTATCTTAGTCGCGGAGCCAGCGTGAGTGAGGTCCTCCTCCGAGGGCGCCACCACGACTGTCCACCGACAGCTCCCCAGAACACATTGATCCCCATGACTTTGACCCGAACACACCAAGGCATAGACTGGATTGGAAACCGAAACTGAGGTCACCATGAGAGCAGGGCAGAAATGTACTATTATTATTATTATTATTATTATTATTATTAGTCAACAATCCGTCTTTATCGTCAACAACAAGACCAACATCAAGTGAGCACAGAGATTTCGCATTCAGAGACTTGTTAGACTCAATCTGGAAGAAACACACAATGGTCTAGAGATCTTTCCTGACTTGCCTAAAACAAAAACCATAATTCCAGGGCTATGATATGGAAAGTTATGACATCATCAATGACATCACACATCTAGTAGACATGGGCCAGGTAGGGAAGGGGGTTAAGAATAACGGATATTGATGAGAGTTTATGAACAACTCGTTAGCCACAAAAAAAAAAAAAAATTGGGTGGCGCGCCTCTGGCTGCGATGCGCTCTCCAGGTGGGAGCAACCCGAATTTCACAGAGACGCCTCTGTGACTATAAAGTACCTAATACCTAATCACGACATTGTTGCAAATCACTCGCTTTAATTCGAGTTGGTCAAATGGTTTTATATTGTGTTTATTATCAATGTGCGTTTCAGGCTTAACGTTCCGGTTGGGGATCCCCGCGTTCGTCGCCCTCCCCCGCAGACCGTGGTGGAGGCTGCCCACATCGTCAAGCACATTCTGCCGTCCTAGGTCCTTGGCCCATGTTTTGTTGTTGATGGATTGGGTTTGGGGGGTCTTGTTTTATGGAAACTGCTCGACGATTGTGTTGTTGTCTTTGATCATTTCTCCGTTTTCAGGTCATCTAGATCATTTTTTCTGTGTTGTTGTATGTAATTTATTAACCCGGGATACCGGGGGGATCTTTTGTATAAATAGTTCCCCCACCTTCTGGAATTTATGTGCTTGTAAATTCCTCTAATCTTTTACTCTCTTTGACTCTGCCTTTTCCCTTTGTTTACTGTCATCTACTACTATCTTTCTGCCTTACTGGTTCTTTCTCTTGCCCTTTTTTTTCCACGAAAACGTTCCAGAAAGATTTCTTCCAGATGAAGTCGGACTTACTGCAGGCATCAGAATTGTCAGAGGATTTCAAATTTCTGACAGAGGATTGGCTTCTCCTGTCAGAGGTTTAGCTTTTTTTGTTGAGTGTTATCCTGTGTGTTAAATAGCATTTTGAAAGTGATTTATCACTGTATTAAACTTTTTGGTGGTGTTCAGAACTCATTTCAGTGTTGTCCCTCTTCGATCTTCTAGGGACTTGATGGCCCTTTTACCGCAGTTTTCAGAGGTTTGGACTTCAGACTGTTCTGATGCCTGTTGATGGATTGGGTTTTTTTGGTCTTGTTTTATGGAAACCGTTCAACCATTGTGTTGTTGTTGTCTTTGATCGTTTCTCCGTTTTCAGGTCATCTAGATCGTTTTTTCTGTGTTGTTGTATGTCATTTATTACCCCCCCCCCCCCCCCCGAGGGGATACCGGGGGTCTTTTGTATAAATAGTTCCCCCACCTTCTGGAATTTCTGTGCTTGTAACTTCCTCTAATCTGTCACTCTCTTTGACTCTGCCTTTTCCCTTTGCTAGCTGTCATCTACTATCTTTCTGCCTTACCGGTCCATTCTCTTGCCCTTTTTGTTCCACGAAAAACTTCCAAAAAGATTTCCTCCAGCCGAAGTCGGGCTTGCTGGGCCTAACTATTTCTTAGTTAGGCGCATAGCGACAGCATGACGCATCTGCGCTCATAATTGACAGGAAACTTGTCTGAGCGATCGAAGAAGGAGGAGAAGTATGTCATTTATTTTTGTGTTGCTGTCTCACATTCTTTCAGTTTTGTCCGTTCTCATTTATTATTTTGATGGTTGGTTTTTGTCTGTATTCTTTTCAGTCTTAAATCCTTTTTCTCTTTTTCTTTAACCCTCTTGCATTCGCATTTGTTACAGAAAAAGCTTCTTCTAGTGTTCAGATTCTTTCACACATTTTCGGGAAAATCTGTCTTTTGAAGCACACAGAGCGCCATACAGTTACCATCTCATCACAGCATGTGAGAAGCTTCTTCATAGTGTGTGTATAACAAGCCAGAACTTGGTGCGTGATGAAAATGCCATCAGAGGGGGGTCTCAGAGTGCGGGCAAGCTACGGGCGGTTTTGGGCGGCTTGAATACACAGAGGCAACTTCCGGGTGGGCGGTTTGGTGCGAAATAAATGCAAGAGAGTTAAAAAAATAAAAATAAATTATTTAGTTTTTGGGCTAGTGTCGAATTGTTCTTTTCCATCTTTGTTTCCCTTCGAAACATTTTTCCATTGGTAAAACATTGTCGTGTTGTATTTGAGCATTTTTTTCTGGAGGTTTTGGCGAATCAATTTTTTAATTTTTTATGAGTACCGTAATCTGTCCTCATTCTATCTACTTTCTGTGATGGGGAAACAAAATTATGTTTGTCAAATATTACTGTTGCTTTGTTTGTTTGCATATCATTATACTTCTGTGATAGAAACTGTGTAGAGTTTTCGTGCATGTGTTGCTGATCTAAAAACTTTTTTCTTTTTTTTTCTTCATGGTGAAATCCGTCCAAATCACATTGCTGCATATGTTTCTTTTTTTGGCAATTTTGTTTCTATATTTTTTGTTGTATTTCAGAGATCACTTTAAGTAATAATGTATAGAAGGTTTTCAAAAGCATTTTTGATTTTTTTTAAATAATCTTTTTAGCAGGTTTAATTTGTATAATCATGCAAAGCATTTTAAGATGTTACAGAAAAATGATGATAATTATGTCTCATTGTGACCTAATTTTACTCCTTTCTGTGTTAGGACATTCAGTTTCTATTACGTCATAAGGCGTTCTTTGTGAAAGATAAGTGGTTTCGCATGGAATTGTGTTGTGCCTGTTGGATTTTTTTAAACTGAAGAAAAGGAATGATTGATTGAGTTTATGATTACATCCAAAAAAAGTTGTATCCAAAAGCCTGTGATGGATTTCTTTTATAAAAAAACACCCCCCCACAAATCATGTATTACATGAAATACAGGCATGGGAATTGTCCGCGAATTCGCGGATTTCCGCGAAAAAAAAAAAAAAATTGTTACTAAATACTTCGTTTTTGTTACTAAATACTTCAATTGGGGGGCTTTTCAGAGTTTTTTGTCTCTGACAATTCCTATGCCTGGAAATAAAATGTGATATCATTAGATTTATTTCAATGTAATGAGCTTACGAATATTTTTTTTCTGCTTGTATTTATGATTAAAATTTATCTTCAGGTTCATCCTTTATTTTAAGATTTAATCATTGAATCAAATTTGTTGTTTTCTGCGACATTTTTAATCATTGTACCAAATTTATTATTTTGTGTCTCTCTGTGTGTGTGATTTGTTTCCTGCGTTATGATAGTGTGTTTATTGACTCGCTTATATGTTGTAACAAATGAAATGGACAAATTAAAACATGCACATACATGCATTCGCACACACACACACAACACAGACACACAAGACACACACACACTCGCACACTCAACACACACACACACACACACACACACACACACACACACACACACACACACACAATTGAAGAATTAAACATCAGAAAGAAAAATTGTCTAAAATCTGTTGGTGTTATTGTTGTTTTGTTTACTTCTTTCCACATTGTGTGTCTGTGACTCTCTCTCTCTCTCTCTCTCTCTCTCTCTCTCTCTCTCTCTCTCTCCCTCTCTCTCTCAACAATCTTCGAAGAGGGAAACACTCAAGGTGCAGAGTGGCACAGAGGTAACACGTTCGCCTCGTATACAATAAACCCGAGTTCGAACATGGGTACAGGGGATTTTTTCCTCTCACTCTGAACTAGGCCTTGCGGTCTGAGCGTGGAGTCTTTCGGATAAGACGATGAACCAAGGTCCTGTGTGCCCATGCACTTATAGCAGTTAGCACACGTTACACCCAGTGGCAACGAAAAAGTTGTTATGTCAAAATTTACACACACACACACAACCCTTCCTTGTCAGTCACACAAAAATCGCATGCAAATTAAAAACAAAAAGGGTGACGCGCCTCCAGCTGCGACGCGCTCTCCAGGTGGGAGCAACCCGAATTTCACAGAGACGCCTCTGTGACTGTAAAGTACCAAATACCAAATACACACAGACAAGAAATGACGTGCAAATATCATAGCACAGGGGAACGCGGGACCTGGAAACGCTGCGTGACCCGCTTTTGTCTTACCTGGGATAATGGGGACTCGTGTGGTTGTTCATGGCTGACCTTTGACATTTGCGGACAGTACTAGTGTGATGGGCTTTGTTGATCACGAGGAAATGAAAGAAAAATTGAAAAAGAAATGTTTGTCATGGCATCCATGGCAAACTCTCATACACATTGTTTTATATTGTCCATTTCCATTTTGTTTTTTTCGTGCATCATACTCAATAGGAATTTGTTTGGAAATAATTAGTCGCGTACCAATTAAGTTGGACTTTAAACGCCGTGAGGCCCAGTCCAGTAATAGGAAGAAGAAGAAGAAATCGAAGAATTAAGGGGAGTAATTTCATGGTGTGTGGGAGTGATCTCGCCTAATTTAATCGGTCAAACAGGGGAAGCTACTCTAGCATCAGGTATAAATCCCCAGCTCTCGCCTCGTGTGTTTGAGTAGACTTGCATCACTTGGCACACCGTGCGTCATTCTAAATTTGATGTCATTATATTTTTACGTCACATTCTGCAAGTTGTATCGGTTTGCGGATACTGGCCGCCCCTCATTAATTTTTCTAAAAAAAATAGTGTTTGTACGTTGCTGACTGGCATCCTGCGGTTTCAAGCTTCGACACCATGCCGCCTTTTTTTTGGTGCTATGGTTTTGACCGAGTAAGTCGAGGTAATTATAACTCTAATTTTCAGGAAGTGCTCTCCCCTAGTTTTTTCTCTCTCCCGAAAGTCGTCTATTGCTGATGGGAGTAGGCACTCTAAAGCAAATAACCATTCATTAATCAATTCGTTCGTTCATTCATTCATTCTCTCTCTCCCATTCTGTCTCAGTGAACTGTTAGGGGAAGACGGGATAAAAAGCGCATGGGCGGGTAAGAAGCCCACCCCAATTATCTCATGAAATGAAGCAAATTTCAGTCTCATTTTGCCCATGAGACGAGCGTTAATGTCTAGCATTCGTCTCATGGGCAAATTTGACTGAAATTTTCTTTATTTCATGAGATAATTGGGGTGGGCTTCTTACCCGCCCATGCGCTTTTTACCCTGTCTTCCCCTATGGTGTGCAGGGAAATGCATGGGTGAGGGTGGGAAGAGAGGGGTGGGGTGGGGTGGGGGGCGCGACAGAGTTGAGGCAAATACATTTGCCGAGGACGTTGCTCTGCACTTCACCTAAAGTGCATAACATTCGCTGCCAAACACCCTGCCATGTGCTTGTCGGTTTTTTAGTTTAAGAGCTTATGTCTCTTCTTTTTCCCCCGTTACAGTAACGCACATGCGCACCGGAAGAAAAGAGTCAACTTCCCCTTCACTGCCATGCGCTTCTCTGTTTTGTTTAGAGCTTACGTCACTGTTGTTGTTTTTCTCCATTACAGCACTTGAAAAAAAAGTCAACTTCCCCTTTGACAAACAAAAATTGGTACGCAGAGGAAAAAGCGTTGTAAAATACATGGCGCTACCGTAGAACAGTTAAAGATGCACTGACGCACCACGATTAAGTCCCTTGTTTTGTTCCGAGTAGGTTAGGTTAGGTTAGGTTAGGTACATTATAGTCACAGAGGCGTCTCTGTGAAATTCGGGTTGCTCCCACCTGGAGAGTAGCTGTGACCCACATACACATCTCCCCAACTTTAAATTGAGGCTGCTCTTTACAACGATGTTTCGGTTTGAATTTGGGGGGGATTTGTACGGGAGTGAGACTGGTCAAACCAAGATGTCTTTCCAGCTATAGGGGAAGACGGGGTAAAAAGCGCATGGGCGGGTAAGAAGCCCACCCCAATTATCTCATGAAATAAAGAAAATTTCAGTCAAATTTGCCCATGAGACGAATGCTAGACATTAACGCTCGTCTCATGGGCAAAATGAGACTGAAATGTGCTTCATTTCATGAGATAATTGGGGTGGGCTTCTTACCCGCCCATGCGCTTTTTACCCCGTCTTCCCCTAAGAGGGAAAACCCGTGAAACCCGTGATTTTGACACGTGAACTGGTGGGTCTTTAAAATAGCAATCCACAGACGCGTTGCAAAGCAACGAGCCAAACTATAAGGTTGAATTATTAACTGGCACACGCACTGGAGGGGACATCGTTAGGCTATTGCACAGACTCATTGGGCTTACGATTGTCATGCTGCTTGTGTGTGTGTTTTGTTGGTTTGTAGAGTAAATAATTACATGTAGGATGCTATTATTGACGTGTTTGATGTTTACTGTGGTGACAGTCCTGAGAAGACCATTGCTGTTGACGGGATTATAAATAATGTAAAAAATGGTTTTTTTTTAAAGGGCTACAGCCTAAGGGATTAGTTGGGCGTTGGGGATCATGACGCCTACATACTGTACTAAAGGTCTTAATGGATGAGAGATTGGGGATGTGCCCTTGGCAAGACATCCATTACGAAAATGGGCAAAGCACCCCACTATGAGCATACCATTCCCAATACCAACCATCCTAAAGTCTTTGTGGCTAGAAGACTGGGGATGTACCCTTGGCAAAACACCCCACTATGAGCATACCATTCCCAATACCAACCATCCTAAAGTCCTTGTGGCTAGAAGAGTGGGGATGTACCCTCGGCAAAACACCCCTCTGTGAACATACCACCCCCAATACCAACCATCCTAAAGTCCTTGTGGCTGAAAGAGTGTGGATGTGCCCTTGGCAAAACACCCCTCTGTGAACATACCATCCCCAATACCAACTATCCTAATGTTCTTCTGGCTAGAAGAGTGTGGATGTGCCCTTGGCAAAACACCCCTCTGTGAACATACCACCCCCAATACCAACCATCCTAAGGTCCTTGTGGCTGAAAGAGTGTGGATGTGCCCTTGGCAAAACACCCCACTATGAACATACCATCCCCAATACCAACCATCCTAAAGTCCTTGTGGCTAGAAGAGTGGGGATGTACCCTTGGCAAATCACCCCTCTGTGAACATACCATCCCCAATACCAACCATCCTAAAGTCATTGTGGCTAGAAGAGTGGGGATGTACCCTTGCCAAAGCACCCCACTATGAACATACCATCCCCAATACCATCATCCTAAAGTCCTTGTGGCTAGAAGAGTGGGGATGTACCCTTGGCAAAGCACCCCTCTATGAACATACCATCCCCAATACCAACCATCCTAAAGTCCTTGTGGCTAGAAGAGTGGGGATGTACCCTTGGCAAAACACCCCACTATGAACATACCACCCCCAATACCAACCATCCTAAAGTCCTTGTGGCTAGAAGACTGGGGATGCAACCTTGGCAAGTCATCTCCACTATGAACATACCATCCCCAATACCAACCATCATCCTAAAGTCCTTGTGGCTAAAAGAGTGGGGGTGTGCCCTTGGCAAAACACCCCACTATGAACATACCATCCCCAATAGCCGATGAGGTTTAACCGAGCCGTGGTTACCGCTACACCTATCTGTATTGCTAAAAAAAATCGGGACTTTACTGGTGGTGCACTGCCTCCACTATTGCTCCCACCATCTTTGTATCTACAAATGTCCCATAATTATGTGTCTGTTCCTGACCGAGAGGACGTAAAACACCATTTTTCATTTTTCATTCATTCTCATCTCACTCCCCCCCCCCCTCACTCTCTCTCTCTCTCTCTCTCTCTCTCTCTCTCTCTCTCTCTCTCTCTCTATCTCTCTCTCTCTCTCTCTCTCTCTCTCTCTCTCTCTCTCTCTCTCTCTCTCTCTCTCTCTCTCTCTCTCTCTCTCTCTCTCTCTCTCTCTCTCTCTCTCTCTCTCTCTCTCAGTCTCCTTGTTTCCCTTCCAAATGTTACAAATGCGCACATTTGAGCACTTTCCGGTTCTGTCGCTTTGAAGCTGTGGCGTGTTGTCTCTTTGTGTCCTTCGGTGCAAAGTGCAGTCTCCCATTGAGGAGGAGACCTGCCACCAGGTTTCTTCAGATGGCAGGTCCCTGTCGGACACAGGAAACTGTCATCTGCCAGTCTCATGGTCAGTCATTGTTACAGGGAGTAATTAAAAGAGCAACACAAGTTGTGGAATAGAGCAAAGAAATCTTGCAGCCACAGCTTAACGCGCGCGGGTGGAAAGGAGTTGGTGGGCTGGCGCGGACAGGTTTTGGATGCCAGAGGATTAATTAACCCTTTCATCGCCAGTGTAGCCACCTGACACCACGCTGATTCAATACCCATGTCACTAAAAGACAATCGTATAATCCGGATCTGTTATCCAAAGACCCTTTGTTCTTAATTTCGGGAGATAAGGATAGGACTACTGTTGTAATACTATCATTGAATCTTCAGTATTACATACTGTAGCTTTTCTATTCACATGAATATTTGACAGAATTCTTTAGCTTTAAAATGGTTGGCGTTGAAAGGGTTAAAATGTTAGAGAACACGAAAATACCCATAACTCAAAATTGACAACAACAAAAATAGATTTTTGACTTTCCAAGCCTGTTATGAGAAACTAGCCCAGCGACTTAATGTCCCTTTCGTGGTGCTGGGTCACATATTAATTTTGAATTTGTTTGGTTAAGAGGCAGGAGAATGGGTTAATTAAGTCAGAAAGACAGTATAAATGACAGAAAGCAAAGGGAAAACGCAGTCAAAGATGGTGACAGATTAGAGGAAGTTACAAACACAGAACTTCCAGATTAGGTGGGGGGACAGACCCCGGTATCCCCACGGGGAGAGACTCGTGGAGGACGGAGTCGTCCAGCTCCCCGAATGGAGGCACGAGGCATCCACCCACTGACGGAACTTCCTGCTTCAAATTCTCTCTTTCAGAGACATACGTGACTTCCTTGCAGCCAATGGGACTGCGAAGCACACACACACACACACACACACACACACACACATACACACGCACGCACGCGCACGTGCACGCACGCACGCACGCACGCACGCACGCACGCACGCACGCACGCACGCACGCACGCACGCACGCACGCACACGCACGCACGCACACGCATGCGCACGCACGCGCGCGCACGCACGCGCGCGCACGCACACGCACGCACGCACGCACGCGCACACACGCACGCACACGCACACACACACACACACACACAATGGGACCGCAAACTCCTTTCACCCAAACTACAGCAATTTGTGGAAAATATGTTAGTATTTGTTTTAACAAAAAGCATGAAATAGTATTTGGCGTTGTTTGCAATCTTAGTCTGTGCCTTATAAGCCTTTGTTTACCCGGGTCGAGAGGACGTAAAACACAACTTTTCATTCATGGCAATAAACCAATGTTCAATGTTCACACACACACACACACACACGCACACGCACACGCACACGCACGCACACACACACACACACACACACACACACACACACACACACACACACACACACACACACACACACACACACACACATCTGAAAATAAAAATTTTGACTTTGACTTTGACACACACACACACACACACAACAACAACAACAACAACAACAACAAAACAACATACAGTATTTATACGGCGCTGAATCTTGATAGAAATCAAATCAAAGCGCACACACACGTTAGCATCCATAACACACACACACACACACACACACACACACACACACACACACACACACACACACACACACACACACACACACACACACACACACACACACACACAAACACACACACAGACTTACATATAGACAGACACACGGATAATTTTATCATAAGTGCACAGATAAAGAATTGCCCTTAGGGTTTGCACGTAAAACCGACACGCAGGTACTCGTTATATATAAGAGCTGATTCAATTATTCAGAGGCCTTGCGCTAAAAGGGTTAAAAGGGCCAGCCACACGTCCACTAACTGTACGATGCGATTCGATCACGTGATCTCGACGCGCGGCAATCCCATTTTTTGTTCTTGGAGACCACGCGATCGAATCGCATCGTACAGTCGTACGATTTTAGTGGACGTGTGGCTGGCCCTTTAGGGGTGAGTGTAAAAAGGCCTAGCCACACTGCATACGATTTGACCCCCAATACGATACGATTGTGACGATGTCTGTGAGTCATGATTCACGCGAAATACTTCTGTTTAGAAAAAAACAACCTCTACCGTTTCGGTGGCCTATACTCATGTAGGCCCGCAATACACGAATCAATTAAAAATGTCCGATACGCACAACAACAACAAAAAAAATATATTTGATCAGATTCGTGTACGGGAGACTACAAATTTGATAGTGAATATATTGACTACTAGTAGGATTTCATCAGATGTATTCAGACAGTAGAATTTCACGTCAATCATGCCTGACAAATGTCACAATGGATCGTAGTGAATCGAATCGTGTGCAGTGTGGCTGCCCCTTAAAGACCCACCGGATCACGTGTCAAAATCACGGGTTTCACGGGTTTTCCCTCTGGTCAGAAATCTTGTTTTGACCAGGCTTGACTCCCATACAAATGTCCCCACATTTTAAGCGAAACCATCGTTTTAAAGAGCGGCCTCAATTTGAAGTTGGGGACATTTGTATGTGGGTCACATCTACCCAGATAAACCCTAGGGACTTAATCGTGGTAGGTCAGTGTGTCTTTAAGTCTTATGTGTTCTGCGTGGGTTCCCTAACGTGACGGGTTATGGGTTTGGGGGGGGGGGGGGGGGGGGGGGGGGGGTAGGGGTAGGCTACGGGTTGATGAGTTGACCAGTGGTGTGTAACTGATGCTTTGAACTCCTCCCAGGTAATGCCTTGTATTGATCTGTTGACGGCCTATAGGGCTATGATCTCTGTTTGATTTGACGATGATCCTTACCGCTCTGTTTTCACCTGCATATGTAGATTTCTCTATCTCCCCCCCCCCCCCCCCCCCCCCCCCCCCCAGAGAGACAGAGATACACTGTGTGTGTGTGTGTGTGTGTGTGTGTGTGTGTGTGTGTGTGTTGGGGGTGGGGAGGGGAGGGATGGCGTGCTTGCACGCTTTTTGCTGGTGTTTTTGCGTATTGCACGTCACAGTGTGCGTGTGTTTGCTACGGTGTGCATGTGTTTGTGTTTGTAGTGCGTGTGTGTGTGCGTAGTCTATGTGCGCGCGCATGCAATTAAAAGGGGGTAGGTGCGCGACACACGCGCGCGCGCGCGCGCGCGCGCGCGCGCGCGTGTGTGTGTGTGTGTGTGTGTGTGTGTGTGTGTGTGTGTGTGTGTGTGTGTGTGTGTGTGTGTGTGTGTGTGTGTGTGTGTGTGTGTTTGAGTGTGTGTGCGTGTGTGTTTGCCTGCGCGCATCTCTCTCTGTCTCTCTCTCTGTCTCTCTCTCTCTCTCTCTCTCTCTCTCTCTCTCTCTCTCTCTCTCTCTCTCTCTCTCTCTCTCTCTCTCTCTCTCTCTCTCTCTCTCTCTCTCTCTCTCTTCCCTTTTTTGTCCCTAGTGACTCTGTGATGGAGGCTATATATTATGGGCAGTGATTTAATGCTCCCAAAAAATAGATGATTTTGACAAAAAAACAGATGCTTGTGGCAAAAGAAAAGACCATCTAACCTTAACCCTATCCCTAACCACGGAAAGAACCAAGAAATAGAGCAGGAGGGTGTAAATCTACATATTTGCCTAGAAATCGATGCACAAAGCCATACACTTATACTATTTTTTGACTGGAACCATTCCTTTTTTTGGTTGATAAATTTTAAGTCTAATGCTGTCAGTTTTGTTTTTTTAAATCGATGGTAATGGCACGAAAGCCAAAACAGTTTCTAAAAACAACAACTTGGTAAATCGTAACAATTTAATTGTCACACACACAGATATACACACGCACGCACGCACACGCACGCATACACACACACACACACACACACACACACACACACACACACACACACACACACACACACACACACACACACACACACACACACACACACACACACACACACACACACGACACACACACTACAACACACACACACACACACACACACACACACACACACACACACACACACACACACACACACACACACACACACACACACACACACACACAGAGAGAATGAGAGCGAGACAGACAGACAGAGACAGAAGCATAGAGACTTTACATATGATAGGTGCAACAAACGACATACATAGGCCTACTACACATCCAACCTTATATACCGATAATGATTACGATGATTATTTCATGAAGCAGTCTATACAGAGTGATGGGGTTAAAAACCCCGGTCCATATCACCCGAATACCTACGTATGGTGCTGCTGATTTAATGGTCTGTTTCGCCACCCAAAGCCTGCTACATTTTCTCCAGAGTCTTTCTGTTTCACGTTGTGAAAGCGGGTGCTGTCACAGGCTGTCCGAAGAACGGCCGTCAGAATCTTTTCATCTCGGGTAACACTGTTTTGTTTGTTTGTTTGTTTGTTCGTCTGTTTGTTTGTTCCGCTCCAGTGCTCTCTTTGCGGTCAGAAAGTCGCGTTTGTTAGACTGGAAAGTTTACCCCTGCCAGAATCTGCTTAAATGTATGTGCGGTATTTGAGGATAAAAGCAAATCTGTCGCTTTATCTCTCTCTCTCTCTCTCTCTCTCTCTCTCTCTCTCTCTCTCTCTCTCTCTCTCTCTCTCTCTCTCTCTCTCTCTCTCTCTCTCTCTCTCTCTATCTCTCTCTCTTCTCTCTCTCTCTCTCTCTCTCTCTCTCTCTCTCTCTCTCTCTCTCTCTCTCTCTCTCTCTCTCTCTCTCTCTCTCTCTCTTTCTCTCGGTCTCTTTCTCTCAGTCTCCTTGTTTTCCCTTCCAAATGTAGTAATGTTTGAGCACTTTCCGGAGGCGCTAGTAGATGATGAAGTAAATTGCGGTGGAAGTCATTTTTTTTTCTTTCTTCATTTATGTTTTGCTTGGCCGGTTGGTTTCTGTTTTGCTTGTTCTTATTACTGATGGTGATGTTCTGCGTACCGTGTTATTTGTTACATTACTGTGGCACTCTAGTAGTAATAGTAGTGGTAGTGGTAGTAGTAGTGATGGTGATGGAGGTAGTAATAGTAATTGTAATAGTAGTAGTAGTAGTAGTAGTAGTAGTAGTAGTAGTAGTAGTAGTAGTAGTAGTAGTAGTAGTAGTAGTGGTGTGGTGATGGTGGTGGTGATGGTGGAAGTAATAGTAATAGTTGGTGAAGACGGGGTAGAGGGTCCATGGGCGGGTAGAGGGCCCGTGCCGATTGTCTCATGGGGTGGGGCGGGTTTCGGTCGGATTTGTCCATGAGACGAATGCTAAACATTTACACTTGTCTCATGGGCAGAATGTGACCGAGATTTGCTTTGTTTCGTGGCATAGTTGGAGTGGGCTTCTTACCCGCCCATGGGCTTTTTGCTCCGTCTAACACTAGTAGTATTAATTGTAGTAGAAGAAGTATATTGTAGTAATAGAGGTGTTTTTAATCTATTACTTTGTTTAATTGGTTGGTTAGTTTTCTATTTTATTTGTTTTTATTGCTTATGTTGATGCTCTGCCTACCATGTCGTTGCTATATTACTGTTTGTTGTTATTTTTTGTTGGCGATGTTCCTGTGTCTCAATGTTCATTTATAGTATTAGTTATGTATTGCATGCTTAGAACCAAGGACAGAATGGAAGACTAGGCCCAGCCTAAATTCTTTTCCTTGTAAAATAAAGTTTCTGAGTTCTGAGTTCTGAGTTCTGAGTTCTCTCTTACTGTCTTTTTCTCGTGCGCGCGCGCTGTGTGTGTGAATGTTAATGGTATATGTGTATGTGCTTGTAGTGCGTGTTAGTGTGTGTATGTGCTTGTAGTGCGTGTTAGTGTGTGTATGTGCTTGTAGTGCGTGTTAGTGTGTGTATGTGCTTGTAGTGCGTGTTAGTGTGTGTATGTGCTTGTAGTGCGTGTTAGTGTGTGTATGTGCTTGTAGTGCGTGTTAGTGTGTGTATGTGCTTGTAGTGCGTGTTAGTGTGTGTATGTGCTTGTAGTGCGTGTTAGTGTGTGTATGTGCTTGTAGTGCGTGTTAGTGTGTGTATGTGCGCATGCATGTGTGTGTGTGTTTTGTTTTGTTTGTTTGTGTGTGTGTGTGTGTTTGTGCATGTGTGTGTGTGTTTGTGTGTGTGTGTGTGCGTGCGTATGTGTGTGCGTGCGTGTTTGTGTGTGTGGTGTGTGTGTGTGTGTGAGTGTGTGTTTTTGGTATGTGTGCATGCTTATTAGTGCGTTGTGATGCATGTGTGTCAGAGAGAGAGAGAGAGAGAGAGAGAGAGAGAGAGAGAGAGAGAGAGAGAGAGAGAGAGAGAGAGAGAGAGAGAGAGAGTTTGTGTGCATGCGCGTGTGTGTCAGTGTGTGTCAGTATGTGTGTGTGTGTGTGTGTGTGTGTGTGTGTGCGTGTTGCGCGCGCATACGTTCGCGCGCATGTGTGCGCGCTTGTGTATGTTCGCGTGCGCATGTGTGTGACTAATAAAGAAAGGCGGAAAGAACGAGATACTAAAAAAAAACCACACTCAAAGATCGTGATAGAGGATAAGCATCTCATTCGGACAGCCGAGCCTTGGACAGCCGTGACGCACCGATGAAATGTGGGTATATGTACGGGTGGGTTGATGGTAGATGGCAAGTCATACTAAGTACTCCCATTGTGTAGAAGATGGGCTTTGATCTTATATTACTAGTATTACATTAATATCGTATGACTATGCTTCACCCAGTAAGCTACAAGCACAATATTGGGCTGAAGTAGTAGTCATATTTATACTCGTTATAACATGATATGTATAATTTCTTTATGAGATTAAAGAAAGAAAGAAAGAAAGAAAGAAATAACGAGAAGAACAGAAAATAAACATAAGAAAGAAAGAAAGCAACAAGAAAGAAAGAAAGAAAGAAAGAAAGCAAGCAAGCAAAGAAAGCAAGAAAGACAAAAAGCAAGCAAGAAAGAAAGTACTATCATTGAAAAATTCCCTCGTCCGATAGTCCCAAATGACAGTCTAGCTTTACCCAGTTATGAAGTTTATATTGACTGCTCTCTGAAAAAAAATCGACATCTAATTTATTGTTCTGAAAATGTAATCAAAATCTGTTCACATCTTTTTGTTTTATCACATTATTTGCGTGTTATTTTTGCATCCACACAAAACCTCTATCGTCAGAAGTCAAAGACCACACCATGATTGAGAGTGAGAATGGGCAACTTTATTAAAGTGCCAAATAATTGCCATGCCGATTTTATGACATACCGGTGTTACTATCAATAGCGTAACATCTATAATTAGCTTACAACTAATCGATGATACAATTCGCGTCAAAATGATATTATTTGTAAACACTTAAGATTATGCTTTGCATAACAATAATTAGATTATTTCAAACCGT
>CM065700.1:41039282-41044282 GCA_017654935.2 Phymorhynchus buccinoides | reverse complement strand
CAGGTACATTTGATGAAGTTTTTTGGCTGAAATATGGCTGGCGGTGAAAGGGTTAATGTTATCAGTTTTAGATACATTTGTATAACTATAACCACATTTTGCCTCGGAAAGCTCCCAATTTGGAATGGGACTTAAGGGCCTACCACACGTCAGCTAAAATCGCACGACTGTACGATACGATTCGATCACGTGATGTCGAAGCGCGAATCACATTTGTTCTTGGAGACCACGTGATCGAATCGTATCGTACAGTCGTACGATTTTAGTGGACGTGTGGCTGGCCCTTTATTGGAAAACGCACAGCCAACTTCTCATGATGATTTACATCTGATTTTGTCAAAGTTTAGAAGAAAACGTTAGTATCGATTTTATTAGATCGAATGCGTTTAGCACGTTTAGGAGAAATGGATATCAGACCTTGTTTCGAGTTCCATTTGGTTTGAATGTTGAACTGTAGAGCATCTTAGAATGTATTTAGCACAGGCTAATTTGTATGCATGTATTGCTGCATTCCTTCCGATTGCTTGTTGACATTTCCATTAGTTTCTGCGAGGGTGAGGTGTTATCAGAGAGTGACAGTGCTGGTGAATGAGGGTGGATGTCTTTGTGAGTGAGAATCATGTTATTTTTTATTTCTTCATTTCTTTGCGCTGGAATGTTGGTAGTATGACTATCTTGTTGATTTGAATGCATGTTTTTAATGTTGATTTTAATGTTGCCTTTGTAGAGCGCATCGAGCATACTACTGTATGGATTTTAGCGCTATATGAAATAAAATTATTATTATTTAAGAAGTAAAAGACCTGCTTCATGGTATGTTCATGTGTGCGTGTGTGTGTGTGTGTGTGTGTGTGTGTGTGTGTGTGTGTGTGTGTGTGTGTGTGTGTGTGTGTGTGTGTGTGTGTGTGTGTGTGTGTTGTGTGTGTGTGTGTGTGTGTGTGCATTGCGCGCGTGCGCCAGAGCAAACCCACGCGATTAGTAGACTGTGTTTATGATTCTTTTATTACCCCCACGACCTTGGTTTTCTCAATACAATAATACCCGATAGTTGTAGATTAGGTTAGGGTATCACTGTCACGGCGCCATCTGCTGGTAGCTGCATGATCCCTTTTGGGTTGTCAATTGCATGCGTGCTGAAAATGGTTATGGTTTTACATCAGAGGTAGAGGTCTGATTATAAGCATATGTCATAATCGTTTTAAAAAAAAGAAGTTATGGTGATCATGGTTTATTTTGGACATACAGAGAAAGGGGGGGGGGGGGGGGGGGGGGGAGGGGGGGGAGGAAAGGAGAGAACGAACGAACGAACGAAATTTTGTTTATTCAGGGTTATAAGATAAGCAAACATTGCTTTTTTACACTCAGCCTGAGGCAAAACAAAGGTTAACAAAAAATATACAAAAACATGAAGCGCTTGCGTAACAAATACTACTACTACAAAGAGAGAGAGAGAGAGAGAGGAGAGAGAGAGAGAGAGAGAGAGAGAGAGAGAGAGAGAGAGAGAGAGAGAGAGAGAGAGAGAGAGAGAGAGAGATGTGATAGCACAGGAGCCAACACCGAAAGACAGAAACACATGCACATACACACACATGAGAGAGAGAGAGAGAGAGATAGAGAGAGAGAGAGAGAGAGAGAGAGAGAGAGAGAGAGAGAGAGAGAGAGAGAGAGAGAGAGAGAGAGAGAGAGAGAGAGAGAGAGAGAGAGAGAGAGAGAGAGAGAGAGAGAGAGAGAGAGAGAGAGAGAGACAGACAGACAGACAGACAGACAGACAGATAGAGACTGACAGACAAACATCAGAGACTGAGAGACGGAAACAGAGTGAGAGATAAAGACAGAAACACAGACACACAAAGAAAGAGTGAGAAAGAGAACGAACGAACGAACGAACGAATATTTTTTTTCATTGAGGCAAAACGGAATAAGCACAGTAACCGGCTGTTTTTCATCCGGCCCTCAGAACAAAAAGAACAGAAATTAAGAAATACAAATAGAAAAAAAAGACATCGTAAAAGGACGCATCATGCCAGGCATATGAATAAAATACACTACATCAATTAAAGAGAGAGAGACTGAGACAAGGACAGACAGACAGAGAGACCGACAGAGAGAGGGAGGTCAAAATAAAAGGAATAGATGGAAGAAATGACGCAATACATATAAGGGGGGGGGGGGGGGGGGGGGGGGGGGGGGGGGGGGGGGGGGGGGGGGGGGGGGGGGGGGGGGGGGGGGGGGGGGGGGGGGGGGGGGGGGGGTGGGTTGGGGGCTGGGGGGGGGGGGGGGGGGGGGTGGGGGGTGAAGTAAATGTACATATGAGAAGACTTATAAGCATGTATTATAAGAAATGAGAGATTTGGAAAAGGATGCAAAGTAGACATTATAGTGAAATGAAATGAATAAGGGGAAGGAACTTCTCGTAATTAACCCCCTTTACCAAAGTTGTTACGGCACCTAGTCGCCTAGCAAAGTGAAAGGAGTAGCCACAACAATACAGAGCCAAGTTCACCCTAAACTAGTAGACCTCACTCACGCTGGCTCCGCGACTAAGAGAATAGTGTCGTCAGTAGGGGGCTTAGTAGGTGGTGTCCTGAGCAGGCTCCGCTGAACTCCACCGAGGTGACTCAGCAGCAGTGCAGTGTCTCCTCGGTTGGTTGCCTCCTAACGGTCTAACATAGATTCGCTCCCCTTGGACTGCTGGTCTCGGTTTCTGCGACCTGAACAAGCCGGGTTGTAGCTGCGAATTGGGATTCGGAATGAGCGGCGTGGGAGGAACGCCACTGTACGGCCCAGAAGATGAACAGCAAAAACAAAAGCAAAAAAAAGAAGTTCACCCTGATGTAGACATTCTTGGGCATCATGAGCTAGTGCATTCGTTCATGAGTATTTGATAATATCTTCTTTCGAATTAGCATAGACAAACGTGAACGCTAATTTGGGAAGAAATGCCGTTCCAGGGGAGACCCCTTGCATATTGTAGGCTAGATTTGAATCAATCTAATTTTGGAAGAGGTAACATCAGGAAGACGTTTCATGTTGTATTGAAAATTATTTTCTTGTAGAGAAGGAGGAGCACAGCCTGATATAATTTTGAACATAAACATTGCTTTATTATATCTTAATTTAAAATGGAGAGGGAGATTGTCTAATGATACATAATCGGATGGAGTAAGACTCGACGATTTGAGTAAGACTAATTTTAGCGCTCGTCTATAGAGACTATGCAGTGGCTTTGTGGTTTGCTCACTTGCTGAATCCCAGAGTGTAGACGAATAGTTTATGTGAGATTCATTGTACGCATGAAAGAAAATTTTGCGTGAATCTGTGTTTAGAAAGTGTTTTATTTTGCATAGAAGATATTTTGTTGAAATTGTTTTACAAAGAGTTTGTACATGGTTAGACCTAGATAAATTGTTATCAATTATGACCCCTAGCATCGCTACCATGTACGTGCAAGGGGAGAGCACATGAACATGCTTGTCGCTTTTGCCTAGTGGTCACAAGCATGTTAGGGTTTAACCCTTTCACCGCCAACCATATTTCAACCAAAAATGTCCATTAAATTTCCTAGGTAGAGAACAAAATTCATCTGCAGTATTACAGATTCTTCTGTGACATAATGAAATAAGGTCTATCCTTACTTCCCAAAATCAAGACAATAGGGTCTTTGGATAATAGACCTCAAGTTGATGCCTTTTAGTGACATAGGTGTTAAATCATTGTGGTGCTAAAATGCGACTTTGGCGGTGAAAGGGTTAAACTCATGTGTTTTTGTGTGTGTGTTTTGTTTCGTTCCCCAGCTTAAACACTGTGGGGGCACACCCAGTGCCAGGTGAACATTTCTCATGGCCTTGGGTGGGAAGATTACGTGCATGGCTGCTTTTAAGGGGCCCCGCCACATGGGCAGCCATACTCCGACTTCAGGGGACTGTGGTTTAATAGGAATTGCTCGGAAATAATTAAGGGGAGTAATTTCATGGTGTGTGGGAGTGATCTTGCCAAATTCAATCGGTCAAACAGGGGAAGTCACTCTACCATCAGCTATCGTAGCCTATGTGTTTGAGCAGACATACAGCACTTAGAACACCGTGCGCCATTCTAAAAAGAATTGTCATTTATATTTTATATTTTGTATCAGTTTGTGGCCACTGGCCACCCCTAATGTTTCTATAAATAAAAAATGTTTGCAAGTCGCTGACTCGCATCCTGCGGTTTCAAGCTTCGACGCCATTGTTGCATTGTTACTATGGTATTTGACCGAGTAATGGAGGTAAGCAACTCTAATGTTCACGAAGTGCTCTCCCCTAGTTTTGTTCTCTCCCGAAAATCGTCTATTCAGACCATTCTGCTAACTGATTGATACTCTCTTGTAATACATGAATTATGTTTTCTACTGTAGAGCTGCTTGTACGGAGAGTAGTATTATCCACGAACATGTCACAGAGAGCTTGCAAATTCAGAGGCAAATCATTAATATAAATTGAAAAGAGGATCGGGCCAAGGATTGACCCTTGAGGGAGGAGAGAGGATTTTTTTTACCATTAACGAAAACACGTTGTTAAGCCTATCTTTGATCTAAGAATAGAGACATGAATTCTATGGTATTACTAGAGAGGCCGTATAATGCTTTTTTTAAAAGAGCAATACATTGTCGATCAGTCACGTCAAAAGCTTTAGCAAAGTCTATGAAGAGGACACCAGTAATCAGGTTATTGTCTATATTGGATTGGATAGCCATTTATCGATTAGATTTGCCAGTGCAGAATGGCAGGAATGGTGTTTCCCAGAGAGAGAGAGAGAGGGAGAGGGAGAGGGAGAGAGAGAACTGGAACACTGGATTTTTAATGTGAGGCCTCCGGCCTATCCACATGGGGACATGTACAATCAACTGCACAACATTCAATCAAGCAAGTAAAAATAACTCAAAAACCACTTTAAACAATTTACATCGATTCTTCTCTTAGACAAAGTGCATAGTGAACGAACATAGCCACATCTCTCGTTAT
>CM065700.1:41016183-41038782 GCA_017654935.2 Phymorhynchus buccinoides | reverse complement strand
GGGAGGGTGTGTGTGTAAGTAGTGTAAGTCTGTAGTGTGTGTTTGTGTGTGTGTGTGTTGTGTTGTGGCGTGGTGTGTGTGTGGGTGTGTGTGTGGTGGTGTGTGTGTGTGGTGTGTGGTGTGTGTGGTGGGTGTGGGTCGTGTGTGTGTGTTATGATGCTAAGGTGTGTGTGCGGCCTTGATTTGATTTCTATCAAGATTCAAGCGCCGATATAAATACGGTATGTTGTTTTGGTTGTTGTTGTTGTGTTGTTGTGTGGGTGTGTGTGTTGTGGTCAAAGTCAAAGTCAAAATTTTTATTTCAGATGTTGTGGGTGGAGTGTGTGGTGTTGTGTGGATGTGTGTGGTGTGGTTTGTGTGTGTGTGTGGTGTTCGTGTGGTTGTCGTGTGTGTTGTGCGCGGTGGGTGCGCCGGTGTGCGTGTGCGGTGTGCAGTTTGATGTGGTGTGTGTGTGTGAACATGGAAACATTGGTTTATTGCCGTGAAGGAACAAAGTGTGTTTACGTCCTCTCGACCCGGGTAAACCAAGCTTATAAGGCCACAGACTCTAGAGATTGGCAAACAACGCCAAATAGCTATTCATGCTTTTGTTGTAAAAAAAGAAACTAACATATTTTCCACAAGTGCCTGTAGTGTTGGCGTGTTGGAAAGGAGTTTGCGAGGTGACGGGTTCCCATTGTGGGAGTGTGTGTGTTGCGGTGGTGTGTGCGTGGTGCGTGCGCGTGGTTAGCGCGTGCGTGCCTTGCCGTGACGTGTGCGTGCGCGCGCGTGCGTTGCAGCGCGCGTGCGTGCGGCATGCGTTGTGGTGCGTAGGTGTGCGGCGTGCGTGCGTGGCGTGCGTTGACTTGGCGTGCGTGCGCGTGCGTGCGTGCGTGCGTGCGTGCGTGCGTGCACGTGCGCGTGCGTGAGTGGTATGTGTGTGTGCGTGGTGTGTGAGGTGTGTTGTGTGTGCTTGCGCATGTGCCATTGGCTGCAAGGAAAGTATGTATGTCCTCTGAAAGAGAGAATTTGAGCAGGAAGTTCCGTCAGTGGGGGATGCCTCGGGCCTCCATGTGGGAGGCTGGACGACTCCGCTCCACGAGGTCTCTCCCCGGGGGATAGCCTGGGTCTGGCCCCCCACCTAATCTGAGTTCTGTGTTGGTTAACTTCCTCTAATCTGGTCACCATCATTGGATGCGTTTGCCTTTGCTTAGTGTCGATTCTTTGGCCCATTCTCCTGCCTCTTAACAAAAAACAAGAATTCAAAATTAATATGTGAGCCCCAGCAACATGAAAGGGACATTAAGTGTCGCTGTGCTAGTTGTCTCATAAACAGGCTTGGAAAGTCAAACATCGATTTTGTTGGTGTCAATTTGAGGTTATAGGTATGTTTCGTGTTCTCTAACATTTTAACCCTTTTCAACCGCCAGCATTTTTAAGCTGTAAGAATTCTGGTCAAATATGTTCGTGAATAGAAAGCCTACAGTATGTAATACTGAAGATTCAATGATAGTATTACAACAGTAGTCCTATCCTTATCTCCCGAAATTAAGCACAAGAGCGGTCTTTGGATAACAGATCCGGATATACGATGTCTTTTAGTGACCATGGTATTGAGATCAGCGTGGGTTGTAGGTGGGCGCACTGGCGCATGAAAGGGTTAATTAATCTCGTGGCATCCAAAGACCTGTCCGCGCCAGGCCCACCAACTCCTGCTCGACCCGCGCGCTTTAAGCTGTGGCGTGCAAGATTTCGCTTTGCTCTATCCAAACGGTTTTGCTCTTTTAATAGCTCCCTGTAACAACTGACTGGACCATGAAGCCTGGCAAGATGGACAGTTTCCTGTGTCCGACAGGGACCTGCCATCTGAAAGAACTGTGGTGGCAGGTCTCCTGTTCAAGGGGAACATGCACTTCTGCACGAAGGGACACAAAGAGACAAACACGCCACAGCTTCAAGAGCGCCAGATCCGGAAAAGGGAAAGTGCTCGAAAATGGGCGCCTTTGTAACGATTTGGAAGGGCGAACAAGTGAACTAGAAGACAGAATACCTTCAAATTTTGTGTGAGGATGTGACACTAAAGTATAACACATTGATACATAAATTATCCCTCGGAAATAGAATGTCACCGAGCGGCCGACATGTTGAAGCCACTGTCCTCAATATATTAAGGGTGTACACCCGACCAATTAAGCGTGTGCATCCCGGAAAACGATTTGCACCCAGTCAAGGGTGTGGAGGTGCATCACCCAAAGGTCACAAGGAGAACGGGGACCGAACATGTGAAGGGGCGAAGGGAGGCATGTAGGTACTGTGGCTTATGCCCGTTCTGATGAAGGCATACCGATCAAGTTTCAAGGTCAGAGAGAGGAGAGAGAGAGGAGAGAGGGAGGGAGGGAGGGAGGCGAGGAAGGAGGGAGGGAGAGGACGAATGACGAGAGAGAGATTGTGGAGAGATGAGAGAGGAAGGACGAGAGAGAGAAGAGAGAGATACGAGAGAGGACCAGACACAAATGGGACAATTTTGTAGATACAAAGATGGTGGGAACGAAAATACTGGAGGCAGTGCAACACCAGTAAAGTCCCGATTTTTTTTTATGGGAACGACAATACAGATACTGTGTAGCGGTAACCACGGCGTGACGGTTAAACCTCATCGGCTATTGGGGATGGTATGTTCATAGTGGGGTGTTTTGCCAAGGGTACATCCCCACTCTTCTAGCCACAATGACTTTAGGATGGTTGGTATTGGGGATGGTATGTTCATAGAGGGGTGATTTGCCAAGGGTACATCCCCACTCTTTCAGCCACAAGGACTTTAGGATGGTTGGTATTGGGGATGGTATATGTTCATAATACGTAGGGTGATTTGCCAAGGGCACATCCACACTCTTTTAGCCACAAGGACTTTAGGATGGTTGGCATTGGGGGTGGTATATGTTCATAATACGTAGGGGTGATTTGCCAAGGGCACATCCACACTCTTCTAGCCACAAGGACTTTAGGATGATGTTGGTATTGGGGATGGTATGTTCACAGAGGGGTGTTTGTGTGCCAAGGGCACATCCACACTCTTTCAGCCACAAGGACCTTAGGATGGTTGATATTGGGGATGGTATGTTCACAGAGGGGTGCTTTGCCAAGGGTACATCCACACTCTTTCAGCTGTTCAGTGACTTTAGGATGGTTGGTATTGGGGATGGTATGTTCACAGAGGGGTGCTTTGCCAAGGGCACATCCACACTCTTTCAGCCACAAGGACCTTAGGATGGTTGATATTGGGGATGGTATGTTCACAGAGGGGTGCTTTGCCAAGGGCACATCCACACTCTTCCTAGCCATTAGTCGTAACATTAGGATGTGTTGGTATTGGGGATGGTATGTTCACAGAGGGGTGCTTTGCCAAGGGCACATCCACACTCTTTCAGCCACAAGGACCTTAGGATGGTTGATATTGGGGATGGTATGTTCACAGAGGGGTGCTTTGCCAAGGGCACATCCACACTCTTTCAGCCACAAGGACCTTAGGATGGTTGATATTGGGGATGGTATGTTCACAGAGGGGTGATTTGCCAAGGGCACATCCACACTCTTTCAGCCACAAGGACTTTAGGACGGTTGATATTGGGAATGGCATGCTCATAGTGGGGTGCGTTGCCCATTTTCGTAATGGATGTCTTGCCAAGCTGCACAACACCCAATCTCACATCCAGCAAGCCTGGTAGTACAGTAGGCGTCATGGATGATCCCCAGTGCCCAACTAATCCCTTAGGCTGTAGCCCTTTAAAAATAAAACCACAATTTCGAGATTACATTCTTTATAGTCCCGTCCAACAGCAATGGTCTTCTCAGGACTGTCACCCCAGTACAGCATCAAGTCACGTCAATAATAGCATCCTACAGTGTAATTCCCTTACTCTACAAACCAACAAAAGACACACACAATAAGCATGACAATCGGGTAACCAATGCCCTTCTGTTGCAATAGTATTAAAAATAAAGAAAATTAAAGCCCTCCAAATTAAGCCTCATGAACGAAGAATTGTGAAGGTCCCCTCCAGTGCGTGTGCCAGTTAATAATTCAACCTTATAGTTTGGCTCGTTGCTTTGCAACGCGTCTGTGGATTGCTATTTTAAAGACCCACCAGTTCACGTGTCAAAATCACGGCTTTGACCGGGTTTTCCCTCTAGGGCCTAGAAAGACAGCTATAGGGGGGAAGATGGGTAAAAAGCGCATGGCGGGTAAGAAGCCCACCCCAAAAATATCATGAAATAAAGAAAATTTCAGTCTCATTTTTGCCCATACAGACGAGCGTTAATGTCTAGCATTTACCCCCCCCCCCCCTCGTCTCATGGGCAAATATTTTGACTGAAATTTTTTTATTTCATGAGATAATTGGGGTGGGGCTTCTTACCCGCCCATGCGCTTTTTACCCCGGTCTTCCACTATAGATGGAAAGAAATCTTGGTTTGACCCAGTCTAACTCCCGTACAAATCCCCCCCAAATTTCAAACCGAAAGCATTAGTTGATAAAGAGCAATTGCCTCAATTTAAAGTTGGGCGAGATCGATTCGTGTATGTGGGTCACAGCTAGTCCCTCGCAGGTGGGAGGGAGCAAACCCGAATTTCACAGAGGCACGCCCACTGATGACTATATAACCTGTACCTAACCTATGGACCTAGTACCTAACCTACTCGTATGACAAAATCAAGGGACTTAATCGTGGTGCGTCCCAGTGCATCTTTAACTGTTCTACGGTAGCGCCATGTATTTTACAACGCTTTTTCCTCTGCGTACCAATTTTTGTTTGTCAAAGGGGAAGTTGACTTTTTTTCCAAGTGCTGTAATGGAGAAAAACAACAACAGTGACGTAAGCTCTAAACAAAACAGAGAAGCGCATGGCAGTGAAGGGGAAGTTGACTCTTTTCTTCCGGTGCGCATGTGCGTTACTGTAACGGGGGAAAAAGAAGAGACATAAGCTCTTAAACTAAAAAACCGACAAGCACATGGCAGGGTGTTTGGCAGCGAATGTTATGCACTTTAGGTGAAGTGCAGAGCAACGTCCTCGGCAAATGTATTTGCCTCAACTCTGTCGCGCCCCCCACCCCACCCCACCCCTCTCTTCCCACCCTCACCCAGAATTCACGGCACACACAAGGGAAGACAGGGTAAAAAAAAAAAAAAATGGGGGCGGGGGCCCCAATGGGGGGTGGGCGGGTAAGAAGCCCACCCCAATTATCTCATGAAATAAAGAAAAATTTCAGTCAAATTTGACCATGAGACGAATGCTAGACATTAAGCTCGTCTCATGGGCAAAATGAGACTGAAATTGCTTCATTTCATGAGATAATTAGCATGGGCCTCTTACCCGCCCATGCGCTTTTTATCCCGTCTTCCCCTAACAGTTCACTGAGAGACAGAATGGGAGAGAGAGAATGAATGAATGAACGAACGAATTGATTAATGAATGGTTATTTGCTTTAGAGTGCCTACTCCCATCAGCAATAGACGACTTTCGGGAGAGAGAAAAAACTAGGGGAGAGCACATCGTGAAAATAAGAGTTGATTACCTCGAATTACTCGGTCAACGACCCATGAGCGCCCAAAAAAAGGCGGCGATGGCTGTCGAAGCCTTTGAAACCGCGGATGCCAGTCAGCAAACGTACAAACGACTATTTTTTTAAGAAAAATTGAATGAGGGAGCGGCCAGTATCCGCAAAAAAACGGGTACAACTTGCAGAATGTGACGTAAAAAATATAATGACATCAAATTTAGAAGACGCACGGACGTGTGCCAAGTGATGCCAAGTCTACTCAAACAACGAGGCGAGAGCTGGGGATGTTATACCTGATGCTAGAGTTAGCTCCCCTGTTTGAGCCGATT
The DNA here is from genome assembly GCA_017654935.2 of Phymorhynchus buccinoides. Classification (NCBI taxonomy): domain Eukaryota; kingdom Metazoa; phylum Mollusca; class Gastropoda; order Neogastropoda; family Raphitomidae; genus Phymorhynchus; species Phymorhynchus buccinoides. Next base: position 41,032,917 of record CM065700.1, on the reverse strand, counting down.
AAATTAGTCGAGATCACTCCCACACACAGCATGAAATTATCCCCTTCATTCTTTGATTTCTTCTCTTATTCCTATTACTGGACTGGGCCTCACAGCGTTTAAAGTCCAACTAATTGGTAAGCGAACTGATTATTTCCGAAACAAATTTCCTTTTGAGCACGATGCACGAAAAGAAACAAAATGGAAACGGACAATGTAAAACAATGTGTGGGAGTTTGCAGCATGGATGCCATGACAACATTCTTTTTCAATTTTATTTTATTTCCTCGTGATCAACAAAGCATCCATCACCACTAGTACTGCCGCACATTGTCAGAAATTCAGCCATCAACAAACCAGACACACGAGGCCCCCGTAATCCCAGGTAAGGACAAAAGCGGGGTCACGCAGCGTGTTTCGCAGGTCCCGCGTGACCTTTGCTATGATATTTGCAGCGTTCATTTTCTTGTGTCTGTGTTATTTGGTATTTGGTACTTTATCTGTTCACAGAGGCGTCTTCGTGAAATTTCGGGTTGCTCCCACTGGAGAGCGCGTCGGCAGCTGGAGGCGCGCACCCTTTTTGTTTTAATTGTGCGTGGGCGATTTTGTGATGACGAGGAAGGGGGGGGGGGGGGGGTGGGATTGTGTGTGTGGTGTGGTTGTAAATATTGACATGACAGACGGTTTTCGTTAGACACTTGGTGTAACGGTGTGTGCTAACTGCTAAGTGCATGGCAACACAGGACTTCGGTTCATCGGTCTCATCCGAAAAAAGACTCCGGACGGCCAGAGCCGTTAAGGCCTAGTTGCAGTGTTAGGAAAAATCCCTGTAGCCATGTTCGAACTCGGGTTTATTGTAGACGAGGTGAACGTTGTTACCTCTGTCCAACGATACACCTAGAGTGTTTCCTCTTTGAAGATTGGAGAGAGCGAGAGAGAGAGAGAGAGAGAGAGAGGAGAGAGAGAGAAAGAGTGCGGGGGATCCGATGGGGGGGGAGAGAGCTGGTTGTGAGGGTAGAGAGAAAGAGAGGAGAGAGAGAGAGAGAGAGAGAGAGAGGCGAGAGAGGAGAGAGAGTCACAGACACAAATGTGGAAAGAAGTAAACAAAACAACAATAAACCCCAAAGATTTTAGGACAATTTTTCTTTCTGATGTTTAAGTTTCAAAATTATAGCAAATGGTAGTAGGAATATGTGCGTGTGTGTGTGTGTGTGTGTGTGTGTGTGTGTGGGTGTGTGTGTGTGCGTGTGTGGTGTGTGTTGTGGTCTGTGTGGTATGTGTGTGCTGGTTGTTTTGTGCGCAGCAATGGTAGTGCATTGCATGTGTTGAATTTGTCCATTTCATTTGTTACAACATATAGCGAGCTCAATAAAGAGCATATCATAACGCAGGAAACAAATCACACACCCGAGAGACACAACGTAGTAAATTTGGTACAATTATTAGAAAATATCGCAGAAAACAAGTAAGCAAATGTGAATTCAATGATATTAATCTTACAATAAAAGGAATGAACCTGAAGCTACAAACTTAATCATAAATACAAAGCATAAAAAAATTATTAATAAAGCTTAATTACATTGAAATAAAATCTAATACATATTTTATTTTATGATACATTGAGTTCATCTTTTTTTTTATAAAAGAAATCCATCACAGGCTTTTGGATACAACTTTTTTGGGATGTAATCATAAACTCAATGAATCATTTCTTTTTTTCAGTTTTAAAAAATCCAAGTCACAACACAATTCCATGCGAAACCACTTATCTTTCACAAAGAACGCCTTATGACGTAATAGACACTGAATGTCTTAACACAGAAAGGAGTAAAATTAGGTCACAATGAGACATACTTATCATCATTTTTCTGTAACATCTTAAAATGCTTTGCATGATTATACAAATTAAACCTGCTAAAAAGATTATTTTAAAAAAATCAAAAATGCTTTTGAAAACCTTCTATACATTATTACTTAAAGTGATCTCTGAAATACAACAAAAAATATAGAAAAAAAATTGCCAAGTTAAACAAAAAAGAAACATATGCAGCAATGTGATTTGGACGGATTTCACCATAGAGAAGAAAAAAAAGATGCCCCCCCCAAAAAAAAAAGTTTTTAGATCAGCAACACATGCACGAAAACTCTACACAGTTTCTATCACAGAAGTATAATGATATGCAAACAAACAAAGCAACAGTAATATTTGACAAACATAATTTTGTCTCCCCATCACAGAAAGTAGATAGAATGAGGACAGATTACTACGGTACTTGTAAAAAATAAAATAATTTATTCGCCAAACCCCCAGAAAAATGCTTTCCAAAAAAAAAAAATACAACACGACAATGTTTTACCAATAGAAAAATGTTTCGAAGGTAAACAAAGATGGAAAAGAACAATTCGACACTAGCCCAAAAAATAACCCTCTTGAATTTATTCCGCCCAAAACCACCCGTCCGGAAGTTGCCTCTTGTGTATTTCAAGCCGCCCCAAAACCGACCACAGCTTGCCCACCACTCTGAGACCCACCTCTGATGGCATTTTCATCACGCACACTAAGTTCTGGCTTGTTATACACACAATACGAAGAAGCTTCTCACTTGCAATGATGCGATTGTAACTGTATGGCGCTCTGTTTGCTTCAAAAGACAGATTTTCCCGAAGATGTGTGAAAAAGAATGTGAACACTAGAAGAAGCTTTTTCTGTGACAAATGCGAATGCAAGAGGGTTAAAGAAAAAGAGAAAAAAGGATTTAAGACTGAAAAGAATACAGACAAAAACCAACCATCAAAATGATAAATGAGAACGGACAAAACTGAAAGAATGTGAGACAGCAACACAAAAATAAATGAAATACTTCTCCTCCTTCTTCGTTCGCTCAGACAAGTTTCCTGTCAGTTATGAGCGCAGATGCTTCATGCTGCCGCTATGTGCCTAACTTAAGAAATAGCTAGGCCCAGCAAGTCCGACATCGGCTGGAGGAAACTGTTCTTGAAAGCGTTTCGTGGGGGCAAAAAAGGCCGGAGAATGGACCGGTAAAGGCAGAACAGAAAGATAGCAGATGACAGCAAGCAAAAGGGAAAAGGCAGAGTCAAAAGAGAGTGACAGATTAGAGGAAGTTACAAGCACAGAAATTCCAGAAGGTGGGGGAACCATTTGCATAAAAGACCCCCGGTATCCCCTCGGGGGGGGGGGGGGGGGGTGTGGGGTAAAAAATTGACATACAACAACACGAGAAAAAACGATCTAGATGACCTTGAAAACGGAGAAACGATCAAAGACAACAACACAGTCGTCGAACGGTTTCCATAAAACAAGACAAAAAAACCCAATCCATCAACAGGCATCAGAACAGTCTGAAGTCCAAACCTCTGAAAAAACTGCGGTAAAAGGGCCCTCAAGTCCCTAGAAGGTCGAAGAGGGACAACACTGAAATGAGTTTCCAACAACACCAAAAAGTTCTAATATTGTGATAAATCACTTTCACAATGCTATTTAACACAAAGAATAGCACCCAATAACTCAATAAAAAGGCAAAACCTCAGACAAGAGAAGCCAATCCTCCGTCAGCAATTCTCAATCCTCTGAAATCCTCTGACAATTCTGATGGCTGCAGTATTAGTCCGACTTCAGCTGGAAGAAATCTTTCTGGAATGTTTTCGTGGAAAAAAAAGGCCAAGACAAAGGACCAGTAAGGCAGAAAGATAGTAGTAGATGACAGTAAACAAAGGAAAAGGCAGAGTCAAAGAGAGGAACAGATCAGAGGGAGTTAACAAGCACAGAACTTCCAAAAGGTGTGGGAACTATGTATACAAAAGATCCCATGCGGTGGGGGGGGGGCGGGGGTAATAAAATTCAATAACAACAAACAGAAAAAAAAATGATCCTAGATGACCTGAAAACGAAAAAACGATCAAAGACACACAACACACAATCGTCGAGAGGTTTCCATAAAACAAGACCCCCAAAACCCAATCCATCAACACCAAAACATGGGCCAAGGCCCTAGGACGGCAGAATGTGCTTGACGATGTGGGCGGCCTCCACCACGGTCTGCGGGGGAGGGCGACGAACGCGGGGATCCCCAACCGGAACGTTAAGCCTGAAACGCACATTGATAATAAACACAATATAAAACCATTTGACCAACTCGAATTAAAGCGAGTGATTTGTAACAATGTCGTGATTAGGTATTAGGTTACTTTATAGTCACAGGAGGCGTATCTGTGAAAATTCGGTTTGCTCCCCACCTAGAGAAAAGAGCGTCGCAGCCAGAAGCGCGCCACACAATTTTTAAAAAAAATTGTCTGCTAATCGACTTGTCAATTAAACATAATTCAATATCCGTTATTCTTAACCCCCTTCCCTACCTGGCCCATGTCTACTAGATGTGTGATGTCATTGATGATGTCATCACTTTTGATGTCGTTGTCCTGGAATGATGGTTTTTGTTTTAGTCAAGTCATGAAAGATATATATGTCTAGAGCATTTTTTTTCCAGATTGAGTCTAACAAGTCTCTGAATGCGAAATCTCTGAGCTCACTTGATGTTGGTCTTGTTGTTGACGATACAGACAGACAGTTGATTCAGTAGAGGATCTTTGTTGTTGGACATAGTAATAATAATAATAATATAGTACATTTACTCGCCCTGCTCTCATGGTGACCCGCACTTTCCCCCCCTGATTTCCAATCCAGTATAATGCTCTTGGTGCGTTCTGGCTCAAAGTCATGGGGATCAGAATGTGTTCTGGGGAGCTGTCGGTGGAAGGTCGTGGTGGCGCCCTCGGAGGAGGACCTCACTCACGCTGGATCCACAACTCAGACAACTAGTGTCGTCAGTAGGGGGCTTATTAGTAGGTGGTGTCCTGAACAGGCTCAACTGAACTCCACCGAAGTGACTCAGCAGAAGTGCAGTGACTCCTCGGTCGGTTGCCTCCTGACAGCCTAACATAAACTCTCTCCCCTTAGACTGCTGGTCTCGGATTCTGCAACCTGAACAAGCCAGGGTGTAGCTTTTTTTCTTGCGAGTTAGGACTCGGAATGAGTGGTGCGGGATCAACGCAACTGTACGTCCCAGAAGATGGGGACAGCAAAAAAAAACTAAAAAAAAAAAAAAAATAATACGTACCTTTTATATAGCGACTTTAACGCAAATCAGCACAAAGCGCTTTTCAAATCGAATATTCATCAACAAGTAGACAACAAAAAAATAGTGTTTAAGAATGACACAAACCAGCAAACAACGCATATACAAAGCAACTCACACACACACACATTTTTATCGACACCGACTCAATATTCATCCTTTTCATTCAGTAAGCCATAGCAACTGAGTTGCATGGACTGACCACATACACCAACACACATAGACAAAGACGCCATCAAGGGACTGTGTGTTTCTGAGAGCAAACCTACGTCTGTACGTGTACCTAGGCCTGTGACGAACATGCATGAATGTACCATATTGTTCAAACTACAAGGCGATACTTTTTTTAAATCTCAAACTGAGATCCCTGCGCCTCGTAATATGACTACTAATACAGCAAGAGAAAACTGAACAAAAATCTAAATTTTGCGTATATTTTTGGGGGGAAGTAGCGTAGTAGGTATTAGTAGGTATTAGGTACTCTATAGTCACAAGAGGCGTCTCTGTGAAATTCGGGTTTGCTTCCCACCTGGAGAGCGCGTCGCAACCATGCCAGCGGCGCGCCACCCATTTTTTTTTTTTTTTTCATGCGATTTTTGTCACTGATGGAGGGGGGGGGGGGGGGGGGGTAAATTTGACCCGAATGACAACTTTTTTCGTCGCCACTGGGTTTAACGTATGCTAAGTGAATGTGCACACGGGACCTCGGTTTATCATCTATTCCGAAAGAATCCACGTTCAGACCGTTTAAGGCCTAGTGCAATGTGAGAGGAAATAAATCCCTTGTACCCAGGTTCGAAACTCGAGTTTACTTGACACGAAGCGAACGGGATACCACTGTGCCACTCTACACCCTCATGCGCCTTATATAAAATCAGGCAAGCCTTATAGTCCGAAACAATACTGTACATGAATTTCATGTACTCACTTGACATTGGTCTCATTGTTGACGATAAACAACGGACTGACTTGGGACAGGATATTGTTGTTGACAAAGACGCCATCAAGGGACTGTGTGTTTCTGAGAGCAAACCTTTGTCTGTACGTGTATTTTTGATGAACATGCATGCATATTTTTCAGACAATAAGGCAATACTTTTTTTAAAAATCTCAAAACTGAGACCCCTGCGCTTTATAATATGACTACTAATACAGCAAGAAAATAAACTGACGCAAAATGATATAAAATCAGGCAAGCCTTAAATCGTCCGAAACAATGCTGTACATGAATTTCATGTACTCACTTGACGTTGGTCTTGTTGTTGACGATAAACAACGGGTTGACTTGGGACAAGGATCTCATCATTCATGGAGATGCACCATCTTTTTAGGGACTGGTGCATTACCACTAGGTTAATGTGTAGAGTGTGAGGTGGGAGTGAGTGTGTGTGCGTTGGAGGGGGGGAGGGGAAGATGGGGGGGAGGGGTGTTGGACTGTACCCACTTGACGTTGGTCTTGTTGTTGAACGATAAACAACGGGTTGACTTGGGACAAGATCCTTCCCATTATTCACGGAAATGCCATCCAGGTACTGTGTGCATGTATATGAAAAGTCGCGTAGTGTGTGTGGTGTGTGTTGGGGGGGGGTGCCGGATGGGGGAGGGTGTTAGATTTGTACCCACACTTGACGTTGGTCGTCTTTGTTTGTTTGACGATGAACAGCGGGTGTTTGACTTGGGACAGGATCCCCTTCATCATTCATAAGAGATGCCATCAGGTACTAGCAAAAGTTTTTTGTTTCTTTTCTTATAATTAATGTAATATTGAATCCAATTTGTGGTTATCAACAGGGGCTTTTTGTTTTAAATAAAGTTTCTTTTATGTGTATTGATTTGATTGGTTCCCCTTATGTGCATAATGTTAACTTATTTGTGTTTTCCATGTCCATTGTAAAGCGCTTTTGAGCTCCCTGCAAAAAAGGGAGTAAAGTTTGCCTATATAAATGTTCATTATTATTATTTATTATTATTTAACTGTTATTGTTGTTGTGTGGGTGGGTGGGTTGGGGTGGATGGGGGGAGGGTGTAGGACTGTACTCACTTGACGTTGGTCTTGTTGTTGACGATGAACAGCGGGTTGACTTGGGACAGGATCTCATCATTCACGGAGACGCCATCAACATACTGTGTGTTTCTGAGAGCAAATCTATGTCTGTATGTGTACTTGTGATGAACAAGCATGCATGTACAAGAATGTCTCTACTCACTTGACGTTGGTCTTGTTGTTGACGATGAACAGGCGGGTTGACTTGTTTTTCCTTAGGACAGGATCTCCTCAGTTGACGGAGATGCCGTCCAGGTACCTGCCTTGAGGAGGGTCCTGAGCTGGGCGTTCTCCCCCATCAGGGCCTGCTTCTCCTTGTCCAGGGCCAGCTGTCTCCAGGAACACCTTGTTGTACCGCTTCCAGAAACAGTCCAGCCTTGAGTACTCCGTGCATCATCTGTGCAAATGGAGCCAATTGACTTTTCTAGGCATCAATGACTGTTTCACAAACCATTTCAACATTTTCCACAGACCAAAGCCAATTTCCAAAGACATTTGAACGACCTTGAAAATGGCACTCCATTTCTCAAAGACTTTGAAAGACCTTCAAAGACCTTCAAGTACTTTCAAAGACTTTGCAAAATCCTTAAAAGACCTGTGAAAGACTTTCAAAGACCTTCAAAGACTTTCAAAGACTTTCAAAGACCTTCAAAGACCTTCAAAGACTTTCAAAGACCATCAAAGACTTTCAAAGACCTTCAATGACTTTCAAAGACCTTCAAAGACTTTCAAAGACTTTCAAATACCTTCAAAGACTTTCAAATACATTCAAAGACCTTCAAAGACTTTCAAATACTTTCAAAGACCTTCAAAGACATTCAAAGACCTTCAAAGACTTTCAAATACCTTCAAAGACCTTCAAAGGACATTCAAAGACATCAAAGACTTTCAAAGACCTTCAAAGACCTTAAAATACTTTTCAAAAGACCATCCAAAGACTTTCAAAGACCAATTCAAAGACCTTCAACGACTTTCAAAGACTTTTCAATAGACCTTCAAAAACATTCAAAGACCTTCAAAGGATTTCAAGGACCCTGTCAAAGGGGACCAGTGCGATACCCCCTGAAAAAGTAAAGGGGACAATGATCCTGGTGAGATAGGTAATCTAGGCTTTCATCTTCCTAACTCTATATCGGCCAAGAAATGGGCAAGGAAGCTCACTTGTGATCTCGCTCTTACAGTTTCTGCCAAGTCGGACAAACGAACGGAATGGACGGAGGTCTTAAAAGTTGTACTATTTCTCCTCCAAAGTCGGGAGTGTGGCTGCCCACATGGCGGGGGTAAATAAAAAAACCGGGTGCACGCATGTAATGTTCTCATCCATAGCCGATGCACTTTGTACCATTAGTGTTCAAATGCTTCAGCTGTTGTGGATGATCCCTCAAGTCTTTTAGCCAGGATACAACAACAAACATATCATCTCCCATGTGCTCTTATTGCATTTCACGCAGTTCTAAGAACCTTGTACCTTATTCCTCTTTTACTCACACTACCTCCGAAATGGGTGACAGTTATATGTGACCCCGCACCATGAAAGGGACATTAAGTGTCAAAGTGACCATTCTCAGAGAATGATACATTTGAAAGCTTGAGGACATTCTCTTTCTAAGATACAAAGAACCATTATTGTATCTTCTTCCGTTCGAGTTATGGAGCATTTACAGTTAGTAGGGTGCAGTCGGCCATTTGCAGAAAACAGTCTAAAGTTTAGCCTAGCTGGAAGAACATGCATTGACCTACTCGTTTCAAAACACTATGTGACCATTTAGAGACCATGATTAAAGATTATCCGTTATCTAACTATGAAAGATAAGATGCTAGATAACACGAAAATACCCATAACTCTAAAAACTGACAAAAATAATTACATTTTGACTTTTCAAGCCTGTTGTGAGAAACTAGCCCATGCGACTTAATGTCCCCTTGGTGGTGCTACGGTCACATTTTCAATTAGCAGCTCTCCCATCCAGGGCAACCCGAAGTTTACAAGGACTGGTCCTCTGTGCCAACAGAAAAGCATGTGTACTACTTCTTCTACTTTTTTATTCGATTCCAGGCCATAGCCCATAAAGCATAATGGGTAAGGTACGGCATGGTCCGGTTTATTCAGTTTTTACTGGATTCCCTGCTTTCATACAGCCAAAACATTCCGATTCGGAGGAGCCAAAGGAGAAAATATTGGAGCATGCCTTTTTTGGAAAAAAAAGGAAGGAGAAGGGCCAAAGTCCGGTTAAATAGGAGAGGATAGAAAGGTTAAAGGGAACAAGACAGAATCAAACGAGAGGCACATATTTATTAGAGGAGCATACAAGCACAGAACTTCCAGAAGGTGGCGGGAACTATTGTATGAAAGACTCCCCACTGGTATCCCCACGGGGGGAGAGAACCGGGGACATGGGGGCGGTGGTCATCCAGTCCCCGTATGGAGGCACGAGGCATCCACCCACTCGCCCCAAGTGATACAATGTACGATAAACCACGGCAGCAGAGGTAGTAGGTACTTCTATAGTCACAGGGGCATCTCGTGAAATTCGGGTTGTCACAACGGGATTGCGCGTCGTCGCAGCCCCCATTAAAACAAATAAATGGAATGCGTAGTTTGGCTTGTGATTGATGAGAGAAGGGAAAGGCGTTGGATGGGTAAAGTTGACCAAACGATAACTTTTCGTTGCCCACTGGGTTTTTTAACGTTGCCTAAGTGCCATGGGCACACGGGACTCGGTTTATCGTCTCATACGAAACGAATCCATGTTCTAGACCGTAAGGCCTCGTGCAAAGTAAAAGGAAAAATCCCCTACCTCAGGTTACAAAAACTCGGGTTACTAATTACATGGAAGCGAACGCGTTACCACTGTGCCACTCTACAAAGGTTCAGATGGAGGTTCCAACACAGAGGATTCCAACATCTTCTGTTCCTCTCGTTGGTAAGCGATGAGGTGTAGAAAGGGAGCACTTTATTCCTCTCTCTCTCTCCCTTTCTCTCCCTCTCTTCTCTCTCTACTCACGGGCAGCCAGGTTTCGGTAACGCTGTTCCAACACATGCAGCATCCACATCTCTCTGCTCCTTTTGGACAGCATGAGGCGTCAGAAGGGAAGCACTTTTCATCCTCTCTCTCTCTCTCTCGCTCTCTCTAGCGCACTCCCCCTCTCTCTCTCTTCTCTCCCTCCTACTCCGGCAGCAAAGGTTCGGAAGGTTGTTCCAACACAGCAGAATATACTTCTTCCTGTCTCCTCTTTGGTTCAGCGAGAGGCGTAGAAAGCGAGCAATTTCATCCTCTTCTCTCTCTCGCTCTATCACTCCCCTCTCTTCTCTCTCCTTCCTCTCTCTCTCCCTCTCTCCTCACGGCAGCCAGAGATTTCAGAAGGTTGTTCCAACACAGCGGATTCCACATATTCCTGTTCCTCTTTGTGTCAGCGCGGCCCCCCCAATGAGGCGTAGTAGAAAGAGAGAACTTTATTACTCCTCTCTCTCGCTCAATCCCCCTCTCTCTCTCCTCTCTCTCTATATTCCCTCTCTCCTCACAGGCAGCCATGAGATGCAGAAGGTTGGGTTTTTCCCAAAACAGCGGAGTCCACATCTCCTGTCTCCTCTTTGGTCAGCGCTGCAGCGCGTCTAAAAAAGGAGCACTTTTCGTCTTCTCTCTCTCTCCTTCTCTCTCTCCCTCCCTCTCTCTACTCATCTGCAGCCAGAGTTCGGAAGGTTGTTCCAGCACAGAAGCATCCACGTCTTCCTGCTCCCTTGGTCAGCGAATGAGGCATAGAAAGGGAGCACTTTCTCTTCTTCCGTCTCAGCTTAAGACACATTTCAGCCCAGTGAAAGGAATTGGTCAACATGTGAACAATAAACGATCACCACCACCATCACATCTCCATTTTCATCATCTTTGTCTCTTGACGTTTCCATCGCCTCAACATCATTAGGATCATCATCCCCAAGCCTTATCATCATTGTTAACCCTTTGCAACTGTAGCCATTCTCTGCCAAAATTACCATAAACTTACCCGGAGCGTAAAAGAAAATATTTGTATGCATTCATTCCGGGGATTCCTCTGTGACATGTATAACATAGGGCTATCCTTACCTCCCAAAATTATGAACATAAGGTCACTGTATACCAGACCCTCATCTTGATGCCTTTTAGTGATTGGGTGTTAAATCATTGTGGTGCAAAGAGGCGACAGTGGTGATGAAAGGGTTAAGGCTATCATCTTCATCATCAGGAGTATGATTATCACTGTCATTTAATTTTAACCAAAGGGGCACAGACAGCACTCTTCTGTCTCCAGCTAACGGGAAATTTCAGCCAGTCAGAGGATTCGCTCACCCTGTAGTAAAAAATTAATAACAATCATCATCATTGTTTTTATTATAAAATTAAAAAAATACTGTATCGTGCAATTTTTGTTGTTTCGGCTGCTGTGGGGGTCACATTCTCCTCTCTCTCTCTCTCTCTGCTCTCTTCTCTCTCTCTTCTGCTCTTCTTGCCCCCCCCCCCCCCTACTTGTTAGTTATTTGTTTATATTATTTTTCTCTAATTTTGTTTACTTTGATGTTTTGTATCATCATGCATGTTCATATTATTATTATCTGTTTGCCTTATCGTTTTCTCTTAGTCTTGTTTCTGTCTCAAGGACAGATTGTAAGAATAGGCATCACCTAAAATCTTTAATCCTTGCTTAATAAAAGTTTTCAAGTGTCAAGGTCTCTCTCTCTCCTTTCTCTCTCTCTCTGTTCTTTCTCTCTCTCTCTCATTAGGGTGTTCTCCCTCCTTTGGGGAAGTAGGAGTGGGGGCTCGGCGGGTTATAGAAATAAATGAGGAAGCATTTAGGTACACTTTTGTCTTTTTCCACATTCATGTTACTCCACCTGTCCAGGCCATCGATGTGAAATACAGGTGCCTAGACAACACTGTCTCACACTGAAATCGCACGACTTTATCCCATACGCTCTCGACCACGTGCGTCTCGAAGCGCGGGATCACATTTGTCGCTGTCCGACGCTAACCGTGTATCTAAAAAATTTGACAAAAATAGATTTTTTTTTTTTTACTGAAACTCCATCCTCAGTTGAACTCCGCAGGTCTCTATAAATATCTTGTGTCGCGACCATGAACAATGCTCAAATTGTCCACATACCACGGAAATAACTCGTGTATGTGAGGGTTGTTGCTGGTTTGACGCCGATAAGACGTTGTAATGGTCACGTAATCGTGTAACTGCCGCGCAGGTGTCGTATCTCCATTGTGAGAACAATGACAATAACTTTTGTGACTACGTGTAACTGACATTCATCACAAAAAGTTCTGCGGCGTTAATGCAACTTTATTGCGTTCACATGTTGTACTCATCGGCCAAAGAAGAAGGGTCAAGCGTATATTCAATGGGGATTGCACTTTGTAGCAGGCGACAATAGTTTTTTTGCCATTTGGTCCTGTAAAATCATCTGATTGTGTAAATGCACGGTTAGGTCGCGACAGCGACGATGTGTTCTGGGGAGACCACGTGATCGAATCGATCGACAGTCGTTGCGATTTTAGTGGACGTGTGCCGACCCTTCGGGCTTAAGTGTCTTACAACCAGCATGTTATACGTGGATATATTCGCCCTCAACTTTTATAATTAAAAGCAAAGTGGCCGTCTGTCTGCCTCTCTTCTTCTTCTCCTCTTCTGCGTTCCAGGCCAAACGTTTACAGGTTGTTCACTGGTTCTTCCTGTGCGTACAGCTGACTAAATTCTGATTCGGAGCGAGCTCAAAGGAGGAAAAAAAATATTTGGAAGATTTTTTTTTCAAAGGCAAGGAGAATGGGTCAATAAGTCAGAAAGACAATAGCATGTGTAGAATAGCAAGGAAAAGGTCAGAGTCAAAGAGTGTGGCCATATTAGAGGAAGTTACAAGCACAGAAACTTCCAGAAGGTGGCGTGGGGGAAAACTATTTACAAAAAGGACCCTCCGGTATTCACACGGGGAGTCTGTCTGTCTTGTTACCTTCTCTTCTTGCCTGCCCACTTCTTTGATTGCTGGTCAATGCTCTCCAGGGTGAGCCTTGGTGAGTTTCCTCCCGACCCCCCCTCTCCAGACTCAACAAGTCGCGGATTTGTTCATCGGGGCCTTCCAGCTCTTGAAGTGGGACAGCAATGAGTTCACGCTCCTGAAGATGAGAGAGAGAAAAAATCAACAACTTTGTGAAGAGAGGAAGTATGGTGTGTGTCTGTGTGTTTAAAAATACATTTTTGTTGAAATATTAATTCATGGGTGCTCCTGGAAAATTTCAAAAAATATCCTGAAGGTGCTGGCGAGTGCAGGGGCAGTGCTCTCCTGGGGCATCGGTGGGGCAATGCCCCTGGAAGTGAAGGGAAACAACTGTTTCAATGTAATTACAGGCTCCTCGTGTGCACTTCACTTTGGTTAAAACTTCATGACCAGCAAAAGCATCTTCCTCAAATTCTCATCAATCGGCGACGTGGCTCAGGCCCAATAAAAAAAATCCTGAACTCAGGAATCTGAAGCAGGAGCATCCCTGCATGTCTGTTTTGCTCTAGTCAATAAAATAACGTCACTGATCTGCACTTGTGTATTTGGGTTTTCTTGGGGCGGCGGTTCTTTTTAAGTAATTTCCCTTACAAAATTACATTTGTTTAAATACAGTTTACGTTACACTTTGCGACAGATCAGCAGCACATGCATTAAACTTGCAATTTTAAAACTCCTCAACTAACTGGTTATCGTGATATGGGAAAAGAAACCAGAAAATAAAACAAACAAACCCAAAACACCTCAAAAGCATGGTTTATTGTCATTCTCAGAATTGAAAGCAATCTAATCACTAAAAATAGGACCCCCCCCACCCCCCTCCCCCCTAGACTCAAATTTTTTTTGGACAGGGTTCTCTCCACCACAACACAAACACATTGATGAGGTTGTGATTGAAGACGAAGCAGACTAAATGACAATGACACGCTCTACCAAGATAATGGTGTCGTCAATGTTTAACCATTTTGTGCCCCACAAACCTCGTTTCTTTTGACAATAAAAACGTTTTGTTTGTTCTCGTTCATACCAGCAAATCCACCCTCTCTCACAAATATTTTGATTCAAGGGAAAAACTATCCGATCATCATCGTACAGTAGAAACCAAAATGAAGATGTGTCCTTGACAATACATTTTCCCCTCGTAGCTTTATATTTTAAGACATCTTACGGCATGCTATAGACGACCCCTTGACTGCCAACCAAAGTATCACCACGACTGATGACATCACTGATTGACTGTCATAAGATGAAGAGGAATAACCCTGACCATGCTGGCTTTTTGCACTCCAACACAATCAAGAGAGTTATATCTCAGACCATTTGGCCAGATTGCTCTATCGGTTGTTCTTTTTCATGGCCATGGACTTGCCCAATGAATTTCTGTTAATTCTCTTGACAGTCAAGCGGGTTAAACAAGAGCAAAATGACTAAAAATTTCATTGAGACAATCAAAATTCCAAAACGGTCCCAAATCCCATCATTTTGATGAATCTGCGAGTTTAATGGCGAAGAGCTGATCAAGTCTGTGTGTGTATGAACGCATGATCTGTGTTTCAACAATGACGGCAGATAGCAGAGGGGGGAGATGCTATCCGGCAGGCGGGCTAAAATTGTAAGGCAGAGAAGCTTGCACCCAAGGTACATCCCCACACTCCCAACAACAGGGACCTAGGACCGCTGCATTTGTGAAGATCCCGACAAAAGACCAACCAATACCTTTGGCTGCAGCACAGAGCCTTTGCAAATGCCCCCTTAGTTGATAGCTAGTCTTAGAATAATAATAATAATTATGTTCATTTATGACAACTGACCTCCTGATAAAACCAGGAGCTCAGGGCGTCACAATGTACACAAAAAGATGAAATTTACCACGGAATATCAAGATGAAGGTTCTACATGGAAATGTGATAAACTTTGTCGGAAAACCAGGCTTTGGCTTCAAAACTGACAGAGCTGGAGGGAAATATGGGGGAAAACCTTCCGTAGTTGAAGCCCCAGTGGATCTCCTCACCAGAGCTCAGGGAAAGAAGAGGGGAAAAAAAAGGAACGACAAAAAACAAAACAAACAAACAAACGAAACAATCAACAATATAGGAGTGACTGTTATTGTTGTTGTTGTGGGTTCACACATGGATATTACATCGAAGAGGAAACACAACTTGCACAACTTACAAGGATATGTATTAGCCACGTCATATCACACTACACAGTGTACAGGATAAGACATGAAACACGGAGACACAAAGGCTTGCTGCCCTGATAGCGTGTCTAGTAGGAGAGTGGGAGTATGCTAGAAGTAGACCAGAGCGGGGACAAGAAGGGGACAGCGTTTGTTTCGATGCAGACTGACTATGGAGAGTGTGGCATGCGCTGGGCACGTGAAAGAGCATAAGTGATAGAGCAGGAAGAAGGAGGTTCAGCATAGTTATTCTAAGAGTTCAGGGCTCCAGGAAACACATTTGGGGGTCTATGATAGCACTCTAAAATTCTTAAACTTGACCTGCTAAAAGAATGTGCTAGCCGGGGTCCCAGGGATGCACTAGAAAAAAATATTTTAGCATTCACTCTGCCACTGAGACCCTCTATCCCGCCTCTAGAGATCCTCTAGTATTTAAGTGAAGGAGTCCCTGCGGACCTTGTGTTGCTGGACGATGGGGAGCCTGGAGTTGTTGAAACTATGTACTACACACGAATAATGATATCACATCAAACAAAAAAAACAAAAAATGTAATCTTGGACCTCTTGTCAAGAAATTGTTTCTCTCCTCACCACTCCCTGGTTTGGCCCCCATCTTGCACTTTCAGTTGGGCTAAATTTGGCTCCTGTGAGACAATGCATATGTACAGAAACCATGCATGCATTTCAAGATTCAAGATTCTTTAAATCAGCCAATGCATCAGAATACAAAGGAAATCGTTTTGGTTTGCACTAGACACAATCCAACATGCACTATGAAGGACAACCAATATAAGAGAGATACAAACATTGCCATAAAATCAGATGACATATCCTGTACAGTCTCTCCCAGATCTCTCTCACTCTCAGACACACACTCTACACATCACCAACACACACACACCACACATGTGCATACACATTTATACAACACATGCCCCCCCTCTCACACAGCAACACACACAAGACCGCTGAGGATGCAGGCACAAATACAAAACCAAACAACACATTTACAAAACACACACACCACAAAAGACGTTTGAACATTGCATGCACACAGAAACAACCCACACATGTTTTACGCACACCCACAAACAACAAGAATACCATGCCACATGTCATCATTTGAACTTAGACTTTTTCGTGTTTTTTGTTTGCTTTTGTGTTGGTATGGTATTGTCGTTGTTGACCAAATATAAAGTTCATATGCTTCCCACAAAAAAATTTAAAATTTCAAGAAAGCAAGACTCTAAAAACAAATACAAACTGATTTATTCTTAAAAGTTGACTCTACTCATGAAAGGCATCTTTATAATTTGAAAAACCCATGAAAAAAAAAACCCTGTTCATC
>CM065700.1:40992630-41015683 GCA_017654935.2 Phymorhynchus buccinoides | reverse complement strand
CGCTGCTGCGGAGGACTGTCCCTGCAGGATGAGCACAACACATGGCAGGGTACCGCATTTCACGGACAATGACCCCACTGCAGTTCTTCCCTCCGGCCATCCGTGGACACCCAGGTTCCCCAGTCATCATCATGGAACCCACGAGCTCCGTTTTGATGCACATACGGTAACTTTTTTATTATTATTTTTTTATTCTTCGTTCGCTCAGTTTCCCGTCACATGAGCGTACATGCGCCATGCTGCCGTTATGCGCCTAACTAAGAAATAGTTAGGCCCAGCATGTCCGACTTCGGCTGAAGAAATCTTTGTAAGAATGCATAGAAAAAAAGGCAGGAGAATGGACCAGTAAGATAGAAGGTTATGTTAAAGGGTCGCCCTGACGGATGAGTTTTGTATGACACACGTCCAGATCACCAGGCAAACACAATTTACAGAGCTCGCAACACTCACTTTGCTCTGGTTTGCTAAAAATAAAACCGTCAAATCGGTGATTCCTCCTTTGCGGAGGTGCTGAAAGTCAAATTCTTTCACGCAAAGGGAAGGCGTGTACCGTCTCTTTTCTGATGGCCGCCAATTTGTTTGCACGACATTTTCACAATACAAGCCTTTTTATTATTTTTTAAATTTTAATTTGATACAATTTATGTAAAGGAGTCTTGCTCACAACAAAGGAAATAGGAACAATTTGTTTCTGTTATTACACTACAAAAAAAGACAACGCTTCAACCACAATGAGTGTCCTCCACCCACACCATCCAAAATGGCTACTCTTTCCGGCATCTCCGCCAAGGAGGAATCGCCGTTTTGACGGTTTATTATTTATAGGAAACTAGAGCAAAGTGAGTGTTCCGATCCTTGAAAATTCTGTCTTTCTGGTGAGCTCGACGTGTTTCTTGCAAAACTCATCCATCAGGGTCCACCTTTAATAAATTATGACACAACTTCGGTTTAATCATTGGTACGATTCGTGTTGACCAATAATTGTTTTGTGCTCTGTGCAGATGTCCACCCACACTGATGTCCATCTTTAGCGCTGTGTCCACCCACACTAATGTCCATCCTTAGCGCTGTGTCCACACCCCTGCCCGCTGCTGCGGAGGACTGTCCCTGCAGGATGAGCACAACACATGGCAGGGTACCGCACTACACGGACAATGACCCCACTGCAGTTCTTCCCTCCGGCCATCCGTGGACACCCAGGTTCCCCAGTCATCATCATGGAACCCACGAGCTCCTCTTTGATGGACATAAGGTAACTTTTGTTTTGTTTTTTCTTCTTCTTTTCTTCTTTTTCGTTCACTCAGTTTCCTGTCACATGAGCCTACTGCGCCATGCTGCCATTATGCGCCTAGCTAAGAAATAGTTAGGCCCAGCATGTCCGACTTAGGCTGAAGAAATCTTGGTAAGAATTTATAGAAGAAAAAGGCATGTAGAATGGACCCGTGAAATAGAAAGATAGGTAGAAAGACAGTAAGCAAAGGGAAAAGGCAGAGTCAAAGAGTGACAGACTAGAGGAAGTTACAAGCACAGAACTTCCATAAAGTGGGGTAACTATTTGTACGAAAGACCCTCCGGTATCCCCACGGGGGGAGTTTGTTTTTCAGGATGGTTGCTTTCTGTTGAGCTAGCCTGGTGCCGTCATTCTCGTGTTTCAGTTTTTAAAATCCTACATGATTCAGTAGAAAGTTTAGCTGTCCTCGTGGCTTTACCCTTAAGGTCTCTGTACACGTGGACATTTTTTTACTCTTTCACAATGGGAACACAGTTATATGCAAGTCACATCATGATTGGCCTTTCGTTGTTGCCATGGGGAATGAGTGAAAAATGTTCACTATGCAGAGATCATGACCTGCATATCACTGTGTTGCCATGGGGAAGGAGTGAAACATGTTCACGTGTACATAGACCTTTCCTCCGGCACGGTAGTCGTCGATTAAGTTCATTGCGGACAACTGTTTTACTTGCACGTTGCGGCTGTAAGGGAGGTAATTTAGCTACAGACGCCCGTAGGACCGTAAGGGGACTTAATTCTACTACAGGAAAGAGCGAGACAACCTTATTATGTTAAAGGGCCACCCTGACGGATGAGTTTTTGTAAGACACACATCATGATCACCAGGCAAACACCCTTTACAGAGCTCGCAACACTCACTTTGCTCTGCTTTCCTAGAAATAAAACCGTCAAATCGGTGATTCCTCCTTTGCGGAGGTGCTGGAAGTCAAATTCTTTCACCCAAAGGGAAGGCGTGTACCGTCTCTTTTCTAATGGCCGCCAAATTGATTGCACGAAATTTTCGCAATACAAATCTTTTTATTATTTTTTTTATTTTTACTTTTATACAATATATCTAAAGGAGTTTCTCTCACAATAAAGGAAATAGGAACAATTTGTTTCTGTTATTAAATTACAAAAAAAGAAAAACGCTTCAACCACAATGATTGTCCTCCACCCACCCCATCCCAAATGGCTACTCTTTCCGGCATCTCCGCCAAGGAGGAATCGCCGTTTTGACGGTTTAATGTTTAGGAAAACAGAGCCAAGTGAGTGTTCCGATCTTTGAAAAGGCTGTCTTTCTGGTGATCTCGACGTGTTTCTTGCGAAAATCTCATCCGTCAGGGTCCACCTTTTATAGTTGGTAAACGATTCGATCAATAATTGATTTGTACTGTGTGCAGATGTCCACCCACATTGATGTCCATCCTTAGTGCTATGTGCACACTCCTGCCCGCTGCTGCGGAGGACTGTCCCTGCAGGATGAGCACAACACATGGCAGGGTACCGCATTTCACGGACAATGACCCCACTGCAGTTCTTCCCTCCGGCCATCCGTGGACACCCAGGTTCCCCAGTCATCATCATGGAACCCACGAGCTCCGTTTTGATGCACATACGGTAACTTTTTTATTATTATTTTTTTATTCTTCGTTCGCTCAGTTTCCCGTCACATGAGCGTACATGCGCCATGCTGCCGTTATGCGCCTAACTAAGAAATAGTTAGGCCCAGCATGTCCGACTTCGGCTGAAGAAATCTTTGTAAGAATGCATAGAAAAAAAAGGCAGGAGAATGGACCAGTAAGATAGAAGTAAGATAGAAGGTTATGTTAAAGGGTCGCCCTGACGGATGAGTTTTGTATGACACACGTCCAGATCACCAGGCAAACACAATTTACAGAGCTCGCAACACTCACTTTGCTCTGGTTTGCTAAAAATAAAACCGTCAAATCGGTGATTCCTCCTTTGCGGAGGTGCTGAAAGTCAAATTCTTTCACGCAAAGGGAAGGCGTGTACCGTCTCTTTTCTGATGGCCGCCAATTTGTTTGCACGACATTTTCACAATACAAGCCTTTTTATTATTTTTTAAATTTTAATTTGATACAATTTATGTAAAGGAGTCTTGCTCACAACAAAGGAAATAGGAACAATTTGTTTCTGTTATTACACTACAAAAAAAGACAACGCTTCAACCACAATGAGTGTCCTCCACCCACACCATCCAAAATGGCTACTCTTTCCGGCATCTCCGCCAAGGAGGAATCGCCGTTTTGACGGTTTATTAATTTATAGGAAACTAGAGCAAAGTGAGTGTTCCGATCCTTGAAAATTCTGTCTTTCTGGTGAGCTCGACGTGTTTCTTGCAAACTCATCCATCAGGGTCCACCTTTAATAAATTATGACACAACTTCGGTTTAATCATTGGTACGATTCGTGTTGACCAATAATTGTTTTGTGCTCTGTGCAGATGTCCACCCACACTGATGTCCATCTTTAGCGCTGTGTCCCACCCACACTAATGTCCATCCTTAGCGCTGTGTCCACACCCCTGCCCGCTGCTGCGGAGGACTGTCCCTGCAGGATGAGCACAACACATGGCAGGGTACCGCACTACACGGACAATGACCCCACTGCAGTTCTTCCCTCCGGCCATCCGTGGACACCCAGGTTCCCCAGTCATCATCATGGAACCCACGAGCTCCTCTTTGATGGACATAAGGTAACTTTTGTTTTGTTTTTTCTTCTTCTTTTCTTCTTTTTCGTTCACTCAGTTTCCTGTCACATGAGCCTACTGCGCCATGCTGCCATTATGCGCCTAGCTAAGAAATAGTTAGGCCCAGCATGTCCGACTTAGGCTGAAGAAATCTTGGTAAGAATTTATAGAAGAAAGGCATGTAGAATGGACCCGTGAAATAGAAAGATAGGTGAAGACAGTAAGCAAAGGGAAAAGGCAGAGTCAAAGAGTGACAGACTAGAGGAAGTTACAAGCACAGAACTTCCATAAGTGGGGTAACTATTTGTACGAAAGACCCTCCGGTATCCCCACGGGGGGAGTTTGTTTTTCAGGATGGTTGCTTTCTGTTGAGCTAGCCTGGTGCCGTCATTCTCGTGTTTCAGTTTTTAAAATCCTACATGATTCAGTAGAAAGTTTAGCTGTCCTCGTGGCTTTACCCTTAAGGTCTCTGTACACGTGGACATTTTTTTACTCTTTCACAATGGGAACACAGTTATATGCAAGTCACATCATGATTGGCCTTTCGTTGTTGCCATGGGGAATGAGTGAAAAATGTTCACTATGCAGAGATCATGACCTGCATATCACTGTGTTGCCATGGGGAAGGAGTGAAACATGTTCACGTGTACATAGACCTTTCCTCCGGCACGGTAGTCGTCGATTAAGTTCATTGCGGACAACTGTTTTACTTGCACGTTGCGGCTGTAAGGGAGGTAATTTAGCTACAGACGCCCGTAGGACCGTAAGGGGACTTAATTCTACTACAGGAAAGAGCGAGACAACCTTATGTTAAAGGGCCACCCTGACGGATGAGTTTTTGTAAGACACACATCATGATCACCAGGCAAACACCCTTTACAGAGCTCGCAACACTCACTTTGCTCTGCTTTCCTAGAAATAAAACCGTCAAATCGGTGATTCCTCCTTTGCGGAGGTGCTGGAAATCAAATTCTTTCACCCAAAGGGAAGGCGTGTACCGTCTCTTTTCTAATGGCCGCCAAATTGATTGCACGAAATTTTTGCAATACAAATCTTTTTATTATTTTTTTTATTTTTACTTTTATACAATATATCTAAAGGAGTTTCTCTCACAATAAAGGAAATAGGAACAATTTGTTTCTGTTATTAAATTACAAAAAAAGAAAACGCTTCAACCACAATGATTGTCCTCCACCCACCCCATCCCAAATGGCTACTCTTTCCGGCATCTCCGCCAAGGAGGAATCGCCGTTTTGACGGTTTAATGTTTAGGAAAACAGAGCCAAGTGAGTGTTCCGATCTTTGAAAAGGCTGTCTTTCTGGTGATCTCGACGTGTTTCTTGCGAAAATCTCATCCGTCAGGGTCCACCTTTTATAGTTGGTAAACGATTCGATCAATAATTGATTTGTACTGTGTGCAGATGTCCACCCACATTGATGTCCATCCTTAGTGCTATGTGCACACTCCTGCCCGCTGCTGCGGAGGACTGTCCCTGCAGGATGAGCACAACACATGGCAGGGTACCGCATTTCACGGACAATGACCCCACTGCAGTTCTTCCCTCCGGCCATCCGTGGACACCCAGGTTCCCCAGTCATCATCATGGAACCCACGAGCTCCGTTTTGATGCACATACGGTAACTTTTTTATTATTATTTTTTTATTCTTCGTTCGCTCAGTTTCCCGTCACATGAGCGTACATGCGCCATGCTGCCGTTATGCGCCTAACTAAGAAATAGTTAGGCCCAGCATGTCCGACTTCGGCTGAAGAAATCTTTGTAAGAATGCATAGAAAAAAAGGCAGGAGAATGGACCAGTAAGATAGAAGGTTATGTTAAAGGGTCGCCCTGACGGATGAGTTTTGTATGACACACGTCCAGATCACCAGGCAAACACAATTTACAGAGCTCGCAACACTCACTTTGCTCTGGTTTGCTAAAAATAAAACCGTCAAATCGGTGATTCCTCCTTTGCGGAGGTGCTGAAAGTCAAATTCTTTCACGCAAAGGGAAGGCGTGTACCGTCTCTTTTCTGATGGCCGCCAATTTGTTTGCACGACATTTTCACAATACAAGCCTTTTTATTATTTTTTAAATTTTAATTTGATACAATTTATGTAAAGGAGTCTTGCTCACAACAAAGGAAATAGGAACAATTTGTTTCTGTTATTACACTACAAAAAAAGACAACGCTTCAACCACAATGAGTGTCCTCCACCCACACCATCCAAAATGGCTACTCTTTCCGGCATCTCCGCCAAGGAGGAATCGCCGTTTTGACGGTTTATTATTTATAGGAAACTAGAGCAAAGTGAGTGTTCCGATCCTTGAAAATTCTGTCTTTCTGGTGAGCTCGACGTGTTTCTTGCAAAACTCATCCATCAGGGTCCACCTTTAATAAATTATGACACAACTTCGGTTTAATCATTGGTACGATTCGTGTTGACCAATAATTGTTTTGTGCTCTGTGCAGATGTCCACCCACACTGATGTCCATCTTTAGCGCTGTGTCCACCCACACTAATGTCCATCCTTAGCGCTGTGTCCACACCCCTGCCCGCTGCTGCGGAGGACTGTCCCTGCAGGATGAGCACAACACATGGCAGGGTACCGCACTACACGGACAATGACCCCACTGCAGTTCTTCCCTCCGGCCATCCGTGGACACCCAGGTTCCCCAGTCATCATCATGGAACCCACGAGCTCCTCTTTGATGGACATAAGGTAACTTTTGTTTTGTTTTTTCTTCTTCTTTTCTTCTTTTTCGTTCACTCAGTTTCCTGTCCTGTCACATGAGCCTACTGCGCCATGCTGCCATTATGCGCCTAGCTAAGAAATAGTTAGGCCCAGCATGTCCGACTTAGGCTGAAGAAATCTTGGTAAGAATTTATAGAAGAAAGGCATGTAGAATGGACCCGTGAAATAGAAAGATAGGTGAAGACAGTAAGCAAAGGGAAAAGGCAGAGTCAAAGAGTGACAGACTAGAGGAAGTTACAAGCACAGAACTTCCATAAAGTGGGGTAACTATTTGTACGAAAGACCCTCCGGTATCCCCACGGGGGGAGTTTGTTTTTCAGGATGGTTGCTTTCTGTTGAGCTAGCCTGGTGCCGTCATTCTCGTGTTTCAGTTTTTAAAATCCTACATGATTCAGTAGAAAGTTTAGCTGTCCTCGTGGCTTTACCCTTAAGGTCTCTGTACACGTGGACATTTTTTTACTCTTTCACAATGGGAACACAGTTATATGCAAGTCACATCATGATTGGCCTTTCGTTGTTGCCATGGGGAATGAGTGAAAAATGTTCACTATGCAGAGATCATGACCTGCATATCACTGTGTTGCCATGGGGAAGGAGTGAAACATGTTCACGTGTACATAGACCTTTCCTCCGGCACGGTAGTCGTCGATTAAGTTCATTGCGGACAACTGTTTTACTTGCACGTTGCGGCTGTAAGGGAGGTAATTTAGCTACAGACGCCCGTAGGACCGTAAGGGGACTTAATTCTACTACAGGAAAGAGCGAGACAACCTTATGTTAAAGGGCCACCCTGACGGATGAGTTTTTGTAAGACACACATCATGATCACCAGGCAAACACCCTTTACAGAGCTCGCAACACTCACTTTGCTCTGCTTTCCTAGAAATAAAACCGTCAAATCGGTGATTCCTCCTTTGCGGAGGTGCTGGAAATCAAATTCTTTCACCCAAAGAGGAAGGCGTGTACCGTCTCTTTTCTAATGGCCGCCAAATTGATTGCACGAAATTTTTGCAATACAAATCTTTTTATTATTTTTTTTATTTTTACTTTTATACAATATATCTAAAGGAGTTTCTCTCACAATAAAGGAAATAGGAACAATTTGTTTCTGTTATTAAATTACAAAAAAAGAAAACGCTTCAACCACAATGATGACCTCCACCCACCCCATCCCAAATGGCTACTCTCTTCCGGCATCTCCGCCAAGGAGGAATCGCCGTTTTGACGGTTTAATGTTTAGGAAAACAGAGCCAAGTGAGTGTTCCGATCTTTGAAAAGGCTGTCTTTCTGGTGATCTCGACGTGTTTCTTGCGAAAATCTCATCCGTCAGGGTCCACCTTTTATAGTTGGTAAACGATTCGATCAATAATTGATTTGTACTGTGTGCAGATGTCCACCCACATTGATGTCCATCCTTAGTGCTATGTGCACACTCCTGCCCGCTGCTGCGGAGGACTGTCCCTGCAGGATGAGCACAACACATGGCAGGGTACCGCATTTCACGGACAATGACCCCACTGCAGTTCTTCCCTCCGGCCCATCCGTGGACACCCAGGTTCCCCAGTCATCATCATGGAACCCACGAGCTCCGTTTTGATGCACATACGGTAACTTTTTTATTATTATTTTTTTATTCTTCGTTCGCTCAGTTTCCCGTCACATGAGCGTACATGCGCCATGCTGCCGTTATGCGCCTAACTAAGAAATAGTTAGGCCCAGCATGTCCGACTTCGGCTGAAGAAATCTTTGTAAGAATGCATAGAAAAAAAAAGGCAGGAGAATGGACCAGTAAGATAGAAGGTTATGTTAAAGGGTCGCCCTGACGGATGAGTTTTGTATGACACACGTCCAGATCACCAGGCAAACACAATTTACAGAGCTCGCAACACTCACTTTGCTCTGGTTTGCTAAAAATAAAACCGTCAAATCGGTGATTCCTCCTTTGCGGAGGTGCTGAAAGTCAAATTCTTTCACGCAAAGGGAAGGCGTGTACCGTCTCTTTTCTGATGGCCGCCAATTTGTTTGCACGACATTTTCACAATACAAGCCTTTTTATTATTTTTTAAATTTTAATTTGATACAATTTATGTAAAGGAGTCTTGCTCACAACAAAGGAAATAGGAACAATTTGTTTCTGTTATTACACTACAAAAAAAGACAACGCTTCAACCACAATGAGTGTCCTCCACCCACACCATCCAAAATGGCTACTCTTTCCGGCATCTCCGCCAAGGAGGAATCGCCGTTTTGACGGTTTATTATTTATAGGAAACTAGAGCAAAGTGAGTGTTCCGATCCTTGAAAATTCTGTCTTTCTGGTGAGCTCGACGTGTTTCTTGCAAAACTCATCCATCAGGGTCCACCTTTAATAAATTATGACACAACTTCGGTTTAATCATTGGTACGATTCGTGTTGACCAATAATTGTTTTGTGCTCTGTGCAGATGTCCACCCACACTGATGTCCATCTTTAGCGCTGTGTCCACCCACACTAATGTCCATCCTTAGCGCTGTGTCCACACCCCTGCCCGCTGCTGCGGAGGACTGTCCCTGCAGGATGAGCACAACACATGGCAGGGTACCGCACTACACGGACAATGACCCCACTGCAGTTCTTCCCTCCGGCCATCCGTGGACACCCAGGTTCCCCAGTCATCATCATGGAACCCACGAGCTCCTCTTTGATGGACATAAGGTAACTTTTGTTTTGTTTTTTCTTCTTCTTTTCTTCTTTTTCGTTCACTCAGTTTCCTGTCACATGAGCCTACTGCGCCATGCTGCCATTATGCGCCTAGCTAAGAAATAGTTAGGCCCAGCATGTCCGACTTAGGCTGAAGAAATCTTGGTAAGAATTTATAGAAGAAAGGCATGTAGAATGGACCCGTGAAATAGAAAGATAGGTGAAGACAGTAAGCAAAGGGAAAAGGCAGAGTCAAAGAGTGACAGACTAGAGGAAGTTACAAGCACAGAACTTCCATAAAGTGGGGTAACTATTTGTACGAAAGACCCCCGGTATCCACACGGGGGGAGTTTGTTTTTCAGGATGGTTGCTTTCTGTTGAGCTAGCCTGGTGCCGTCATTCTCGTGTTTCAGTTTTTAAAATCCTACATGATTCAGTAGAAAGTTTAGCTGTCCTCGTGGCTTTACCCTTAAGGTCTCTGTACACGTGGACATTTTTTTACTCTTTCACAATGGGAACACAGTTATATGCAAGTCACATCATGATTGGCCTTTCGTTGTTGCCATGGGGAATGAGTGAAAAATGTTCACTATGCAGAGATCATGACCTGCATATCACTGTGTTGCCATGGGGAAGGAGTGAAACATGTTCACGTGTACATAGACCTTTCCTCCGGCACGGTAGTCGTCGATTAAGTTCATTGCGGACAACTGTTTTACTTGCACGTTGCGGCTGTAAGGGAGGTAATTTAGCTACAGACGCCCGTAGGACCGTAAGGGGACTTAATTCTACTACAGGAAAGAGCGAGACAACCTTATGTTAAAGGGCCACCCTGACGGATGAGTTTTTTTGTAAGACACACATCATGATCACCAGGCAAACACCCTTTACAGAGCTCGCAACACTCACTTTGCTCTGCTTTCCTAGAAATAAAACCGTCAAATCGGTGATTCCTCCTTTGCGGAGGTGCTGGAAATCAAATTCTTTCACCCAAAGAGAAGGCGTGTGTCGTCTCTTTTCTAATGGCCGCCAAATTGATTGCACGAAATTTTTGCAATACAAATCTTTTTATTATTTTTTTTATTTTTACTTTTATACAATATATCTAAAGGAGTTTCTCTCACAATAAAGGAAATAGGAACAATTTGTTTCTGTTATTAAATTACAAAAAAAGAAAACGCTTCAACCACAATGATTGTCCTCCACCCACCCCATCCCAAATGGCTACTCTTTCCGGCATCTCCGCCAAGGAGGAATCGCCGTTTTGACGGTTTAATGTTTAGGAAAACAGAGCCAAGTGAGTGTTCCGATCTTTGAAAAGGCTGTCTTTCTGGTGATCTCGACGTGTTTCTTGATCTCGACGTGTTTCTTGCGAAAATCTCATCCGTCAGGGTCCACCTTCCACCTTTTATAGTTGGTAAACGATTCGATCAATAATTGATTTGTACTGTGTGCAGATGTCCACCCACATTGATGTCCATCCTTAGTGCTATGTGCACACTCCTGCCCGCTGCTGCGGAGGACTGTCCCTGCAGGATGAGCACAACACATGGCAGGGTACCGCATTTCACGGACAATGACCCCACTGCAGTTCTTCCCTCCGGCCATCCGTGGACACCCAGGTTCCCCAGTCATCATCATGGAACCCACGAGCTCCGTTTTGATGCACATACGGTAACTTTTTTATTATTATTTTTTTATTCTTCGTTCGCTCAGTTTCCCGTCACATGAGCGTACATGCGCCATGCTGCCGTTATGCGCCTAACTAAGAAATAGTTAGGCCCAGCATGTCCGACTTCGGCTGAAGAAATCTTTGTAAGAATGCATATAGAAAAAAAAAAAGCAGGAGAATGGACCAGTAAGATAGAAGGTTATGTTAAAGGGTCGCCCTGACGGATGAGTTTTGTATGACACACACGTCCAGATCACCAGGCAAACACAATTTACAGAGCTCGCAACACTCACTTTGCTCTGGTTTGCTAAAAATAAAACCGTCAAATCGGTGATTCCTCCTTTGCGGAGGTGCTGAAAGTCAAATTCTTTCACGCAAAGGGAAGGCGTGTACCGTCTCTTTTCTGATGGCCGCCAATTTGTTTGCACGACATTTTCACAATACAAGCCTTTTTATTATTTTTTAAATTTTAATTTGATACAATTTATGTAAAGGAGTCTTGCTCACAACAAAGGAAATAGGAACAATTTGTTTCTGTTATTACACTACAAAAAAAGACAACGCTTCAACCACAATGAGTGTCCTCCACCCACACCATCCAAAATGGCTACTCTTTCCGGCATCTCCGCCAAGGAGGAATCGCCGTTTTGACGGTTTATTATTTATAGGAAACTAGAGCAAAGTGAGTGTTCCGATCCTTGAAAATTCTGTCTTTCTGGTGAGCTCGACGTGTTTCTTGCAAAACTCATCCATCAGGGTCCACCTTTAATAAATTATGACACAACTTCGGTTTAATCATTGGTACGATTCGTGTTGACCAATAATTGTTTTGTGCTCTGTGCAGATGTCCACCCACACTGATGTCCATCTTTAGCGCTGTGTCCACCCACACTAATGTCCATCCTTAGCGCTGTGTCCACACCCCTGCCCGCTGCTGCGGAGGACTGTCCCTGCAGGATGAGCACAACACATGGCAGGGTACCGCACTACACGGACAATGACCCCACTGCAGTTCTTCCCTCCGGCCATCCGTGGACACCCAGGTTCCCCAGTCATCATCATGGAACCCACGAGCTCCTCTTTGATGGACATAAGGTAACTTTTGTTTTGTTTTTTCTTCTTCTTTTCTTCTTTTTCGTTCACTCAGTTTCCTGTCACATGAGCCTACTGCGCCATGCTGCCATTATGCGCCTAGCTAAGAAATAGTTAGGCCCAGCATGTCCGACTTAGGCTGAAGAAATCTTGGTAAGAATTTATAGAAGAAAGGCATGTAGAATGGACCCGTGAAATAGAAAGATAGGTGAAGACAGTAAGCAAAGGGAAAAGGCAGAGTCAAAGAGTGACAGACTAGAGGAAGTTACAAGCACAGAACTTCCATAAAGTGGGGTAACTATTTGTACGAAAGACCCTCCGGTATCCCCACGGGGGGAGTTTGTTTTTCAGGATGGTTGCTTTCTGTTGAGCTAGCCTGGTGCCGTCATTCTCGTGTTTCAGTTTTTAAAATCCTACATGATTCAGTAGAAAGTTTAGCTGTCCTCGTGGCTTTACCCTTAAGGTCTCTGTACACGTGGACATTTTTTTACTCTTTCACAATGGGAACACAGTTATATGCAAGTCACATCATGATTGGCCTTTCGTTGTTGCCATGGGGAATGAGTGAAAAATGTTCACTATGCAGAGATCATGACCTGCATATCACTGTGTTGCCATGGGGAAGGAGTGAAACATGTTCACGTGTACATAGACCTTTCCTCCGGCACGGTAGTCGTCGATTAAGTTCATTGCGGACAACTGTTTTACTTGCACGTTGCGGCTGTAAGGGAGGTAATTTAGCTACAGACGCCCGTAGGACCGTAAGGGGACTTAATTCTACTACAGGAAAGAGCGAGACAACCTTATGTTAAAGGGCCACCCTGACGGATGAGTTTTTGTAAGACACACATCATGATCACCAGGCAAACACCCTTTACAGAGCTCGCAACACTCACTTTGCTCTGCTTTCCTAGAAATAAAACCGTCAAATCGGTGATTCCTCCTTTGCGGAGGTGCTGGAAATCAAATTCTTTCACCCAAAGGGAAGGCGTGTACCGTCTCTTTTCTAATGGCCGCCAAAATTGATTGCACGAAATTTTTGCAATACAAATCTTTTTATTATTTTTTTTATTTTTACTTTTATACAATATATCTAAAGGAGTTTCTCTCACAATAAAGGAAATAGGAACAATTTGTTTCTGTTATTAAATTACAAAAAAAGAAAACGCTTCAACCACAATGATTGTCCTCCACCCACCCCATCCCAAATGGCTACTCTTTCCGGCATCTCCGCCAAGGAGGAATCGCCGTTTTGACGGTTTAATTTTAGGAAAACAGAGCCAAGTGAGTGTTCCGATCTTTGAAAAGGCTGTCTTTCTGGTGATCTCGACGTGTTTCTTGCGAAAATCTCATCCGTCAGGGTCCACCTTTTATAGTTGGTAAACGATTCGATCAATAATTGATTTGTACTGTGTGCAGATGTCCACCCACATTGATGTCCATCCTTAGTGCTATGTGCACACTCCTGCCCGCTGCTGCGGAGGACTGTCCCTGCAGGATGAGCACAACACATGGCAGGGTACCGCATTTCACGGACAATGACCCCACTGCAGTTCTTCCCTCCGGCCATCCGTGGACACCCAGGTTCCCCAGTCATCATCATGGAACCCACGAGCTCCTCTTTGATGGACATAAGGTAACTTTTGTTTTGTTTTTTCTTCTTCTTTTCTTCTTTTTCGTTCACTCAGTTTCCTGTCACATGAGCCTACTGCGCCATGCTGCCATTATGCGCCTAGCTAAGAAATAGTTAGGCCCAGCATGTCCGACTTAGGCTGAAGAAATCTTGGTAAGAATTTATAGAAGAAAGGCATGTAGAATGGACCCGTGAAATAGAAAGATAGGTGAAGACAGTAAGCAAAGGGAAAAGGGAAAAGGCAGAGTCAAAGAGTGACAGACTAGAGGAAGTTACAAGCACAGAACTTCCATAAAGTGGGGTAACTATTTGTACGAAAGACCCCCCGGTATCCCCACGGGGGGAGTTTGTTTTTTTTTCATGGTTGCTTTCTGTTGAGCTAGCCTGGTGCCGTCATTCTCGTGTTTCAGTTTTTAAAATCCTACATGATTCAGTAGAAAGTTTAGCTGTCCTCGTGGCTTTACCCTTAAGGTCTCTGTACACGTGGACATTTTTTTACTCTTTCACAATGGGAACACAGTTATATGCAAGTCACATCATGATTGGCCTTTCGTTGTTGCCATGGGGAATGAGTGAAAAATGTTCACTATGCAGAGATCATGACCTGCATATCACTGTGTTGCCATGGGGAAGGAGTGAAACATGTTCACGTGTACATAGACCTTTCCTCCGGCACGGTAGTCGTCGATTAAGTTCATTGCGGACAACTGTTTTACTTGCACGTTGCGGCTGTAAGGGAGGTAATTTAGCTACAGACGCCCGTAGGACCGTAAGGGGACTTAATTCTACTACAGGAAAGAGCGAGACAACCTTATGTTAAAGGGCCACCCTGACGGATGAGTTTTTGTAAGACACACATCATGATCACCAGGCAAACACCCTTTACAGAGCTCGCAACACTCACTTTGCTCTGCTTTCCTAGAAATAAAACCGTCAAATCGGTGATTCCTCCTTTGCGGAGGTGCTGGAAATCAAATTCTTTCACCCAAAGGGAAGGCGTGTACCGTCTCTTTTCTAATGGCCGCCAAATTGATTGCACGAAATTTTTGCAATACAAATCTTTTTATTATTTTTTTTATTTTTACTTTTATACAATATATCTAAAGGAGTTTCTCTCACAATAAAGGAAATAGGAACAATTTGTTTCTGTTATTAAATTACAAAAAAAGAAAACGCTTCAACCACAATGATTGTCCTCCACCCACCCCATCCCAAATGGCTACTCTTTCCGGCATCTCCGCCAAGGAGGAATCGCCGTTTTGACGGTTTAATGTTTAGGAAAACAGAGCAAAGTGAGTGTTGCGATCTTTGAAAAGGCTGTCTTTCTGGTGATCTCGACGTGTTTCTTGCGAAAATCTCATCCGTCAGGGTCCACCTTTTATAGTTGGTAAACGATTCGATCAATAATTGATTTGTACTGTGTGCAGATGTCCACCCACATTGATGTCCATCCTTAGTGCTATGTGCACACTCCTGCCCGCTGCTGCGGAGGACTGTCCCTGCAGGATGAGCACAACACATGGCAGGGTACCGCATTTCACGGACAATGACCCCACTGCAGTTCTTCCCTCCGGCCATCCGTGGACACCCAGGTTCCCCAGTCATCATCATGGAACCCACGAGCTCCTCTTTGATGGACATAAGGTAACTTTTGTTTTGTTTTTTCTTCTTCTTTTCTTCTTTTTCGTTCACTCAGTTTCCTGTCACATGAGCCTACTGCGCCATGCTGCCATTATGCGCCTAGCTAAGAAATAGTTAGGCCCAGCATGTCCGACTTAGGCTGAAGAAATCTTGGTAAGAATTTATAGAAGAAAGGCATGTAGAATGGACCCGTGAAATAGAAAGATAGGTGAAGACAGTAAGCAAAGGGAAAAGGCAGAGTCAAAGAGTGACAGACTAGAGGAAGTTACAAGCACAGAACTTCCATAAAGTGGGGTAACTATTTGTACGAAAGACCCTCCGGTATCCCCACGGGGGGAGTTTGTTTTTCAGGATGGTTGCTTTCTGTTGAGCTAGCCTGGTGCCGTCATTCTCGTGTTTCAGTTTTTAAAATCCTACATGATTCAGTAGAAAGTTTAGCTGTCCTCGTGGCTTTACCCTTAAGGTCTCTGTACACGTGGACATTTTTTTACTCTTTCACAATGGGAACACAGTTATATGCAAGTCACATCATGATTGGCCTTTCGTTGTTGCCATGGGGAATGAGTGAAAAATGTTCACTATGCAGAGATCATGACCTGCATATCACTGTGTTGCCATGGGGAAGGAGTGAAACATGTTCACGTGTACATAGACCTTTCCTCCGGCACGGTAGTCGTCGATTAAGTTCTATTGCGGACAACTGTGTTACTTGACACAGTTGGACGGCAGTAAGGGTGGTAATTTAGCTACAGACGCACAAGGACCGTAAGGGTCACTTAAATCTACTAAGGATTAGACCGAAGTTGTGTCATAATTATTAAAGGTGGACCCTGATGGATGAGTTTTCCTATTTCCTTTGTTGTGAGCAAAACTCCTTTAGATAAATTGTATCAAATGAAAATCTAAAAAATAATAAAAAGGCTTGTATTGCGAAAATTTCGTGCAAACAATTTGGCGGCCATTAGAAAAGAGACGGCACACGCCTTCCCTTTGGGTGAAAGAATTTGACTTCCAGCACCTCCGCAAAGGAGGAATCGCCGATTTGACGGTTTTATTTTCTAGGAAACCAGAGCAAAGTGAGTGTTGCGATCTCTGTAAAGGGTGTTTTCCTGGTGATCTCGACGTGTGTCTTACAAACACTCATCCGTCAGGGTGGCCCTTTAACTCTTTTCACCGCCAATTCTCGCATTTTAGCACCACAATGATTTAACACACATGTCACTAAAAGGCATCAAATCAGGGTCTGTTATCCAAAAGACCCTATTCTCTTAATTTTGGGAGGTAAGGATAGGCCTTACTTTAAATATGTCACAGAGGAATCCCCAATATTACAGAAATATATTTTTCTCTACCAAAGTAAGCTTAATGGTTCCATGATGATGACTGGGGAACCTGGGTGTCCACGAATGGCCGGACAAGAAGGTGCAGTGTGCTCTTTCCTGTATTATGATTATGTCCCCTTACAGTCCTACATGCGTCTGTAGCTAAATTACCTCCCTTACAGCCGCAACGTGCAAATAAAACATTTGTCAGCAATCAGCTTAATCGATGACTACCGTACCCGAGGAACTTTGTCCCTAAAGGTCTATGTAAAAGTGAACATGTTTCACTCCTTCCCCATGGCAACACAGTGATATGCAGGTCATAATCTCTGCATAGTGAACATTTTTCACTCATTCCCCATGGCAACAACGATAGGCCAATCATGATGTGACTTGCATATAACTGTGTTCCCATTGTGAAAGAGTAAAAAAAATGTCCACGTGTACAGAGACCTTAAGGGCTAAAGCCACGAGGACAGCAAAACGTTCTACTGAATCATGTAGGATTTTTAAAACTGAAACACGAGCATGACGGCACCAGGCTAGCTCAACAGAAAGCAACCATCCTGAAAAACAAACTCCCCCCGTGGGGATACCGGGGGGTCTTTCGTACAAATAGTTCCCCCACTTTCTGGAAGTTCTGTGCTTGTAACTTCCTCTAGTCTGTCACTCTTTTTGACTCTGCCTTTTCCCTTTGCTTACTGTCTTCTGCTATCTTTCTATTTCACTGGTCCATTCTCCATGCCTTTTTTTCTATAAATTCTTACAAAGATTTCTTCAGCCGAAGTCGGACATGCTGGGCCTAACTATTTCTTAGCTAGGCGCATAACGGCAGCATGGCACAGTAGGCTCATGTGACAGGAAACTGAGTGAACGAAGATGAAGAAAAGAAGAAGAAAAAATCAAACAAAAGTTACCTAATGTGCATCAAAGAGCAGCTCGTGGGTTCCATGATGATGACTGGGGAACCTGGGTGTCCACGGATGGCCGGAGGGAAGAACTGCAGTGGGGTCATTGTCCGTGTAGTGCGGTAGCCTGCCATGTGTTGTGCTCATCCTGCAGGGACAGTCCTCTGCAGCAGCGGGCAGGGGTGTGGACACAGCGCTAAGGATGGACATCAGTGTGGGTGGACACAGCACTAAAGATGGACATCAGTGTGGGTGGACATCTGCACACAGCACAAAACAATTATTGGTCAACACGAATCGGGTACCAATGATTAAACCGAAGTTGTGTCATAATTTATTAAAGGTGGACCCTGACGGATGAGAAGTTGCAAGAAACACGTCGAGATCACCAGAAAGACAGAATTTTCAAGGATCGGAACACTCACTTTGCTCTAGTTTCCTATAAATAATAAACCGTCAAAACGGCGATTCCTCCTTGGCGGAGATGCCGGAAAGAGTAGCCATTTTGGATGGTGTGGGTGGAGGACACTCATTGTGGTTGAAGCGTTTTCTTTTTTTGTAGTGTAATAACAGAAACAAATTGTTCCTATTTCCTTTGTTGTGAGCAAAACTCCTTTAGATAAATTGTATCAAATTAAAATTTAAAAAATAATAAAAAGGCTTGTATTGCGAAAATTTCGTGCAAACAATTTGGCGGCCATTAGAAAAGAGACGGCACACGCCTTCCCTTTGGGTGAAATAATTTGACTTCCAGCACCTCCGCCAAGGAGGAATCGCCGATTTGACGGTTTTATTTCTAGGAAACCAGAGCAAAGTGAGTGTTGCAATCTCTGTAGAGGGTGCTTTCCTGGTGATCTGGACGTGTGTCTTACAAAAACTCATCCGTCAGGATGGCCCTTTAACATAAGGTTGTCTCGCTCTTTCCTGTAGTAGAATTAAGTCCCCTTACGGTCCTACATGCGTCTGTAGCTAAATTACCTCCCTTACAGCCGCAACGTGCAAGTAAAACATTTGTCCGCAATCAGCTTAATCGACGACTACCGTACCGGAGGAACTTTGTCCCTAAAGGTCTATGTAAAAGTGAACATGTTTCACTCCTTCCCCATGGCAACACAGTGATATGCAGGTCATAATCTCTGCATAGTGAACATTTTTCACTCATTCCCCATGGCAACAACGATAGGCCAATCATGATGTGACTTGCATATAACTGTGTTCCCATTGTGAAAGAGTAAAAAAAATGTCCACGTGTACAGAGACCTTAAGGGCTAAAGCCACGAGGACAGCAAAACGTTCTACTGAATCATGTAGGATTTTTAAAACTGAAACACGAGCATGACGGCACCAGGCTAGCTCAACAGAAAGCAACCATCCTGAAAAACAAACTCCCCCCGTGGGGATACCGGGGGGTCTTTCGTACAAATAGTTACCCCACTTTATGGAAGTTCTGTGCTTGTAACTTCCTCTAGTCTGTCACTCTTTGACTCTGCCTTTTCCCTTTGCTTACTGTCTTCTGCTATCTTTCTATTTCACTGGTCCATTCTACATGCCTTTTTTCTATAAATTCTTACAAAGATTTCTTCAGCCGAAGTCGGACATGCTGGGCCTAACTATTTCTTAGCTAGGCGCATAACGGCAGCATGGCGCAGTAGGCTCATGTGACAGGAAACTGAGTGAACGAAGAAGAAGAAAAGAAGAAGAAAAAAACAAACAAAAGTTACCTTATGTGCATCAAAGAGGAGCTCGTGGGTTCCATGATGATGACTGGGGAACCTGGGTGTCCACGGATGGCCGGAGGGAAGAATTGCAGTGGGGTCATTGTCCGTGTAGTGCGGTAGCCTGCCATGTGTTGTGCTCATCCTGCAGGGACAGTCCTCTGCAGCAGCGGGCAGGGGTGTGGACACAGCGCTAAGGATGGACATCAGTGTGGGTGGACACAGCGCTAAAGATGGACATCAGTGTGGGTGGACATCTGCACACAGCACAAAACAATTATTGGTCAACACGAATCGTGTACCAATGATTAAACCGAAGTTGTGTCATAATTTATTAAAGGTGGACCCTGATGGGTGAGTTTTGCAAGAAACACGTCTAGATCACCAGAAAGACAGAATTTTCAAGGATCGGAACACTCACTTTGCTCTAGTTTCCTATAAATAATAAACCGTCAAAACGGCGATTCCTCCTTGGCGGAGATGCCGGAAAGAGTAGCCATTTTGGATGGTGTGGGTGGAGGACACTCATTGTGGTTGAAGCGTTTTCTTTTTTTGAAGTGTAATAACAGAAACAACTTGTTCCTATTCCCTTTGTTGTGAGCAAAACTCCTTTAGATACATTGAATAAAATTTAAAAATTTTAAATAATAAAAAGGCTTGTATTGCGAAAATTTCTTGCAAACAATTTGGCGGCCATTAGAAAAGAGACGGCACACGCCTTCCCTTTGGGTGAAATAATTTGACTTCCAGCACCTCCGCAAAGGAGGAATCACCGATTTGACGGTTTTATTTCTAGGAAACCAGAGCAAAGTGAGTGTTGCGACCTCTGTAAAGGGTGTTTGCCTCGTGATCATGACGTGTGTCTTACAAAAACTCATCCGTCAGGGTGACCCTTTAACATAAGGTTGTCTCGCTCTTTCCTGTAGTAGAATTAAGTCCCCTTACGGTCCTACATGCGTCTGTAGCTAAATTACCTCCCTTACAGCCGCAACGTGCAAGCAAAACATTTGTCCGCAATCAGCTTAATCGACTACTACCGTACCGAAGGAACTTTGTCCCTAAAGGTCTATGTAAAAGTGACCATGTTTCACTCCTTCCCCATGGCAACACAATGATATGCAGGTCATAATCTCTGCATAGTGAACATTTTTCACTCATTCCCCATGGCAACAACGATAGGCCAATCATGATGTGACTTGCATATAACTGTGTTCCCATTGTGAAAGAGTAAAAAAATGTCCACGTGTACAGAGACCTTAAGGGCTAAAGCCACGAGGACAGCAAAACGTTCTACTGAATCATGTAGGATTTTTAAAACTGAACCACGAGCATGACGGCACCAGGCTAGCTCAACAGAAAGCAACCATCCTGAAAAACAAACTCCCCCCGTGGGGATACCGGGGGGTCTTTCGTACAAATAGTTACCCCACTTTATGGAAGTTCTGTGCTTGTAACTTCCTCTAGTCTGTCACTCTTTGACTCTGCCTTTTCCCTTTGCTTACTGTCTTCTGCTATCTTTCTATTTCACTGGTCCATTCTACATGCCTTTTTTTCTATAAATTCTTACAAAGATTTCTTCAGCCGAAGTCGGACATGCTGGGCCTAACTATTTCTTAGCTAGGCGCATAACGGCAGCATGGCGCAGTAGGCTCATGTGACAGGAAACTGAGTGAAC
Source organism: Phymorhynchus buccinoides (assembly GCA_017654935.2). Taxonomy (NCBI): domain Eukaryota; kingdom Metazoa; phylum Mollusca; class Gastropoda; order Neogastropoda; family Raphitomidae; genus Phymorhynchus; species Phymorhynchus buccinoides. The sequence continues at coordinate 40,994,602 of CM065700.1, read as the reverse complement.
GAAGAAGAAGAAAAGAAGAAGAAAAAAAAAAACAAAAGTTACCTTATGTGCATCAAAGAGGAGCTCGTGGGTTCCATGATGATGACTGGGGAACCTGGGTGTCCACGGATGGCCGGAGGGAAGAATTGCAGTGGGGTCATTGTCCGTGTAGTGCGGTAGCCTGCCATGTGTTGTGCTCATCCTGCAGGGACAGTCCTCTGCAGCAGCGGGCAGGGGCGTGGACACAGCGCTAAGGATGGACATCAGTGTGGGTGGACACAGCGCTAAAGATGGACATCAGTGTGGGTGGACATCTGCACACAGCACAAAACAATTATTGGTCAACACGAATCGTGTACCAATGATTAAACCGAAGTTGTGTCATAATTTATTAAAGTTGGACCCTGATGGATGAGATTTTGCAAGAAACACGTCGAGATCACCAGAAAGACAGAATTTTCAAGGATCGGAACACTCACTTTGCTCTGGTTTCCTATAAATTAAAAACCGTCAAAACGGCGATTCCTCCTTGGCGGAGATGCCGGAAAGAGTAGCCATTTTGGATGGGGTGGGTGGAGGACACTCATTGTGGTTGAAGCGTTTTCTTTTTTTGTAGTGTAATAACAGAAACAAATTGTTCCTATTTCCTTTGTTGTGAGCAAAACTCCTTTAGATAAATTGTATAAAATTAAAATTTTAAAAAAAATAATAAAAAGGCTTGTATTGCGAAAATTTCGTGCAAACAATTTGGCGGCCATTAGAAAAGAGACGGCACACGCCTTCTCTTTGGGTGAAATAATTTGACTTCCAGCACCTCCGCCAAGGAGGAATCGCCGATTTGACGGTTTGATTTCTAGGAAACCAGAGCAAAGTGAGTGTTGCAATCTCTGTAAAGGGTGCAATCCTGGTGATCTGGACGTGTAAGACACACACTCATCCGTCAGGATGGCCCTTTAACATAAGGTTGTCTGGCTCTTTCCTGTTGTAGACTTAAGTCCCCTTACGGTCCTACATGCGTCTGTAGCTAAATTACCTCCCTTGTGCATGTAGGATTTTAAAAACTGAAACACGAGCATGACGGCACCAGGCTAGCTCAACAGAAAGCAACCATCTTGAAAAACAAATTCCCCCCGTGGGGATACCGGGGGTCTTTCGTACAAATAGTTTCACCCACTTTCTGGAAGTTCTGTGCTTGTAGCTTCCTCTAGTCTGTCACTCTTTTTGACTCTGCCTTTTCCCTTTGCTTACTGTCTTCTGCTATCTTTCTATTTCACTGGTCCATTCTACAGGCCTTTTTGTTTGTGGCTCAAGCCACAAACCTATAACTCACTTTGTCATTCGGTCGGTCGGTCGGTCCAAAATTGTCGCACATATTCACAAAATTGTCGCACTTCAAATCGAGGCTGCACTTCAAATTGAGGCCGCTCTTTAAAATGATGTATTTTAAAAACGTACAAAATAATAAACATACGTAATACAGACACTACAACAGACACGACGAGTATGCGAACTTCTTTCGATGAGTATAAGTAGGATACATAGTTTTAAATGTTTTCCAAAAGATATAAAAAGTTACGAAATGGTGCAGAGATAACATTCTGGTTTACAGATTAAAATTATTGAAAAGCCAGAGGAGGTGACTCATGATTGGAGTGGTAAAAATAGACCACGTGCCATAAACTATTGCGAATTCGCGCTTGTTTCTATAAATTCTTACAAAGATTTATTCAGCCGAAGTCGGACATGCTGGGCCTAACTATTTCTTAGCTAGGCGCATAACGGCAGCATGGCGCAGTAGGCTCATGTGACAGGAAACTGAGTGAACGAAGAAGAAGAAAAGAAGAAAAAAAAAAAAAGTTACCTTATGTGCATCAAAGAGGAGCTCGTGGGTTCCATGATGATGACTGGGGAACCTGGGTGTCCACGGATGGCCGGAGGGAAGAATTGCAGTGGGGTCATTGTCCGTGTAGTGCGGTAGCCTGCCATGTTTTGT
>CM065700.1:40963312-40983312 GCA_017654935.2 Phymorhynchus buccinoides | reverse complement strand
CATTGTCTACACTACTGAAAGCAAGCAACAGTACTCACAGACATGGTTTATCCAGATACATTTTCCATGCTATAAACAGAAGAAAGAATGTGATTGGCTAACAGAGATTAATTGTTATCAAAATGTTACTATGCATAATGGCATCTATGATTATGCGTACATGGCCATTAATACTGATGTATGTGATATTGTGTGTGTTTTTCCTATTAAAAAAATCTAATTTATGACTGTGAACACGTGACCATTGATAATAATCTATTATGTGCGTTACCTGAGTTATTTTATTTTACAACATAATAGCCAGTTCATGCGAAATTATACTGTGTACAGGAAATAGTTACCCGGCCAGAGGCCGAGGTATTGCGATCGGTTTGTGTGTCTGTGTGTCTGTCTGTGTATCGATTATCTTAAAAACTACTGTTTGGATTTTGATTAAAATTGTCAGAGGGGTAGACAGCTTGAAAAGGAAGCTTCCTTTCGTTAATCAACACCGTGCTGACCTTGACCTTGAAGTTTGACCTTGAAAACCGAAATTTCCTTCTTTGGGCTATGTAATTTCGCCCCAGCTTTATTTCGTGAACTAGTGAACAGAATCGCTTCAAATTTTGTGTGGTAGTGTACCATGGTGCAAGGAAGTTTGCATAAAAGTTCAGCTGTATCTCGTGAACTACTGAACAGAATCGCTTCAAATTTTGGGCTATGTATTTTATGCGTTCTGTAAACAACAGGAGTGGCTCATTTCTCACACATGCACACAAACATACTCACTCTCTCTTTTTATCTCTCTCTCTCTCTCTCTCTCTCTCTCTCTCACACACACACACTCACACACGCACGCACACGCACGCACGCACACGCACACACACACACACGCACGCACGCACACGCGCACGCACGCACACACACACGCACGCACACGCACACACACACACACACACACACACACACACACACACACAAACTCTCTCTCTCTCTCTCTCTCTCTCTCTCTCTCTCTCTCTATAACTCTCTCACTCCTCTTCTTCTCACATGCCACATCATTCTTGAACTAATCATATATTTTTTGTTACATCAATATAAACATTTAAACACTAACTTATTACATATTTACAAAATCATACAAATGTGTCTTTGCACACACACACACACACACACACACACACACACACACACACACACACACACACACACACACACACACACACACACACACACACACACATTTCAAATGAATAAAGATTTCTTTAAGCCACACACACACACACACACACACACACACACACACACACACACACGCGCGCGCGCGCGCGCACACACACGCAGGTACGCACATGTACACACACACACACACACACACACACACACACACACACACAAACACACACACACATTTCAAATGAATAGATTCGTTTAAACCACACACACACACACACACACACACACACACACACACACACACACACACACACACACACACACGCACGCACGCACGCACGCACGCACGCACGCACACGCACACGCACGCACGCACGCACACACACGGGAATACATAAAAAAGGGATACTTCGATATGTTCCTATCAGAGAGAGCGAGAGAGAGAGAGAGAGAGAGAGAGAGAGAGAGAGAGAGAGAGAGAGAGAGAGAGAGAGAGAGAGGAGAGAGAGGGAGAGAGAGAGAGAGAGAGAGAGAGAGAGAGAGAGAGAGAGAGAGAGAGAGAGAGAGAGAGAGAGAGAGAGAGAGAGAGAGAGAGAGAGAGAGAGAGAGAGAGAGAGAGAGTTTGGAATGCACGTCACACACAGAACCTATAGTGCATGCCTTCCGCAAAACACGTGCCAGGAAAATTCCCAGAACTCAGCACAAAGGAAAATCACCTCAGCGCGAAGGATAGCAAGAGCCCTCTCATGTGGAGAGCTGCTGTTTTGGAAGCAACACACCTGCGCATTTCTTCGCATTCGAACTTTGGCAAAATGGCGGGCAGGAGGAGTCATCAATATCAGGTCCTTCTCAAACTTGTTAAAGGTACGTACTGTCGCATGAAAATAGGTAGCTCGTAAAAATAAGTAGCTCGCTACCTATAACAGTGTGTATTTGCGACATTGAGCATGAACCACAAATTTCACATTTTTCTAGGGTTAGGGATAGGGTTAGGGTTAGGGTTAGGGTTAGTTAAATGGTTAAAATACAGAAAAAGTGACATTTGTGGTTGTCGCAAATACAGACTCTCATAATAGCGAGCTACTTATTTTTACGAGCTACCTATTTTCATGCGACAAGTTTGTTTTTGTTTTTAAAGGCTGCTTGAATTAAGTTGAAAGAAGGGACAATTTATGTGTGCATTATTATGCGACTTGTCGCTTGGAAATCCCTTTTCAGTGGTACGAAAACAATGGTGTTTATGCCCGCCTTGTTTTATAAGCTATCCACAAAAAGTTAAGGATCACTTGCAAACTAATTCATAACTTTCCAAATAAGAAAGCCAATGCGTTGAATTTTGGCCAACATTTAATTCAATGCTTTAGTGATAACGATACACAATTGCCTTCAATTTCGAGCAATCGTTTGGTCTGTACATTTGATCAAAGTGGGTACGTATCGAAATTTGATTTCCCAAAGTCATTGAAATCACAAGACAGGGCATTCTGATGCTCCCAAAAGTTCAGTAATGCGTGTATCCGCCATGGCTGTTCTGGCACTCGACGCAGCGAGTCCTCATGGAGTTGACCAGGGTGGTGAAGATCCTCTGTGGAAGCGCCTGCCACTCAGCCTGCAGCATCTGGTAGAGGTGCTGGGCATCCCTGGGAGGGGGGTGGTTGCTCCTCACTTTGCGATCCAGCTCATCCCAGAGGTTCTCAATCGGGTTGAGATCGGGACTGCATGCTGGCCACTCCATTCTGTTGACTCCAGACTGCTGCAGGAAGTCGTTGACCACCCTTGCCCTGTGGGGGCGAGCGTTGTCATCCTGGTAGACAGCCGGCGGTCCCATCTGCTGCAGTGTAGGCACAGCCAGCGGTCGAAGGATCTCATCCCGGTATCGGAGGCCAGTCAGGTTACCCTGTACATGATACAAGGGTGTTCTGTGGTGAAGGCTGAAGGCCCCCCAGACCATTACAGAACCTCCACCAAAGGCCACCTTTTCTTGGACAGTGGCGTCAATAAAGCGTTCCCCTGGGCGCCTCCAGACCCTCAGTCGGCCGTCGTTGTGGTTCAGGGTGAAGCGTGATTCATCACTGAACAGGACCTGGGACCATTGCTGACGTGTCCACCTCAGAAGGCGCGGCGTGCTGCCCTATGGGCTGGAGTTAAGCGTGGCCGTACAGCTGGGCGACGAGAATGGAGGTTAAACCCATGAAGGCGGTTCCGTATGGTCTGCTGGCTGATGTTGATGTAGTAGCCACCCTCAGCTGCCTTCGAATGATGCTGGAAGAGGCTGTTCTTGTCTGCAGGGCTTGTCGTTCAATGAGACGATCTTCACGTGGAGTTGTCTTCTTCGGTCGACCAGATCTGCGTCTTTCATGGACCCTCCCAGTGGCTGTGAAGCGTTGAATCAGTCTGACAATGACCGAGATGGACACCTGAAGTCGCCTGGCCACTTCTCGCTTGGGAACACCATCTTGGAACCATGCAACAGCTCGTCCCCTATCCAGCTCGCTCAATTTTCGTCGTGGAGGCATTGTCAAATCAGGCCTAATACTGGTGGTATGTCTTCTTATAAAGCCAAGCAAGAGACAGCATCTCACACATAAACAGCAGTGCTTGCACGTGCATAATGGTTTTTCCATCTGGCTTGTGCAATGTGTTCATGCAGAACGATCCAAAACAAGGTCCTTTTTCGCAAGTTTCCGCTTTTTCTTTTGCTGCCAAGCTCAGTAATAGAGAATCACGTGCAATGTTTCCACTAACACAACATCGCCCACTTACAGCTGAACAAGAATAAATAACAATTTGGCTTGACTGAGAAATAAATAACAGGAGCGAACGGAGTTTATTGCGCACCTGTTTTCTCATAGTGATCCTTAACTTTTTGTGAGTAGTGTATTTGATTTGAAACAACACGGTTCATATTTCTTCTTTTTCCAGTTCGGGATGTTTGTCCTGCCCTACGCCCAAAGTCTTCGTTTAGACTGCTTATTGGCGCCCAGGATGCATGCTTTGTGAGTTCGTGTCATCCATTCCACCGGCACAACACGGCCTACTCGTACCGAATAGTGGAACGGGCTTTAACGTGCGCGCAAGATCTTATGCGTCCGTTCGCACACGGGACCTCGGTTTTAGGTCTCATCCGATGGACCAGGAAATAGGAGTAAAGTATATTTCCCAAAGATACAACACCGTGACCAGCTGGGTTCGAACTAGCGCATTCGCAAACCCGTTGGGTTACGAGCGGCGACTCTTAACCAACCGGCCACGGCGCCATGTTGTTGTGTCTCTGTGTCGTGCTACATTTTGTTCTTCAATCCAAGCTGAACACTTATCACTGAATCCGCCATTGTATTTCCACACTGATGGTCCTATGATTGTTTAGTAGGGGTTAGCGCTTTTCGTTCACCACTAAGCTGAAACAGGTAGTAGATATAGGGCTATTTATAGGCCTCGCGGCCCTTTTATATCTCAGTGAATTTGACTTTTTAAAATAATTATTATTCGCGTCTAGACTCGTGCGCATCTGTTGTCTAAGCTGAATACTTAAATTGTATAATTAACCTTTTTTCCAGACCTAAACTCAGACCTAAACACATTGATAAGATATTGAGGGGATCTTTGCGATTTGATAGGCCGCGAGGCCAAAGCTATTGAAGCCAATCCCTACATATGCCTATCTACGATTAAACTAAAGTCGAAGCATTCTTGAGTTCCCCAAGCAAAGAGAAAGATTTCCACACGTTACATTTGTGCACTAATCAGAAAAATGGTGAGGTGGACGGAGTTCGAGTCTGAAGGATTTATTTTCATAAAATTAACAGGTTATAAAACTAAGATGTCCTTTTTTCACCCTCTTCCTTAAGCCGTTTATTGATGAATGACAATCTGTTTAACGTCCTCCGGTCTGGAACAGACACATATGGGACATTAGTAGATTTAAAGATGGTGGGAACGATCCTCAAGGCAATGCCCTGAAGCAGTGCAACACCAGGAAAGTCCCGAATTTTTAACAATACAAACATAAATTAAATTGCCTTTATTTGATATGTTGTTTTGGTGTCCACCTTGACGTTTCCCATTGAACACTTTTTTTTTCCATTTTGGAATTTCCGCCAAGTTACAAGTATTATAATTTGTAAAGGGAAATATTTCAACTTATTTTAAAGAAAATAAATATAATAGAAAAACTTCAGAAGCACCGTATCATCAATCTGGGGCAAGTTCAGCAAAATATCCATAGTTATCGCGGTAAGAACGATCGGTGACTATGATGGATATGTGTGATGGAAAGTTATAGGTGGACCCTGACGGATGAATTTTTGCAAGAAACACGTCGATATCACAAGAAAGACAGACTTTTCAAGGATCGGAACACTCACTTTGCTCTGGTTTCCTAGAAATCAAACCGTCAAAACGGCGATTCCTCCTTTGCGGAGATGCTGGAGAGAGAAGCCACTTTGGATGGGGTGGGTGAAGGTCACTCATTGTGGTTGAAGCTTCTTTTTTTTGTAGTGCAGTGAAAAAAAATGGAGCTATTTCCTTTGTTGTGAGCGAAGCTCGTTTAGATAAACTGTATAAAATTAAAAAGCATTTTTTTAAAGGCTTGTATTGCGAACATTTGGTGCTAATGACTTGGTCTAAACTCAGGCCGCCATTAGAAAAGAGAAGGCACACACCTTCTCTTTGGGTGAATTTTTTTTGACTTCCAGCACCTCCGCCAAGGAAGAATCGCCGATTTGACGGTTAGTTTTCTAGGAAACCAGAGCAAAGTGAGAATTGCAATCTCTGTAAAGGGTGTTTTCCTGGTGATCTGGACGTGTTTCTTACACAATCTCATCCGTCAGGGTGCCCCTTTAAGATTTTGTACCCGTTATAAGATGGAAAACACGTGAAAAGCCATGATTTTGACACGTGACGTGGGGGGTCTTTAAGTAGCAACCACCACGAAAACAACAAAGTAACAAACGACAAAGGGCGTAAAAGGGCCACGAGGCCCACTTCTTGCCCTGAACTACTATTACTACATGTAATACTACTAGGGGAAGACGGGGTAAAAAGCGCATGGGCGGGTAAGAAGCCCACCCCAATTATCTCATGAACTGAAGCAAATTTCAGTCTCGTTTTGCCCATGAGACGAGCGTTAATGTCTAGCATTCGTCTCATGGGCAAATTTGACTGACATTTTCTTTATTTCATGAGATAATTGGGGTGGGCTTCTTACCCGCCCATGCGCTTTTTACCCCGTCTTCCCCTACTACTACTACTACTACTACTGCTACTACTGCTACTACTACTACTGCTGCTACTACTACTACTACTACTACTACTACTACTACTGCTGCTGCTGCTGCTGCTGCTGCTGCTGCTGCTGCTGCTGCTACTACTGCTGCTACTACTGCTGCTACTACTGCTACTACTACTGCTACTACTACTGCTGCTACTGCTACTACTGCTACTACTGCTGCTACTGCTGCTACTGCTGCTACTGCTGCTACTACTACTACTGCTACTACTGCTACTACTGCTACTACTACTGCTACTGCTACTGCTACTGCTACTACTACTACTGCTACTGCTACTGCTACTGCTACTGCTACTACTACTACTACTACTACTACTACTACCAAAAGGAACTGACATGCACTGTGGTGATATTCACAATTGCTTTTTCAGGGCATAAATTTGACAATCAGACTATCTTTAGTTAGTCCAATTACATATTATCGGACTTATGACAAAAACTAACTTGTATCAATGACTGCAGAAATATAAAAAGGGGGTTATGCTTTTTATATTTCTGCAGTCTTTTTGTGATACAAGTTATTAGCTTTCGTAATATGTTCAATAATGTGTCAATGGACTATCTAAAGATAGTCCGTTTTGACTCCCAGCCATCGAATTGTCGTTTTGATTGTATTTTCCAGTTCAGGCTCGTTTCTGTGAAAATCGGGCAGCTCCAACCCAGAAAGCGCGACACCACCTTTTTGGGGAGGGGAAGGGAAGGGGGGAAGGTACTTGTGGACGTGGACTCGGAAAACCTAGCTACTAATGTGGTTCATAGCAGGCAGCGGGACTCGCCCTGCTCGTAAAATTTTCACTGCCATGGGATTTTTACGTTCGTGAAGCGCACGGGTCAGACTAGCTTTAAGTCCCCCATCCGGAGGACTCAAAAATTTTTATTCGCTTTTCCTGTTGAACTTGGAAAGAAAGGGCGAGCTGGGATTCGAACCCCAGTCAGTGATACATTGAACTGGCGGGCGAACGTCTTAACCACTCATCCAACCTTCCCTCCCCTTGCGGTTTTTTTAAAGCTGGCGCGATTCTTTTTCCCTCTTGGCATGTTTTCTTTCTTTATGAAGACGTATAGGTTGGCCTTGGACAATGTTTTGTGCTCTTTCCCGCCCTTTGAAGGGATACCACGTATCACAGAAAACAGGTAAACGGCTTGAGACTGAGGGTCGTAAACATGAGGGTGGGGTGGGTGAGGGTGAAACTTGTTACCAATACGAGCTAACCGATGTTTGGTCTGTGCAGACGTCCCTCCTGGCTGGATGTCCACGCTACCTGTTCTGACTGTGGTGGAGAATGACCCTAAGCTACCTGTTCTGACTGTGGTGGAGAATGACCCTAAGCTACCTGTTCTGACTGTTGTGGAGAATGACCCTAAGCTACCTGTTCTGACTGTGGAGAATGACCCTAAGCTACCTGTTCTGACTGTGGTGGAGAATGACCCTAAGCTACCTGTTCTGTGGTGGAGAATGACCCTAAGCTACCTGTTCTGACTGTTGTGGAGAATGACCCTAAGCTACCTGTTCTGACTGTGGTGGAGAATGACCCTTAGCTACCTGTTCTGACTGTGGAGAATGACCCTAAGCTACCTGTTCTGACTGTGGTGGAGAATGACCCTTAGCTACCTGTTCTGACTGTGGTAGAGAATGACCCTAAGCTACCTGTTCTGACTGTGGTGGAGAATGACCCTAAGCTACCTGTTCTGACTGTGGTGGAGAATGACCCTAAGCTACCTGTTCTGACTGTGGTAGAGAATGACCCTTAGCTACCTGTTCTGACTGTGGTAGAGAATGACCCTTAGCTACCTGTTCTGACTGTGGTGGAGAATGACCCTTAGCTACCTGTTCTGACTGTGGTGGAGAATGACCCTTAGCTACCTGTTCTGACTGTGGTAGAGAATGACCCTAAGCTACCTGTTCTGACTGTGGAGAATGACCCTAAGCTACCTGTTCTGACTGTTGTGGAGAATGACCCTAAGCTACCTGTTCTGACTGTGGTGGAGAATGACCCTAAGCTACCTGTTCTGACTGTGGTGGAGAATGACCCTTAGCTACCTGTTCTGACTGTGGTGGAGAATGACCCTAAGCTACCTGTTCTGACTGTGGAGAATGACCCTAAGCTACCTGTTCTGACTGTGGTGGAGAATGACCCTAAGCTACCTGTTCTGACTGTGGTGGAGAATGACCCTAGGCTACCTGTTCTGACTGTGGTGGAGAATGACCCTAAGCTACCTGTTCTGACTGTGGTGGAGAATGACCCTAAGCTACCTGTTCTGACTGTGGTGGAGAATGACCCTTAGCTACCTGTTCTGACTGTGGAGAATGACCCTAAGCTACCTGTTCTGACTGTGTTGGAGAATGACCCTAAGCTACCTGTTCTGACTGTGGTGGAGAATGACCCTTAGCTACCTGTTCTGACTGTTGTGGAGAATGACCCTTAGCTACCTGTTCTGACTGTGGTAGAGAATGACCCTTAGCTACCTGTTCTGACTGTGGTAGAGAATGACCCTAAGCTACCTGTTCTGACTGTGGAGAATGACCCTAAGCTACCTGTTCTGACTGTGGTGGAGAATGACCCTAAGCTACCTGTTCTGACTGTGGTGGAGAATGACCCTAGGCTACCTGTTCTGACTGTGGTGGAGAATGACCCTTAGCTACCTGTTCTGACTGTGGTGGAGAATGACCCTAAGCTACCTGTTCTGACTGTGGAGAATGACCCTAAGCTACCTGTTCTGACTGTTGTGGAGAATGACCCTAAGCTACCTGTTCTGACTGTTGTGGAGAATGACCCTAGGCTACCTGTTCTGACTGTGGTGGAGAATGACCCTTAGCTACCTGTTCTGACTGTGGTGGAGAATGACCCTAAGCTACCTGTTCTGACTGTGGTAGAGAATGACCCTTAGCTACCTGTTCTGACTGTGGAGAATGACCCTAAGCTACCTGTTCTGACTGTGTTGGAGAATGACCCTAAGCTACCTGTTCTGACTGTGGTGGAGAATGACCCTAAGCTACCTGTTCTGACTGTTGTGGAGAATGACCCTAAGCTACCTGTTCTGACTGTTGTGGAGAATGACCCTAAGCTACCTGTTCTGACTGTTGTGGAGAATGACCCTAAGCTACCTGTTCTGACTGTTGTGGAGAATGACCCTAAGCTACCTGTTCTGACTGTGGAGAATGACCCTAAGCTACCTGTTCTGACTGTGGTGGAGAATGACCCTAAGCTACCTGTTCTGACTGTGGTGGAGAATGACCCTAAGCTACCTGTTCTGACTGTTGTGGAGAATGACCCTAAGCTACCTGTTCTGACTGTGGTGGAGAATGACCCTAAGCTACCTGTTCTGACTGTGGTGGAGAATGACCCTAAGCTACCTGTTCTGACTGTGGTGGAGAATGACCCTAAGCTACCTGTTCTGACTGTGGAGAATGACCCTAAGCTACCTGTTCTGACTGTGGTGGAGAATGACCCTAAGCTACCTGTTCTGACTGTGGAGAATGACCCTAAGCTACCTGTTCTGTGGTGGAGAATGACCCTAAGCTACCTGTTCTGACTGTTGTGGAGAATGACCCTAAGCTACCTGTTCTGACTGGTGGAGAATGACCCTAAGCTACCTGTTCTGACTGTGGTGGAGAATGACCCTAAGCTACCTGTTCTGACTGTGGTGGAGAATGACCCTAAGCTACCTGTTCTGACTGTTGTGGAGAATGACCCTAAGCTACCTGTTCTGACTGGTGGAGAATGACCCTAAGCTACCTGTTCTGACTGTGGTGGAGAATGACCCTAAGCTACCTGTTCTGACTGTGTGGAGAATGACCCTAAGCTACCTGTTCTGACTGTGGTGGAGAATGACCCTAAGCTACCTGTTCTGACTGTGGTGGAGAATGACCCTAAGCTACCTGTTCTGTGGTGGAGAATGACCCTAAGCTACCTGTTCTGACTGTGGTGGAGAATGACCCTAAGCTACCTGTTCTGACTGTGGTGGAGAATGACCCTAAGCTACCTGTTCTGACTGTGGTGGAGAATGACCCTAAGCTACCTGTTCTGACTGTGGTGGAGAATGACCCTAAGCTACCTGTTCTGACTGTTGGAGAATGACCCTAAGCTACCTGTTCTGACTGTGGTGGAGAATGACCCTAAGCTACCTGTTCTGACTGTGGTGGAGAATGACCCTAAGCTACCTGTTCTGACTGTGGTGGAGAATGACCCTAAGCTACAAGGATAATCACACAACTCCGGCATCCAGCTTTCTCTGAGCGGGTTGCAAGACGATCCCATTGGAACCCCCGGGGTCCGCCTGAAAGCACAAAAGGTACACTTGGTTTATCGAATGGCAGAGATTCAGGTTGCTGTAATGCTGAATGGGTCAACGAGGGGTCAAATTTCCAAACTAATGTCACTGTAGTGTTAAACTTAAAATTTTGTGCAGACTTCATGGGTCATAAAAAAAAGAAAATTAGGGGTCACAGCCAAAATGTCACTGGGGAATTAAACTTAAAATGTTGTGAATGCTTTGTGTCGTATAAAAAGAACATGAGGGGTCAATTTTTACGAAATGACAATTTTCGTTGCCTCTGGGTTTAACGTATGCTAAGTGCATGGGCACACAGGACCTCGGTTTATCGTCTCATCCGAAAGACTCCACGTTCAGACCGTTAAGGCCTAGTGCAGAATGAGAGGAACAAATCCCCTGTACCCAGGTTTGAACTCGGGTTTACTTGACACGAAGCGAACGCGATACCACTGTGCCACTACGCGTGAGCAGTGAACTTTCAGGTTAAGTGAAAAGGTGAAAAACTATTCTTCATTAATAAATTATGACAAAACTTCGGTTTAAGGTTGACTACTTCAAAATGAAAGTATTGAGGATTTGCTGAAATGATATGTTTTGGAAAGCAGACAGCCTGACAATATACAGATACACAACAGTAGGTGTCACCGTGCTCATTGTCAAATGAGCATGACATTTTTAGATTTGAGTACTGAAAATGATCAAATACTCGCAGAGTAAAATGATGTAAAAGTAAACAATAATTGTTTTGTGCTGTGTGCAGATGTCCACCCACACTGATGTCCATCCTGAGCGCTGTGTCCACCCACACTGATGTCCATCCTGAGCGCTGTGTCCACCCACACTGATGTCCATCCTGAGCGCTGTGTCCACCCACACTGATGTCCATCCTTAGCGCTGTGTCCACCCACACTGATGTCCATCCTGAGCGCTGTGTCCACCCACACTGATGCCCATCCTTAGCGCTGTGTCCACCCACACTGATGTCCATCCTTAGCGCTGTGTCCACCCACACTGATGTCCATCCTTAGCGCTGTGTCCACCCACACTGATGTCCATCCTGAGCGCTGTGTCCACCCACACTGATGTCCATCCTGAGCGCTGTGTCCACCCACACTGATGTCCATCCTGAGCGCTGTGTCCACCCACACTGATGTCCATCCTTAGCGCTGTGTCCACCCACACTGATGTCCATCCTTAGCGCTGTGTCCACCCACACTGATGTCCATCCTTAGCGCTGTGTCCACCCACACTGATGTCCATCCTGAGCGCTGTGTCCACCCACACTGATGCCCATCCTTAGCGCTGTGTTCACCCACACTGATGTCCATCCTGAGCGCTGTGTCCACCCACACTGATGTCCATCCTTAGCGCTGTGTCCACCCACACTGATGTCCATCCTTAGCGCTGTGTCCACCCACACTGATGTCCATCCTGAGCGCTGTGTCCACCCACACTGATGTCCATCCTGAGCGCTGTGTCCACCCACACTGATGTCCATCTTGAGCGCTATGTCCACCCACACTGATGTCCATCCTGAGCGCTGTGTCCACCCACACTGATGCCCATCCTTAGCGCTGTGTTCACCCACACTGATGTCCATCCTGAGCGCTGTGTCCACCCACACTGATGTCCATCCTTAGCGCTGTGTCCACACTCCTGCCTGCTGCTGCAGAGGACTGTCCCGGCAGGGTGAGCACAACACATGGCAGGGTACGGCACTACACGGACAGTGACCCCACTGCAGTTCTTCCCTCCGGCCATCCGTGGACACCCAGGTTCCCCAGTCATCATCATGGAACCCACGAGCTCCTCTTTGATGCACATAAGGTAACTGTTTTTTCATGATAGTAGTAGTAGTAGTAGTAGTAGTAGTAGTAGTAGTAGTAGTAGATAGGGACAAAATAAGCCAAGATTTTTTATAGAGTCCCGTCTTTTTATAATCAGTGTTGCATACAAGTAATGGTCAAGGTTTATTGTGGTCAAATGTTCCTAAAATTATCTACTCATCAAAGTTTCTAAATAAATTTAAATAATTTGGAGATTTGTCGAGACGATTTTTGAACAAGTTAGTATTAGGTGCACATCTTAGTTCGTTAGTTAATTCATTCCAGTTGTTAGCAACTCTATTGCTGAAGTAATGTTTCCTTATGTTAGTGTTGAAACAATTAACAAAGGCCTTGCTGTAGGGCTTTCTAAATGATGGTTGCTTTCTGGTGAGCTAGCCTGGTACAGTCATGCTCGTGGCTTAGTTTTCAACATCCTAAACTGACGGATGAGTTTTTGAAAGAAATACGTCGAGATCACCAGAAAGACAGCCTTTTCGAGGATCGGAACACTCACTTTGCTCTGGTTTCTTAGAAATTAAACCGTCAAAACGGCGATTCCTCCTTGGTGGAGATGCTGGAGTGAGAAGCCATTTTGGATGGGGTGGGTGGAGGTCACTCATTGTGGTTGAATCTTATTATTTGTAGTGCAGTGAAAAAAACGAGGAGCCATTTGCTTTGTTGTGAGCGAAACTCCTTTAGATAAACTGTATAAAATAAATTAAACAAGGGCGTCGCCGAGCGGCAGACATGTCCGTCACCAGCAATGCCACGCACGTGCGACACCCCGTAGAGTGTCACATCCTGACACAAAATTGGAAGGGATTCTGTCTTCTTGTTCACGAGATACAGCTTGAAGAAGAAACATATAGCGCAAAGAAGGAAATTTCGGTTTTCAAGGTCACACTTCAAGGTCAAGGTCAGCATGGTGATAATTTATGCTCGGGTGTTTTCTTCTCTAGGGTATACAGTACCACACACAATCTGAAGCGCTTCTGTCAAGTACCAATGTGGACAATATGGCTTAAAACCCAATGTGTAGACCCCTACCACTTTCAAGGCCTACTGATCGCCCGGTCCGTGACCTTGACCTTGATCGGTATGCCACCATCAGAACGGGCATAAGCCAAAGTACCTTCATGCCAAATTTGAAGACTCTAACACTAACGGTGTGGGAGTTATGGCCCCTGGAAGATTTTCGGTTTTTAAGGTCGTACGCCAAGGTCAAGGTCACGACGGCAAAATGGTTTGCGCGGATGCCTTCCTCTCATAGTGACACACCAGCACACAAATTGTGACATGATTCTGTCAACCCGTTCGAAAGATATCCTTGGGACAGACAGAAGGAGAAAAAAATGACCCTCCGATTTTCAGGCTCCAGCGATCTTTTTGACCTTGACCTTGACCTTGATCGGTATGCCCTCATCAGAACGGGCATAAGCCAAACCACCTTCATACCAAGTTTCAATATCCTATGTTGATCGGTGCCTGAGATATGGCTAAAAAAAAAAGATTTTCGGTTTTCAAGGTCGTACGTCAAGGTCAAGGTCACGACGGCAAAATGGTTTGCGCCGATCTCTTCCTATTAAGGAGGCACACCTTCACACAAAATTTGACGCGATTCGGTCCAGCGGTTCGGGAGATATCCTTGGGACAGACAGAAAAGAAAAAAAAATAACAGACAAACCAGACGATCGCAATAGTCCGTCTTGGTGACGGACTAAAAAGGCTTGTATTGCGAAACGTTCGTTCAAACGATTTGGTCTAAACGCAGGCGGCCATTAGAAAAGAGACGGCACACGCCTTCTCTTTGGGTGAAATAATTTGACTTTCAGAAACTCCGCCAAGGAGGAATTGCCGATTTGACGGCTTGATTTCTGAGAAACCAAAGTAAAGGGTGTTTTCCTGGTGATCTTGACGTGTTTCTTACAAAAACTCATCCGTCAGGGTGGCCCTTTAAGGTATCTGTACACGTGGACACCTTTCACACTTTCACAATGAGAACACGGTGATATGCAAGTCATAATTATCATGATTGGCCTAGCGTTGTTGCCATGGGGAAGGAGTGAAAAATGTTCACATATGCAGAGATTATGACCTGCATGTCTCTGTGTTGCCATGGGGAAGGAGTGAAACATGTTCACGTGTACAGAGATTATGACCTGCATGTCACTGTGTTGCCATGGGGAAGGAGTGAAGCATGTTCACGTGTACAGAGATTATGACCTGCATGTCACTGTGTTGCCATGGGGAAGGAGTGAAGCATGTTCACGTGTACAGAGATTGTCACTGTGTTGCCATGGGGAAGGAGTGAAGCATGTTCACGTGTACAGAGATTATGACCTGCATGTCACTGTGTTGCCATGGGGAAGGAGTGAAGCATGTTCACGTGTACAGAGATTATGACCTGCATGTCACTGTGTTGCCATGGGGAAGGAGTGAAGCATGTTCACGTGTACAGAGATTATGACCTGCATGTCACTGTGTTGCCATGGGGAAGGAGTGAAGCATGTTCACATATGCAGAGATTATGACCTGCATGTCACTGTGTTGCCATGGGGAAGGAGTGAAAAATGTTCACATATGCAGAGATTATGACCTGCCTATTTTCTTCTTCAAGTATGTTTTATGTTTTCAGGTTTTTGAACGTTAAAAGATTCATTGATGTGTGTTTTGTTATACGTGGTCGAACTTTACGCGGTGACAGTCCTGATAGCTGTTATAATAGACTAACTAATTAATTAAGTAGACTAACTAATTAACTTCTTCTTTCGATAATGTCCACCTGCTCTGGTTTCCTAGAACTCAAACCGTCAAAACGGCTATTCCTCCTAGGCGGAGATGCCGGAGAGAGGACATTTTGGATGAGGCGGGTGGAGGCCAAACCCATTGTGGTTGAAACTTTTTCATTTTTGTAGTGCAGTAAAAAAAAGAAACAATTTCCTTTTTTGTGAGCGAAACTCATTTAGATGAACTGAATAAAATTTAAAAAACTTGTATTGCGAACATTTTGTGCAAACAATTTGGTCTAAACTCAGGCCGCCATTACAACAGAGACGGCACACGCCTTCTGTTTCAGTGAAATTATTTGACTTTCAGCACCTCCGCCAAGGAGGAATCGCCGGTTTGACGGTTTAATTTCTAGGAAACCAGAGCAAAGTGAGTGTTGTGATCTATGTAAATGGTGTTTTCGTGATGTTCTCAGCGTGTTTCTTGCTAAAAACAAAAGCACCACCTCATCCGTCAGGGTCCACCTTTAAACGTAGCTTTGAAACTGAGAATGTTGGTTCATGATGAAGATCTGATAATGATGCGCCGCTAACCAATGTTGTTCTGTGGGCAGACGACCATCCAAACTCATGTCCAGTCGTGTCCAGCCCTGATGACCACAACAGACGACGCGAAGAGAGGACCACGCTGCAATTCTGGTGTCCAGCCCTGATGCTGTGTCCATGCTGATGCCCACAACAGATGACCCGAAGAGAGGACCACGCTGCAATTCTGGTGTCCAGCCCTGATGCTGTGTCCATGCTGCTGACCACAACAGATGACCTGAAGAGAGGACCACGCTGCAATTCTGGTGTCCAGCCCTGATGCTGTGTCCATGCTGATGCCCACAACAGATGACCTGAAGAGAGGACCACGCTGCAATTCTGGTGTCCAGCCCTGATGCTGTGTCCATGCTGCTGACCACAACAGATGACCTGAAGAGAGGACCACGCTGCAATTCTGGTGTCCAGCCCTGATGCTGTGTCCATGCTGCTGACCACAACAGATGACCTGAAGAGAGGACCACGCTGCAATTCTGGTGTCCAGCCCTGATGCTGTGTCCATGCTGCTGACCACAACAGATGACCTGAAGAGAGGACCACGCTGCAATTCTGGTGTCCAGCCCTGATGCTGTGTCCATGCTGCTGACCACAACAGATGACCTGAAGAGAGGACCACGCTGCAATTCTGGTGTCCAGCCCTGATGCTGTGTCCATGCTGCTGACCACAACAGATGACCTGAAGAGAGGACCACGCTGCAATTCTGGTGTCCAGCCCTGATGCTGTGTCCATGCTGCTGACCACAACAGATGACCTGAAGAGAGGACCACGCTGCAATTCTGGTGTCCAGCCCTGATGCTGTGTCCATGCTGATGCCCACAACAGATGTCCAGCTATGTCGGGAAAGGGTTTCCAAGGTGACCCTGTGGAACTTGCCAACTCAGCTTGGAAACGAAACCGGTAAGCCACCAGACTGTCATTCAACGTGTTAGCATTCTTTTAAAGGTGGACCCTGACGGATGCATTTTTTGCCAGAAACACGCCGAGATCACCATGAAAACACCCTTTACAGAGATCAGAACACTCAGTTTGCTCTGGTTTCCTAGAAATCAAACCATCAAATCGGCGATTCCTCCTTGGCGGAGGTTCTGGAAGTCAAATTCTTTCACTGAAAGAGAAGGCGTGTGCCGTCTCTTTTGTAATGGCCGCCTGAGTTTCGACCAAATTGTTTGCACGAAAGTTTCGCAATACAAGGTTTTTTATTATTTATACATTTTGTTATGCGGGTTATCTAAAGGAGCTAAGCTCACAACAAAGGAAATAACTTCCTTTTTTTTATACTACGCTACTAAAAAAGGAAAAAAAGAAATTAAACCACAACGGGATTAGCTTTCACCCACCCCACCCAAAATGGCTTCTCCCTCCTGCATCTCCGCCGAGGAGGAATCGCAGTTTTGACGGTTAAATGTATAGGATACCAGAGCAAAGTGAGTGTTCCGATCCTTGAAAAGGCTGTTTTTCTGGTGACTTCGACGTGTTCTTTGCCAAAACTCATCCGTCAGGGTCCACCTTGGCTACACTTGACCCATTCACTGCCAGAGAGGAATTGAGCAATTATCGGTGTTATTATAAAATATGAGACATGCTAGGGGAAGACGGGGTAAAAAGCGCATGGGCGGGTAAGAAGCCCACCCCCATTATCTCATGAAATGAAGCAAATTTCAGTCTCATTTTGCCCATGAGACGAGCGTTAATGTCTAGCATTCGTCTCATGGGCAAATTTGACTGAAATGTTCTTTATTTCATGAGATAATTGGGGTGGGCTTCTTACCCGCCCATGCGCTTTTTACCCCGTCTTCCCCTACTCAATCTGAGGAAAAATGAAAAACATGATCCAAATGGGATGCATTATTTTGCACATCGTGCCGATAACATATAAAGCATAGCAGTGTTCACATACGACCAATGAATAAAATTGCAGCTGAGTTGGTCTTCTCACCCTTGTCATTTGTGCGTCAAATAAATCCAAATACTTAACCCAAAAAACCGCGCAATTTGCCCTTTGGCATCTCGGAGGCCAATGAGGACGTCACAGAGATGAGAAATGTAATGAAAAACATTACTGTCATTATGCTCAACCGCTAAAAAAGTAAATGAGTGACTATCCAATATGGTGGTTTAGCTCCACCTAAGTGATGCAATATGTAGCTGCTTCTGCCTAAGGAACTGCCCCACTAATTTACATGAAACTTTTTTTAGCAGTTGAGTATAATGACAGTAATGTTTTTCATTACATTTCTAATCTATGTGACGTCATCATTGGCATCTGAGAGGCCAAAGGGCAAATTGCGCGTGTATCAGCACAGTGTGCAAATGCACCCCATTGGATCTTTTAAGGTGCCGCCTTAAACGGTTTCCCATCGGCGCATTTGTAATGTTGTGCAGGATACTTTTACATTGCATAAGAGTTCGAGCTTTGGGCTATAATGTTACAAAATCAGAAAGTGTATAAATGTCGCTTAAAGCGCTCAAAACGGTGTCTGAAATTTTCGAAGCAAGTGCTCCTTAACCTTTTTTGAATAGTATATAGGGGAAGACGGGGTAAAAAGCGCATGGGCGGGTAAGAAGCCCACCCCAATTATTTCATGAAATAAAGAAAATTTCAGTCAAAGTTGCCCATGAGACGAATGCTAGACATTAACGCTCGTCTCATGGGCAAAATGAGACTGAAATTTGCTTCATTTCATGAGATAATTGGGGTGGGCTTCTTACCCGCCCATGCGCCTTTTACCCCGTCTTCCCCTAATAGTAGTTTATAGTAATAGTAATAGTAGTAGTAGTGTGTAAGCTTGATTCAAGTTTTGTTTTTTGTTTTCAGTTATGACATCTGCTCGGCCACAACCTTCCGCGCAGACTTTTCAACATGTTCCATTTTTTTCATGTTATCGTCTTCAATTCGTCTTCAATTTAACATCTTCAATTAAGCATCTTCAACTAAGCATCAATTCAACGTCTTCACTTCAACGTCTTCACTTCAACGTCTTCAATTCAACGTCTTCAATTCAACGTCTTCAATTCAACGTCTTCAATTCAACGTTTTCAATTCAATTCAACATCAATTCAACGTCTTCAATTCAACGGCTTAAGTTCAATGTTTTCAATTCAATATATTCAATATGTTCAATGCAACATCAATTCAACGCCTTCAATTCAACGGCTTCAGTTCAACGTCTTCAATTCAATGTTTTCAATTCAATATCTTCAATTCAACATCAATTCAACGTCTTCAATTCAACGGCTTCAGTTCAACGTTTTCAATCCAACGTCTTCAACGGCTTCAGTTCAACGTCTTCAGTTCAACATCTTCAGTTCAACATCTTCAATTCAACATCAATTCAACGTCTTCAGTTCAACGTTTTCAGTTCAACGTTTTAAGTTCAACGTCTTCAGTTCAACATCGTCAGTTGAACATCTTCAATTCAACATCAATTCAACGGCTTCAGTTCAACATCTTCAGTTCAACATCTTCAATTCAATGTCTTCAATTCAACATCTATTCAACATCATCTATTCAACGTCTTCAATCCAACGTCTTCAGTTCAACGTCACTTCTTCAGATGCTCACGTAATCCAGTGTCACGTGAACCTTTGTGATGGTGTGCAGAATCTTCCAGTGACCATAACCTCTGTGTTTCACAGAACAGACAGAATTAATGTTGCATTCTCGTACTGTTAATGTGACGTTTTATTTGTGCCAAGTTCAAAGCCTAACGGCTCTTTCACATAATTCTATTTAGTCGAAGGAAAGAGGTTGTGCGTGTCGCTGCATTGAACTGTTTCTGGGCATTTACACAGTGAAAGTTCAGTGGAGTGGAACAAACAACTAGTTTCCTAAGCTGAAATGTGATCGTTTGAAGGGCCCCACGAGTGTAGAGTGGCACAGAGGTAACGCGTTCGCCTCGTATCCAGTAAACCCGAGTTCTAACCTGGTACTGGGGGGGTTTCTTCTCACTTTACACTAAGCCTTACGGTCCGAACACGGAGTTTTTCGGACGAGACGATAAACCGAGGTCCCGTGTGCCCATGCACTCGGCACACGTTAAACCCAGTGGCAACGAAAAATTTATCATTTGGTCTAGATTTACCCCCCCTCCCCGTCCCCTTTCCTTCCTGATCAGCCACACAAAAAT
>CM065700.1:40948312-40958312 GCA_017654935.2 Phymorhynchus buccinoides | reverse complement strand
CATTTATAATGATTTTCTGTATGTGTTCCTAGGATTGGACGTAAGCTTGAGTTTCTGCGCAAAGTGTTCCCGTAGTGAGATGCAAAAGTCATTCCCTGGCTTCTATATATGATTGATGTGTAATGATTCAAAACAATTATGTAGTAGTAGTAGTAGTAGTTAGGGCTTGAAGTGGGCCTCGCGGCCCTTTTACGCCCTTTCTCGTTAGTGACTGATTTGTTTCAGGGTGGCTTGCTTTCTACAGCCAAACTATACCCCTACATTTCTCGATGAATTCCATTTTTCTGGTTTTGCCTTTCTTACCAAACATAAAGCTGTATTTTATTAACCTATTCAGCTAATTATCTTTTTGGAATACTAACCCTAACACTAACCCTAACCCTACCCGAAAGAACGCAATGAACCACGACTGTGACAAATGCGGCGTTGTACTGCACTACATATGGGGGGGGGGGGGGGGGTAGGGTTAGGGTTAGTATTCCAAAATAATTAGCTGAAAACATTAATAAAATACAGCTTTATGTTTGGTAAGAAAGGCAAAAACGGAAAAATGGAATTAAGGGAGAAATGCAGGGGGGTGGGGGGTGGCACACCTTTACCTTGACATCCTTATTCTTATTACTCTTATTATTCTTATTATTCTGATTCTGATTCTTATTATTTTTATTCTTCTTCTTCTTCTTTTTATTTTTCTTCTTATTCTTCTTATTCTTCTTATTATTATTATTCTTGCTCTTCTTCTTCTTCTTCTTCTTCTTATTATTATTATTATTATTATTATTATTACTATTTTTTATTACTATTCTTATTCTTATTCTTATTCTTCTTACTATTCTTATTCTTATTCTTTTTCTTATTATTCTTTTTATTCTATTATTCTTTTCTTCTTTTTCTTCTTTTTATTATTATTATTATTATTATAGTTCTTATTCTCCTTATTCTTTTTATTCTTATTCTTATTCTTATTCTTATCCTTAATCTTCTTATTCTTTTTCTTATCCTTAATCTTCTTATTCTTTTTCTTATCCTTAATCTTCTTATTCTTTTTCTTATCCTTCTTACTCTTTTTCTTATTATTGTTCTAATTATTCTTATTATATCTTATTATTCTATTATTATTGTTATTACTCTAATTACTCTTATTACTCTTATTATTTTTTTGTTTTCTCTTATTCATATTCTTATTCTTTTTATTATTATTATGAATTGTTTTGTAGGGTGTTACCTGGCGATGACTCGATAAATAGAGCGGAATGGCTTACGTTTCCAGCACTGTCTGGAATTATGTGCTATAGGGTACAATGATGGAAGTGTCATGTAATGAATTGTACTGTCTTTTCTATGTTTTCAGCACTGTCTGGAATGATGTGTTGTAGGGTACAATGATGGAAGTGTCATGTAATGAATTGTACTGTCTTTTCTATGTTTTCAGCACTGTCTGGAATGATGTGTTGTAGGGTACAATGATGGAAGTGTCATGTAATGAATTGTACTGTCTTTTCTATGTTTTCAGCACTGTCTGGAATGATGTGTTGTAGGGTACAATGATGGAAGTGTCATGTAATGAATTGTACTGTCTTTTCTATGTTTTCAGCACTGTCTGGAATGATGTGTTGTAGGGTACAATGATGGAAGTGTCATGTAATGAATTGTACTGTCTTTTCTATGTTTTCAGCACTGTCTGGAATTATGTGCTGTAGGGTACAATGATGGAAGTGTCATGTAATGAATTGTACTGTCTTTTCTATGTTTTCAGTTTTGTGTACGCTTTAATGCTTTTCTAAACGTACAAAAACCTGAAAACATAAAAAAAAGATAATACAAAAGTTCGACCACGTATAAGAAAACACACATCCATGAATATGATGTGTGTTTTGCGATACGTGGTCGAAATTTACGTGGTGACAGTCCTGAGATGACCATATCTGTTGATGGGACTATAACAGAATAACTAACTAGCTGGTGATGTAGTGCATTGTT
This sequence comes from Phymorhynchus buccinoides, assembly GCA_017654935.2. Taxonomy (NCBI): domain Eukaryota; kingdom Metazoa; phylum Mollusca; class Gastropoda; order Neogastropoda; family Raphitomidae; genus Phymorhynchus; species Phymorhynchus buccinoides. The sequence continues at coordinate 40,956,332 of CM065700.1, read as the reverse complement.
TTGATTTGTATGCACATTTTGAACCCTACGTGGTGACAGCCATGAGATGAGCATAGCGGGCTTCCACCTTGTCGTGGTGGGGGAGCTTTAAACTAAGAGTAGCCCCTCATCCCCATTTTTCATTCTCTCCATCCTCATTTACAATTTATAACATGCCAGGTTTTGTGTTTATTCACTGGCTTTCACGCGTGAGACCTTACGCACCTGAGTGGGCACATGTTGCCCACTCTGCATTGCATATTTGCCTATATGGCCTTTTTTATATTTTGTTTACTAGGATGTGTTTATCCTTTTTTTTACTCTATTTTTGTTTTAACCTGGATCCGATAAGTAGAGTGGAGTGGCTGAACGTTTCCAGCACTGTGTGAAATTATGAGCTTTGGGGTACAATGATGAGATGCCATGTCCTCAATTGTACTGTTTATTTATTTATTTATTTTTTATTAGGTTTTTGGACGTTATTAAGAATCATGGATGTATGTTTTGCTATACGTGGTCCAACTTTACGCAGTGACTGTCCTGAGATAACCAAAGCTGTTGACGGGACTGTAACAGACTAACTAACTAGCTTTCGACGGGACTATTCATGACCAACTAAGTTTACTTGCATTTTGATTCATTGTGATTTGATACACATATGTTTATTTTGTGCGAAGTTAATGTTACACTTTCATTATTTGCGTTTTGGCATACACGCTGTGCGTGATAGTGATTTTTGTTCAATCTTATTTTTAAAAATGTTTCATTAATCTTTTTGTTGTTGTTGTAAAGCACAATGGAATGATTGCATTTGAGACATTCTATATCAGGTGATGGTGATTTTATGCCATGCCATGTTCTATGTAAAATATAATATATTTTATCGCAAGTGGACCATTTCGTTATACCAGAAATATATTTTGTTTAAATGCCACATCAGGCTTATGGTTAAAACATCTCGAAACGAAAGCAAAAAGGAACCGTTTTCTTGTGCATCAATGCCTATTACAAATTTTGCATAATTATGACAAATCAAAATATGTTTTCTGTATCAGGTGTAAATGTTAAAGTTAACTCCAGGGCACATAAATATTTCATTCCCCCAGATCCACCCACCTCCTAAACACATGATCCTTCTAAATGTGTGCTCATCGAGTTGAAGGAAACTACCTCATGTGCGTGCTTATCCTTCAGAATTGTATGTATCCACCTGTAATGTGTATTGCTAAGCATGCCTTACGTGTAACCTTTACATATGTATTTTATGCTCACGCGTGCTAAATATCTCAGTGGTGTAGAGTGGCACAGTGGTATCGCGTTCGCTTCGTGTCAAGTAAACCCGAGTTCGAACCTGGGTACAGGGGATTTTTTTCCTCTCATTCTACACTAGGCCTTAACGGTCTGAATGTGGAGTCTTTCGGATGAGACGATAAACCGAGGTCCCGTGTGCCCATGTACTTAGCATACGTTAAACCCAGTGGCAACGAAAAAGTTGTCATTTGGTCAAAATTTACTCCCCCCCCCCCCCTCCCCCCCCCCCCCCCCCCCCCCCCCCCCCCCCTCCCTCATCAATGACAAAAATCGCATGCAAAAAAACCCCAAAAAAACAAATTGGGTGGCGCGCCTCTGGCTGCGACGCGCTCTCCAGGTGGGAGCAACCCGAATTTCACAGAGACGCCTCTGTGACTATAAAGTACCTAATACCTAATACCTAATAATACCTAATCTATGTCCGTATGCATTCTATGTATTTCTGTAATTCGCGTGTGACTTGGTTTTCAGTCCAAATGTACTTCTGATTCATGCATGCTGGGTGTCGGTTATCTCCCTTATCCTGGCACCTGCACGACGTTTCTCCGTGAGAGATAGTAATACAGTGGTTTTGAGTTTGGAATATCGCCATTGGAAATTCAGCAAAGTTGTAATTTGCACACCCCTCTCATGTTCACGACTCTCAGGACAATGATTCTAGGCTGATCCTACCCCTATCACTTTACCCCAAAAAGGGCGGACTTGTTGCATCAGGGAAAGAAAATACCAAAATGCGACGGGGGTGTTTAAACTACTACTGTGCCGATAAATGCATACATAATTCTTCTTCTTCGATCGCTCAGTTTCCTGTCCATTATGAGCACATATGCGTCATGCTGCCGTTATGCGCCTAACTAAAGAAATAGTTGGGCCCAGCATGTCCGACTTCGGCTGGAGGGAAATGTTTTTAAAAGTGTTCCTTGGAAACAAAACAAAAGGCAGGAGAATGGGACCGGTAAGGCAGAAAGATAGTATATATGACACAGTAAGCAAAGAGAGTCAAAGAGAGTGACATATTAGAGGAAGTTACGAGCACAGAACGTCCAGAAGGTGGGGTAACTATTTATACAAAAGACCCCCCGGTATCCCCACGGAAGGTATACGTAATAAACGCACCAACTAACATCGGAAGGCTATGTCCTCATTTCCGCCCTGTAAAGGGAGATCATTTGGTGACAGATGAGAGCGAATCAGACGACTCTTTCTGTCATCAGGTTATCTTCTCTTTCGGGTGAAAAAAACCAATGTGGATTTTGCCGATCGATCGGAAGAGCAGGCTTAACTATTTTAGACAAAGATGGTGACCCTTAATTAAGAATCCCAGAGCGGAATGGCTTGCGTTTCCAACACTGTCTGGAATGATGTTACTGGGTACAGTGATGGAAGTGTCGTGCTATGAATTGGTAGGGGAAGACGGGGTAAAAAGCGCATGGGCGGGTAAGAAGCCCACCCCAATTATCTCATGAAATAAAGAACATTCCAGTCAAATTTGCCCATGAGACGAATGCTAGACATTAACACTCGTCTCATGGGCAAAATGAGACTGAAATTTGCTTCATTTCATGAGATAATTGGGGTGGGCTTCTTACCCGCCCATGAGCTTTTTACCCCGTCTTCCCCTACTATATTTTTTTATGTTTGGGGGTTTTCTGTACGTTGTTAATCATTCATGGATTTGTGTTTTGTCATACGTGGTCGAACTTTACGCGGTGACAGTCCTGAGATGACCATAGCTGTTGACGAGACTATGATAGACGACTAACTGACTAATTAAGAACCCCAGAGGTTTATTTTCTACCCCCCTTCCCACCCCCCACCCCCCTGAGGATACCGGGGGGGTCTTTTGCACACATGGTTACCCCTCCTTCTGGAACGTGTGTGCCAATAACTTGCCCTTGACATGTCACTCTCTTGGACTCTTCTTTTTCCCTTCGCTTTCTGTCATCTACTGTATTTCTGCCTTACTGGTCAATTCTCCTGAATTTGTTCTAGATTGGGTTCGATTCTCGGCATGGGCACTTTTTTTTTTCTTTAGTTGTATCCATTAACGATAGTTATACAGAGAGGAGCCCGGCAGTAGGTGGATGCCTTGTGCCTCCATTCAGGGAGCTGGTCGTCTCCGCAATCCACGAGTCCCTCCCCGTGGATATACCAGGGAGTCTTTAGTGTAAATAGTTTCTCCATCTTCTGGAAGTTACGTGCTTGTATCATCTGCCATGTCTCTCTTTTACTCTGCCCCCCCCCCCCCCCCCCCCCCCCCCCCCTTGATTTCTGTCATCTTCCATCTTTCTCCCTTATTGGTCCATTCTCCTGCCTTTATTCTGTTAAAAAAAACAACCTCTTATACTCTTTTTGGGTTACAGGAATAAGGTCGAAAATACATTTCGTCCTAAGGTCGAAAATACATTTCGTCCTAAGGTCGAATGATACACAGATCGGACGAAGGTCGAAAAAAAAAGTCGGAATGTACATTTCGTCCTAAGGTCGACTGCAACATTTCGTCCTAATGTCGAAAGTGCTCAGATCGTCCTAAGGTCGAATATACATTTCGGCCTAAGGTCGACTGCAACATTTCGTCCTAATGTCGAAAGTGCTCAGCTCTGGGAGTAACAATTTTTTGTGGTGGTGGGGTGGACCTTTTCATTTGTGAAGCGGGTGGGCGGGTGATGAGTGGTAGATGCATGTGCGTGCGTATATGTAGGGACGGGAGAGAGAGAGAGAGAGAGAGAGAGAGAGAGAGGGAGAGAGAGAGGGAGGGGGAGAGAGAGGGAGAGGGAGAGAGGGGGGGAGAGAGAGAGGGAGGGAGGGAGAGAGAGAGAGGGGAAGGGAGGGAGAGAGAGAGGGAGGGAGGGAGGAAGAGAGAGAGAGAGAGAGGCAGACAGAATGAGACATAAATCGGCAGAGACATGTAGAAATGTAGATTCGACCTTAGGACGAACTGAGCACTTTCGACCTTAGGACAAAATATACATTCGACCTTAGGCCGAAATGTAGATTCGACCTTAGGATGAAATGTAGATTCGACCTTAGGACGAACTGAGCACTTTCGACCTTAGGACGAAATGTTGCAGTCGACCTTAGGACGAACTGAGCACTTTCGATCTTAGGACGAAATGTAAATTCGACCTTAGGACGAAATGTAAATTCGACCTTAGGACGAAATGTATTTTCGACTTTAGTACTGATTCCCCTCTTTTTTACCTTTTAACAGTTATGACATGCCAGGTTTCTTTTTTTGTGGACTGGCGAATAAGGCCATGAGACTTGAAGCACTTGAACGGGCACTCTGGGCCTATTCTGCAGTGTGTAATTAGCCTGTATGGCCTTTCTGAGTTATTTTCGGTTATGTATTCATTATTTTGTACTTGTACACAATATGTCACTTTAGCATTGCTTGTTTGTGTTCATTTTATACGATTTTTGTTTAACCTACGAGTGATAAATCAAGCAGAATGGCACCCCCCGCGGGCTTCCACCTTGTCGTGGTGGGGGAGCTTTAAACTACGATTTTTGTTTAACCTACGAGTGATACATCAAGCAGAATGGCATCCCCCGCGGGCTTCCACCTTGTCGTGGTGGGGGAGCTTTAAACCACGATTTTTGTTTAACCTACGAGTGATAAATCAAGCAGAATGGCACCCCCCGCGGGCTTCCACCTTGTCGTGGTGGGGGAGCTTTAAACTAAGAGTAGCCGCCTCATCCCCATTTTTCATTCGCGCGCTCCATCCTCATTTACAATTTATGACATGCCAGGTTTTTATTTTATTGTTCACTGGCTTTCACGCTTGAGACCTTACGCACTTGCGTGGACACATGTTGCACATTCTGCAGTGCATATTTGCCTATTATGGCCTTTTTATTGTTTTTACTTGGATGTGTTTATCCTTTTTTACTGTTTTTTTAAAACCTGGATCCGATAAGTAGAGTAGAGTGGCTCAACGTTTCCGGCACTGTGTCAAATTATGAGCTATAGGGTACAATGATGCTGATGCCATGTCGTGAATTGTACTGTTTATTGTTTTTTGTTGTTTCCAGGTTTTTGGACGTTGTTAAGAATCATTGTGTGTTTTGTTATACATGGTCGAACTTTACGCTGTGACAGTCCTGAGACAACCATAGCTGTTGACGGGACTATAACAGACTAACTAAGCGGAATGGCTGCCGCTCTGAGACAACCATAGCTGTTGACGGACTATAACAGGCTAACTAAGCGGAATGGCTGCCGCTCTGAGACAACCATAGCTGTTGACGGACTATAACAGGCTAACTAAGCGGAATGGCTGCCGCTCTGAGACAACCATAGCTGTTGATGGACTATAACAGGCTAACTAAGCGGAATGGCTGCCGCTCTTAGCATTGCTTCATTGTATTTGCTGTTGGCCTGGAAGGGAAATGTGCTATGCCATGCTGCTGCTGTTTTTTGGTGTGTTTTTTTGGTGGGTATAGTATATTCGTGTAGGATGTTATTGACGTGTTTGATGTTTACTGTGGTGACAGTCCTGAGAAGACCAGTGCTGTTAACGGGGACTATGACTAAACAATGTAAAAATAGAATAAAATAAATAACTTGTTGCTGTAGTCTGGTGATTAGGTAGTGGTAAATTGTAAATAATCGATGGCTTGGAGTCAAAACGGACTATCTTTAGATAGTCCATTGACGTATTGTTGAACTTATTGCGAGAACTAATAACTTGTATTATTTTTAAAAATTGCAGAAATATAAAAAAGCATAACTCCCATTTTATATTATTTGTAGTCTTTTGTAATACAAGTTATTATTTTTCGCAATATCAATACAAGATAGATCGTTTTGACTCTAAGACTGTGGGGTGGGAACTCAGTGTACATTCTGCAGGGTATATTACATTTTGACTGCGTGTCCTCTTCATGGGGTGTTTGTTTACTTATGCATGTTTTCTTTTTTTTTTAAACATTTCTTGTTTTTTGTAATCTGGTATCGACAAGTTGAGTGGAAAGGTTGACGCTCTCTGCACAGCCTCACTTTATGGGGTTGGCCTGTAGGGTACAGTGATGAAGATGCCACGCCATTGGTTGATGTTTTTATATGTTTTGTTTTCAGGTTATGTAACGTGGCTAAGATGTATTACTTTGCTTTGGGTGTTGTACACGCGGTTTGACCCTCGCATGGTCACAATCCTGAGATGACCCTAGCTGTTGACGGGACTGTACATTTACATCTGTCAAACTTGAGTTATGTCCAATCGGGACTGTTTGTATATCTGTCAAACTTGAGTCGTTATGTTCACTTAGGACTGTTTATATATCTGTGAAACGTGAGTCGTTATGTCCAATTAGGGCTGTTTATATCTCTATCAAACTTAAGTCGTTGTGGATGGAAGTTCAGTTTAACGTCGCGTATCGGCTTTCGCCATGTACGACGGGCTGAACAAACCAACCAGAGTATAAACAAAAATTTATGTTCCTGAATCACTGTCTTAGCCAAAAGGCCCAGAAGCGATCAGGATAAAGGATAAAAATTGTGTCCAATTAGGACTATTTATATCTGTCAAACTATTTCTCCACCAATCGACCTATTAATATATTCTTCATGCTTGTCAGCTGAAGCTCTCATTCACACTTTCTCTCACACTTTCTCTCCTATCCTTCTTTGTGCTCTCTCTCTCTCTCTCTCTCTCTCTCTCTCTCTCTCACATCTCTCTCATCTCTCTCTCTCTCTCTCTCCCACGCCGAGCCCCACACTCGTCATCCTCTCTCTCTCTCTCTCTCTCTCGCTCTCTCTCTCTCTCTGTCTCCCCCCTCTCTCTCTGAGGGCTGAGTGAAAAAATGCTGTATCTAATGACTAAATGAGCTTATCTCATACCCTGAATAAATCGTTCGTTCGTTCGTTCGTTCTCTCCCCCTCTCTCTCTCTCTCTCTCTCTCTCTCTCTCTCTCTCTCTCTCTCTCTCTCTCTCTCTCTCTCTCTCTCTCTCTCTCTCTCTCTCTCTCTCTCTCTCTCTCTCTCTCTCTCTCTCTCTCTCTCTCTCTCTCTCTCTCTCTCTCTCTCTCTCTCTCTCTCTCTCTCTCTCTCTCTCTCTCTCTCGTCTCTCTCTCTCTCTCTCTCTCTCTCTCTCTCTCATTCTCTCTCTCTCTCATTCTCTCTCGCTCTCTTCTCTCTCGCTCTCATTCTCTCTCTCTCTCATTCTCTCTCGCTCTCTCTCTCTCATTCTCTCTCTCATTCTCTCTCTCTCTCTCTCATTCTCTCTCTCATTCTCTCTCACTCTCTCTCTCTCTCTCATTCTCTCTCTCTCATTCTCTCTCTCTCTCTCTCATTCTCTCTCTCTCTCTCTCTCTCTCTCTCTCTCTCTCTCTCTCTCTCTCTCTCTCTCTCTCTCTCTCTCGTTCTGTCTTGCCTCTGTTTCTTTCCTGTCTTTGCTCTCTTCACCCCCCCACCCCCCCTCTCTCTAACTTTCTCTTGTTTGTATAATGGCCTATGGCTGATGTACATTAAACACTCAGACTCAGACTCGGACAGACTCTCTAACATTACCCCTCTCTCTCTCTCTCTCTCTCTCTCTCTCTCTCTCTCTCTCTCTCTCTCTCTCTCTCTCTCTCTCTCTCTCTCTCTCTCTCTCTCTCTCTCTCTCTCTCTCTCTCTCCTTCTCTAACTTATATATGTATGCTATTTTGTTTCTTTTATATATTAGTATATTTTATATTTTTTTAAATATGTATTTCCCTCCCTCCTTTCCCTATATGACATGGGCAG
>CM065700.1:40913312-40940812 GCA_017654935.2 Phymorhynchus buccinoides | reverse complement strand
CAGTATGACTGATAGTCTACCAAAACCGTCACAGCTGTGCCAACTGAATTTAAAGACCCCCCACGTCACGTGTCACATTCCGTCTTATGCTAGGAAGATTTCTTAAGATTTCTTACCAGCTATAAGAGGGAAAACACGTGAAAACCGTTATTTTGACACGTGACGTGGTGGTTCTTTAAAGAAGAAGAAAAAACGAAGAGAAAAGACGCTTGAGAGGCCGCGAGGCCTAGTCGTCTTTCTTGATCTGACTGACCTGACCTGACCTGACGTCTTTTCATTTTCTTTGATGTTTGTTTTGACTTTTCAACCAAAACAATATGGTCTATAAATGGTATTTTACGTTAAACTATTTAGGAAAAGATTCATGTTGGAGTTGGACATCCCTTATTGGCGATCTTTACGAACACTGCTTTACATCCTCCCGGCCTAAGCCATATGGGACATTTCTTTTCATAAAGTTACGGAAAAAAATTTGTTTTATTTTAATAAAGTTATATATTATTAAAGAAAAAATGTGTTGTTGTTTGGGGTTTTTTGTGTGTGCCATGGCTCGACTGTTTGACCCAAGATTTGAACTAGCTAGCTAGCTTAAGTGATAATATTTATTTTAATGTTGTAAAAATTATGATAAAAAATTTCTTTTCTACTCAGCATCTTTGATTAACATTTCCAGGACCACTATTTAAAACAGAATCAAACAAATATTTAAAAATCGTTGAAGGTCTGCCCCATGACATGGGGCACGGTCTATTTACAGAACAAACTTTATTTTCGAAAAAAAATTAAAACTATGTTATCCATTGTCAACAAGTGCCGTTGTCCAATGATAACTTTGTAAAAAATTCACCAAAGCTGTCGCATCGGTTTCTCAAGGGAACCGATACTATTGTCTAAGGGCGATCTTTAGCCGCACACCCGCTAAATATCCAGGGCAGTTCCTTCCATGAATAACGCTGGGTCCTCCTCCAGTCATTAGTTTAGTATACATTACATTGGGGGGAGGGAGGAGGGGGGGGGGGGGGGGGGTGCTTTTATGGCTGGCTTTAACGTAAAAAAAAGGAACAAGTATTTTTTTGTCATTTCACTTTCACTACATTGGCCTTGTTCTCAGCAGCATTAGGTACTACTCTACTTTGAAACTTTGTAAACTGAGTTTTTCATGTTGCTGTTAAGTTCCTTGCCACCAACAAATGATTTGATTTTTCAGTTGTCATTTTTTTTAATGGACTGTTTAACCCCTTGACTGCCATATATATACCACGTACTGACGTAATGACATCACTGATGACAGGCCTAGTAGTTGTTGTTGTTGTTGTTGTTGTTGTTGTTGTTGCTATCATTGCTGCTTCGGCGGCTGCTGCTGCTGCTGCTGCTGCTGCTGATGATGATGATGATTTAAATTGGGCCTACCTATGCTTCTTCTTCTTCTTCTTCGATCGCTCAGTTTCCTGTCAATTATGAGCGCAGATGCGTCATGCTGCCGTTATGCGCCTAACTAACAAATAGAAATAGTTAGGCCCAGCAAGTCCGACTTCGGCCGGAGGAAATGTTTTTGAAAGTGCTTCGTGAAGACTGGACCACCGGTAAGGCAGAAAGATAGTAGATGACAGTAAGCAAAGGGAAAAGGCAGAGTCAAAGAGAGTGACAGATTAGAGGAAGTTACAAACGAATGTACCTTTTCTGACTTTCAGCTGTGAAACTATATACAGTAGTCTGTGCTTTCAGTGACTCGGGTCTTCCTCCTCCTCTTGCATCCAGGAAAGGCAGCATCACAATGGCCAGGCTTGCCGTTGGTAGGACTGGGATTCTTCTGGTGGTCATGGCGACGGTGCTGCTGTTGCACGTGCAGCCTGCAGGGGCCAGTGGTGGCAGACGATCGTCTGCTCTCAATCGGTACATCAGACACCTGATCCGAGACGTGGACACTCTCACTGCCCGCCTCAGGTAGGTTACGTGGGACACTCCATATGTTTTGCAATGTGGAGATTCTCACGACATCAGAAAAAATGTAGCCTAAATGGTGTCCTAAGATTGACCATTATCATAATGCTTACGTCGCAAATTTTCATTATTTTCCACCAATCTATAACCGTTGAGCAAAGCAAAGTGTCCGCCAAAGTAACCGTTGATCCCCGGCAGTGAAAATCTCTTTAATGCTGAGAATGTGGATCGAAACTTCTACGCTTATTCTCAAGGAAAGACATTCCAAGGTATTAGACGTCGATACATTTGTTGTTATATCTTTCATGGTCAGAAATTAAAAGTTCACAGCTGGCTCAAGGATTTTCAGTTTGGCAGAAGAACGTTAACCCTTTCGCCGCCAGCCATTTTCAGCCAAAAAATACTATTAAACTTAACTGGGTAGACAAAAAGAAAATCTGCAATACTGGGAATTCTTCTCTGACATATATACCATTAGGCCAATCCTTACATCCCAAAATGAAGAAAACAGGGTCTTTGGATAACAGGTCCGGATTGGATGCCTTTTAGTAACATGGGTGTTAAACCATTGTGGTGCTAAAATGCGACATTGGCGGTGAAAGGGCTAAAAAACTGACTTACAATTGTCAAGCGACCATTGTGACTGTTAAAACCATAGCCTGCGTAAAGCAACTGATATCTGGAGATGAAAAATATAATGCGCAAAGAACTCATTACTGACCCTATCGAAAGGGATGAAACAAAAATATAATGACCTTTACCAGGAAGCGTGGATAGAATCTGACATGAATACCTGGGTAAGCCGAAGGAAGCGTCATAACTGTCATTTGCGCCACTACTTTACTGAAGATCAGAAAAGGGGTAGGGTTGAATGGTGCACCCAAATCATGCAAAGCATTAGATGGCGATTAGTCGGTCAGCATTTTGGGACGTCTTGAAAGATGACGCAACATTTATCTGTCAGTATGATCCATAACGCAAGCACTAATATATCTGTTTTGAAGTTCTAGGTGAGACTCTACCAGTAATGCCACTGAAAACAGAGTTGCGGCAAAATGTATCAAACAAGTAGTCGCCGTAACTTTTTTTTCTTCTGAAAAGCTGGTTCCATGGCCTCAGTTCATCTCCCAGAGAGAATTGACACATAAACACCTATTTAGAGCCAAAGGCACTTGGATTGTTTTGTCCAAGCACTGGTACCAAGTCTCCCCCTATTTCAGTCTGACAACGCAAGTGACCACATTGATGCATCTACTTTGGGACATTTTGCAAGAAAACAGACTTTTGCTTGAGTTCAGATGGCTTCTCTCACACTTATGTTTGCTTTGTTGTTGTGTGTTTGTTTTTACATAATCCCTTGTGAATTGTTCCTATTATCGTATGTAAAGCACTGTTCAAGAAGGGGACTCAAATCTAGAGAGTTGAAGATGCTTGAGTACTCGTCAAGGGCACTAATCTTGACATACCTCAGTTGACCTGGTCTGGTGCCATAACCGTTTGGTTTGAAAGTATACCCAAGTGCTTTTGTTCTGGTGACGGATACATCTAAACGTTTGACTATCCAGAAGGAGGGTGCACACTGCCATTTCTCCACATCGCAACATATAAATTATGGTGTGCCCTACATATTTATATAAGGGGAAAAAACTGTTGAATGACTCGTAGTAGCACGAGTTATGTCGCTTAGTTTAGATAGTCCTGTTGTGCTAGGAGAAGTAGTAGCAGTAACAGTGCATAGTAGAAGTAGTACAGTAGACCGTCCCTTATAAGACCTCCAAAAATCATCCAATATGAGGTCTTATAATGGAGGGGTCTTATTAGGGAGGTAATTTCAATACTTACAAAGAAGGGCAATGTCTCAGAGAAGTAGGTCTTATGTGGGAGGGAGTCGACGAACGAAAATTTGGGCTTTACGTCCTCTCGACCCGGGTAGGCACATATGGGACATGTGTAGTAATGGGAGGGAGTCTTATGATGGGAGGTCTTATAAGGGAGGTTCCACTGTAGCGGACAGTAAATAGCAACAGCAGCAGTGTAGTAGTAGTAGTAGTAGTAGTAGTAGTAGTAGTAGTAGTAGTAGTAGTAGTAGTAGTAGTAGTAGTAGTAGTAGTAGTAGTAGTAGTAGTAGTAGTAGTAGTAGTAGTAGTAGTAGTAGTAGTAATGTAGTTGTAGAAGAAGGGGCAACAGCATTAGAATGATATCAGATGTAGGCCCTACATTTGGTTGGTGGTGGTGGTTGCAATTTTAAAAAATAAAAATTAAAAAAAGCATACAAACCAGCCCATCGCAATAGTCCGATCACCTATGGTGACGGACAAAAACCACCATTTTGTTGGATTGGGGGGGAAATATGTTCGCACAATGGGTTTATGTAGGCCTGCGCGCGCGCGCATGCGAGTGTATGTGCTTGTGTGTGTGTGCGAGTGTGTGTGCTTGTGTGTGTGTGTGTGTGTGTGTGTGTGTGTGTGTGTGTGCGTGCGTGTGCGTGTGCGCGCAAGCAAGCAAGTATAATATATGTGACCTAGCACCACGAAAGGGACATTAAGTGTCAAAATGACCATTCTGAGATAATGGTACAGCTAGAAACTTCAGACAGTGCTATTTCAAATGATATAAGAACCATTGGTAAAGGTACTAACCCTATCCCTAACCCTACCCCCCCCCCCCCCCCTATAAGACGGGAAAAGCGCAATGAACCACGACTGTGATAAATGGCGCCGTGTACTGCAATACATAGGGGGGGGGGGGGGGGGGGGGGGTACTATTAGATAATGGCCTAGGGTTAGGGGTAGGGTTAGTATTCCAAAAAGGTTAATAGCTAAAAAGGTTCATAAAATACAGCTTTATGTTTGGCAAGAAAGGCAAAAACGGGAAAATGGAATTAACCGAGAAATGCAGGGGGGGGGTGGCACATCTTGACCTTTACCGAACCATTCTTCTAACATTTTCCGTTTCAGAGTTATTAGCATTTAAATGTGGTTGGGTGACTGTCGGCCATTTTGAGAAATTAGTCTAAAGTTTAGCCTAGCAAATGCATCAACCTACTCATTTAGCGGCACGGTACCAACGGCACTTTATGGAACATTTAGAGACCATAACAAGGATAGTCCTTTATAAATATGAAAGATGAGATGTTACAGAGCATGAAAATACCCATAGCTCAACCCTTATTTAATTTTTTTTCCACTTTCCAAGCCTGTTGTGAGAAACTAGCCCAGCGACTTAATGTCCCTTTCGTGGTGCTGGGTCACATATGTCCCCAGGCTCCTTCTGATCCTGATCGAGTGCGTTCATTTCTAAATGAACGGTTTGTGTGCAGACAGGAGCAGTGCCCAATAACGGAATGGGACCCGCCCTTTCCACTGTACAAAACCACCTCACTGCCCACCCGGGTCATTCGCCTCAAACTGCTGTGGATAGACCAGCTTCAGCGAGATCTCCGGCAATGCCTGCCAGAGTCGCATCCCCACTCCCACTACCCCCACTACCACCCCCACCACCTGCGACGTCGTCTTCATCGCAACAGGCACAACGATGATGATGGTGTTGATGTTGTTGTTGTTGAGGGTGGTGGTGATGAGGCTTTTGATGAAGGGCATGGGAACGGTGGGGGAGGTTTGGGTGATGAGCGGAATTACAGTCAAGTGGAGGAGGAGTATTTCAACGGTCGTGGGAATGAGGGTGGTTATGGTGAGGATGAGAACGACAATGATTCTGATAGTAACGATGGTGATGATGATGATGATGATCAGAGTGATAATCACAGCAATGATGATGATGATGATGATGAAAGGAGTTCTCGCCATCATCATCATCATCATCATCACCAAGATCATAATGACCATGATAGTCATGATGATGATATGAGCGATGAGTATCATCATCAACATCACCACAACCACCACCACCATGATCATCGTCATCGTAGTGGTGACCAAGATGGCCGTGATGATCGTAGCGATGACCATGATGATGACCATGATCATCATGTCCATGACCATGATCATGATGCCGGCAGTCATGATCGTGATCATGATCACAACGATGAAAGTGATTTCGATAAGCATCCTCATCATCCTCATCAAAACCACGAAGATCATGGAAACCACATCAATCATCGTCACCATCATCACGATCATCATCATGACAACGAGCACGATGACGATGACAGTCATCAACATGACGGTGACGACAGCAATGACAGTTGACAGAGTCATGACAACGATGATGATGATAATGATGACGATGATAGTTCTCAGAGCTATGATGATGATGATGATGATGATGAAGATGATGATGATGATGATGATGATGATGATATACATGAGGATCATTATGGTTATTATTAGTCAACTTTTCTTTGTTATGGCCTGTGTGATAGCTATTGCTTATCAGAACTGTCATGTCGATGTTGTTGGGGGTTTGTGTTTTATTGTTAAGGGGATTAATCCCTTCACTGCCAGAGAAAATGAAAGAAAAAAATTAATTGGAAAAATTATGACATGAAAAGGACAACTGATAGAGCCAATCTGAGAATATGGTCTGGGGATATTTGACTCTCTTGATTATGTTAGAGCAAAAAGCCAGCATATCAGGATTATTCCTCTTCAGCTGATGACATAATGAGTGATGTCATCAGGTCAGTACGTAATACGTTGGTGGCAGTCAAGGGGTTAATGGATAATGGGTTTTTTCTTTTTTTCCTTCTAAAAATTGTGTTTTGTCTTAAGGTAATAATGTGCGTACGTGCGTGTGTGCGTGCGTGCGTATGTGTGTGTGTGTGAACGTGTGTGCGTGCGTGCGTGCGTGCGTGCGTGTGTGTGTGTGTGTGTGTGTGTGTGTGTGTGTGTGTGTGTGTGTGTGTGTGTGTGTGTGTGTGTGCGTGCGTGTGCGTGCGCGTGTGCGTGCGTGCGCGAGCATGCACATATTGCTTTAGGTTTACATATGTGTGCATGCATTTGCACTGCATGATTTGATTAGTCACTTTGCCTTAAATTTGCTCAGTTTAAATTTTGTGTGTGTTTTTAGTGCATCATGCTTGTTGAATGTGTAGGCCTACTAGCATGCGTTTTGTTGTTGGAAAATCAATTAAAATGCTTCTAAAAATGATTGCTTTGCGTGAAAATCTGTGCATTGCATTGTTGTTAGTTTAAATGATTAAGTGCTAGATCTATTTCGTAAACCAAGCACACACATGCATGCATGCGCATACATATACACACACAAAAACTAAAAAAGTCATGCACACTCAAACTCACTCTCTCTCTCTCTCTCTCTCTCTCTCTCTCTCTCTCTCTCTCTCTCTCTCTCTCTCTCTCTCTCTCTCTCTCTCTCTCTCTCTCTCTCTCTCTCTTCTCTCTCTCTCTTTCTCTCTCTCTCTCTCTCTTTTTCTCACATACACACACACACACACACACACACACACACACACATTCACTCACTCGCTCTGACTCACTCACATACATACGCTCTCTCTCTCTCTCTCTCTCTCTCTCTCTCTCTCTCTCTCTCTCTCTCTCTCTCTCTCTCTCTCACACACACACACACACACACACACACACACACACACATCACTCACTCGCTCTGACTCGCACACACACACACTCACACACACACATTCACTCACTCGCTCTGACTCACTCACATACATACGCTCTCTCTCTCTCTCTCTCTCTCTCTCTCTCTCTCTCTCTCTCTCTCTCTCTCTCTCTCTCTCTCTCTCTCTCTCTCATTCACATACATGTGAATAACAATATGACAAGAGTTGTGTGTTGTGCCTCACCCACCTGGTGGAAGGTACCACGTTCAAGAGTGTGCGCAGTGGACAGACGTTCACCATCAAAGATCGTCTTGGATGCAAAAGCACCAACGTGGTGTACCTCATTGACTGCGCTCGCTGCGGAGCAGTCCAGTATGTGGGGGAGACGGGTCAAACCGTCCAACGACGGATTCACGCACACCGTTCTAGTATGGCTTGTACCCACGTGTCGTCATATCCGGCCACAAGGAGCGCCATATTATGGGAGACCGCCATCTTAGTCAGTAACTTTGTTTGAAAAATGCCAGATCGATGCTGCGTATTTGGCTGTTTCCAATTCGAAACTTATCTAAACTGTATTTATAACATCTGGATGTTTTCTTTACACATTTAGATAACATTTTCACTTTGTTTACACACACATAAGGACTAAGATGGCGACACTTCCGTTGGAAGAGTCGAGATGCGCACGCAGGTGGGGGGGAGCCATAAAGAATAGCTCCAGCCTCAACGCTCCTGGCAGCCAGACCAGTGATAAGCGAGTAGAGACTATGGTGGTCAAACACTTGGCTAAAGCTGACCACAGCGTGAAGGACCTGAAGGTGACGGTCATCGAGCAGATCAGGGAGGAGGGGACGGCGGCTGTCACTACTGTCCGACGACAGCGGGAACGTTGAGAGAGAAAATGGAGTTTTACGTCCTCCTGGTCTGAATCAGACACATATGGGACATTTGTAAATACAAATATGGTTAGAACAATACTGGAGGCAATGCCCGGAGGCAGGACGAAACCAGTAAAGTCCCGATTTTTTAAATTAATACAGATAGGGGAAGACGTGGTAAAAAGCGCATGGGCGGGTAAGAAGCCCACCCCAATTATCTCATGAAATGAAGCAAATTTCAGTCTCATTTTGCCCATGAGACGAGCGTTAATGTTTAGCATTCGTCTCATGGGCAAATTTGACTGAAATTTTCTTTATTTCATGAGATAATTGGGGTGGGCTTCTTACCCGCCCATGCGCTTTTTACCCCGTCTTCCCCTAGCTGTAGCGGTGACCACGCCTCGGATAAACCAGTAATCTAAGATTAAGATTACTTGTTATAACGGGAACGTTTCTGGCGCCACAAGCTTAAAACGAATTACCCAAGCGGCTTGAATGTGTGGGACTAGTCCAGATTGACCCCCTGAAGCAATGATGGACTTGTCGTGCCCTCTCGTACTGTGACGAATAGTTAAAACTTTTCATTTCTATGTTGTTGTTGTTGTTCAGCTTGCTTGTTCGTGCACATTTTAACGTTTCTTTCTGTATGTGGCGGTGCCATAGCCGATGAGGTTTAATCCGAGGCGTGGTTACTGCTACACCTATCTGTATTGTTAAAAAAATCGGGACTTTACTGGTGTTTGCACTGCCTCCGGGCATTGCCTCCAGTATTGTTCCTACCATCTTTGTATCTACAAATGTCCCATATGTGTCTGTTCCAGACCTAGAGGACGTAAAACACCATCATTTTTCATTCATTCGCGCACATTTTAAATTTCGTTCGTTGGGGTATATTTCGTTCGTGCACATTTTGTACTACACATGTCCCATATGTGCCTACCCGGGTCGAGAGGACGTAAAACCCAAATTTCCATTCGTGCATATTTTGTATGCTATCATTTTCATTATCATGCTCTGTTTCAGTCTCTTATGACTTGTGGCAGCCAATATTGCATACTACTCTACTTGTGTGTTTGAGCGCCTCGTATAAACTTTAAGTTTAAGCTTGTTGTGCTCGTTCTCACTTGTTTATGTTGCTGCTTCACCATGTGATTCTAAATAAAAATTCGTTTAAACCAATTGCTCACAACCTTAAGACAATTGCTCACAAAAGAAGACAACCCCTGAAGTGAGTGTGTATGCATGCATACATGTGCGTATATGTATAAAGTGTATGCATGTGTATGCATGTCTGTCGTTTCCGACCATGACTGCCAGACTATGAGATAGCAAAGGGGGCAACTGCTATTTGCACTGGGTCACCAACAACGGAGGGACGGCAAGCCATTCACTGGCAACCCAGACCCTACTGAAGGGAAGGCGAGGAATCACCCCAAGGGCACCGAGTGACCTATCACCCCAAGGGCACCGAGTGACCTATCACCCCAAGGGCACCGAGTGACCTATCACCCCAAGTGACCTATCACCCCAAGTGACCTATCACCCCAAGGGCACCGAGTGACCTATCACCCCAAGGGCACCGAGTGACCTATCACCCCAAGGGCACCGAGTGACCTATCACCCCAAGGGCACCGAGTGACCTATCACGCCAGGGGCAGTGTAAAAACACCCCAAAGGCCCAGATAATCCGCCTGGAGGGGGGGGGAGAGGGGGTAGTGCTGTCAAAACAGGGGAACCAGGTAGTCGGCAAAGGGGCCACAGGCAGACCTATGAACGTCTCTTATCAAGGCCCAAGACCGTAATCAGAAGATGTAACTAAAGGGAGTTGTAGCCACCTGCCCCAGAGTCATGCACACGGGAAGGGGGACAGGGATCATATAGATAGATAGATAGGTAGGTAGGTAGATACATAGGTAGGTAGATACATAGGTAGATAGATAGATAGATAGATAGTCAGTCGGCTTCAGTATCCACTGAAAACATTACCAGCTTCGCTCACTACGTTCGCGGCTGGCAATCATGACTCACGTCGCCCAGTCGTGTCGCATACCCACCCATACGATTTTACGCGCTTGTGGCGCCGGCTTCTTGCTAGGAGGTTTTGCTTTTGTTGTTCGTGATTTGTGTACTCCCCACCCCCTCCCTCTCTCTCTCTCTCTCTCTCTCTCTCTCTCTCTCTCTCTCTCTCTGCCTCCACTCCGCCCCTGTGTGTGTGTGTGTGTGTGTGTGTGCGTGCGTGTGCGTGCGTGCGCGTGCGTGCGCGTGTGTGCATGTGTGTGTGCATGCGTGCGTACGTGCGTGCATGCGTGTGTGTGAGTGAGTGTGTGTGTGTGTATGCATATGTGTGTGTGTGCGTGCGCGCATGCGTGCGTACGCGTGTGCATGCGTGCGTGCGTGCGTGCGCGTGCGCGCGCGTGTGTGTATGTGTGTGTGTGTGTGTGTGTGTGTGTGTGTGTGTGTGTGTGTGTAAGGCAAACACATTCACCCGGAACATTCACGTCCATTCCTTTGTACCACGGTTGTGATGTTGACTCTGATAATCACTTCCGTTCGAGGCTACATCCACCTCCTCAGTGTATATATAGACCCCCACCTTCTCGTCAGCTCGTCTCTTTCTGGTCCAACGAACGCAATATCAATTTGTTAGGTTACGTACTCTTGGCCCGAAGGCCACATTGTTAGCTACGAATATGGGGTATTTCTTGCCCAACTTGGGAGTCCCCGGTTAGGTGAGAGCCTGCTAACACCTGTGTTCAGACCTCCTCCCTCCCTCCCTCCGCCCCCTCCCCCACCCCTCCCCCACAACACCTACTCTCTCTCTCTCTCTCTCTCTCTCTCTCTCTCTCTCTCTCTCTCTCTCTCTCTCTCTCTCTCTCTCTTCAAATGATGTAAGTTTCTCGGCTATTCAATAGCCGACGTTAAAAACCAGTGGACTGCTGTAACAAATCAGCTATTGGACTCCACTACCTGCGTTCAACTCAACCGTTGCCTCCAACTTGGGTAGGTGTGTCTTTTCTTAGTTTCTAGGCTTTTCTCTTTCTCTTTTTTTCCTTCTCATTTTGTCCTTTCTTCGTCGTTTCTTATTTTATCTTTAGTTTCTTCTTTCTTTCTTTCTTCTTTTTCTTCTTCTTCTTCTTCTTCTTCTTCTTCTTCTTCCTTCTTTTTCCAGGTGCTTTTTTTCTTCTTCTTCTTCTTCTTCTTCTTCTTCTTCTTCTTCTTCTTCTTCTTCTTCTTCTTCTTCTTCTTCTTCTTCTTCTTCTTCCTTCTTCTTCTTCCCCTTCTTCTTCTTCTTCTTGTTCTTGTTCTTCTTGTTCTTCTTCTTCTTGTTCTTGTTCTTCTTCTTCATTCTTTTTCTTATTCTTCCTCTTCTTCTTCTTCTTCTTCTTCTTCTTCTTCTTCTTCTTCTTCTTCTTGTGACTGGGCCATCAATAGGTCCAGCTTAGGATCACGCTAGGAATACGGCGTGTGCTCTCGATTTATAATTTTAACTTTGAGTTATTAAAAACAGTGCCAACTACTCTAAAACTACTCTGATTTATGTTAAAACTTTGCAACAACAACAAAATAGAAAGTGCGTGATGATGTTTGGTCTTTTGGAAAACATTCTTCAATTTGGTTCAGCATCTTTTGGCGGCTTCGGCCTCCGTGGCGGAGTTGCCGGAGAAAGAGAAGCCATTTTGGATGGGGTGGGTGGAGGCTACTCATTGTGGTTGAAGCTTTTTCTTTTTTTGTAGTGCAGTAAAAATTTAAAAAAAGGAGCTATTTCCTTTGTTGTGAGCGAAACTCCTTTTGGTAAACTGTAAATAAAAACGCTTGTATTGTGGAAAATTCGCGATTTTTGTCTAAGCGACTCAGGCGGCCATTACATATGCCTTCTCTTTCATTGAAAGAATATGACTTCCAGCACCTCCGCCAAGGAGGAATCGCCGATTTGACGGTTTGATTTCTAGGAAACCAGAGCAAAGTGAGTGTTGCGATCTCTGTAAAGGGTGTTTTCCTGGTGATCTTGACGTGTTTCTTGAAAAAAACATCCGTCAAGGTGCCCCTTTAACAGGCAGCTCGTTCGATGAATTACGCAGTCCTACCCATCTCCTGTTTGATCCCATGTAGCTTAGTAGGCATGAGTATGTTGTGCTTTTAAAGAACGTGGCGTTGCTCCCACGCCGCTCATTCCGAATCCCAATTCGCAGCTACACCCCGGCTTGTTCAAGTCGCAGAATCCGAGACCAGCAGTCCAAGGGAAGCGAATCTTTTAACAAGTCTTTATATTGACCACTTTTGTTAAAGACACAGTCTGTCGACAGGGGTGGGCCCATAAAAATTTTCCCATTTTTCTCTGGCCATAACCCAAACAAAAAGTAAATATTTCTTCGTCGCCTTTCCCCCCTGGATTCTACAGACGTTGTTTTGTGTGTGTGGACATTCGCTTTTACTTTTACAAGTGCTTGTTGTACTTTTGCAAAGACCCGACTCAATGTGTCATTGACTTCCAGGTCCTCCTCCTCTTGCATCCAGGAAAGGCAGCATCACAATGGCCAGGCTTGCCGTTGGTAGGACTGGGGTTCTTCTGGTGGCCATGGCGATGCTGCTGCTGTCGCACGTGCGGCCTGCAGAGGCCGGTGGCGGCAGAGTGTTATCTGCCATCAGCCGGTACGTCAGACACCTGGCTCAAGACGTGGACACCCTCACCGACCGCCTCGTGTAAGACACGTATGCATGCTAGTCTGTCGTTTCCGACAATGACTGCCAGATAGCAGAGGGGGGCAGATACTATTCTGGCGGGCTAGGCGATAATCTGTTTATAGTGGAGATGCCTTGCCCAGGGTACATCCCCACTCTCTCGGCCATAGGGATTTGAGGACACAGCCGGCGTTGAGGAAGGTCCCCCTAAAAGGCCAACCCATCCCTTTGGCTGCAGCACCACAGCCGGTGCAAGGCCCCCCCCCCCCCTCGTTCGAGTCACAGTCTTCCGCAAGAGACTAAACTGTACCATGATTTTCCATTACTGTAGAAAGTCATCTCAATGTAGCATAATAGTGTATGCTAAGCCCAATCTGTGAAGTTGCCCATTTCATGGAATGGGCATAATGACACGGCTCAGTTCGTGAAATAGCCACTAGGAAAAAGGATACAAGCATGATTTGTATATCATTAGAGAGAACATTGCCTGAAGTTTTCAAATGCATAATTTTCTCAGAATGGTCATTTTGACACTTAAAAGTCCCTTTCGTGGTGCTGGGTCACAATTATCGTATGATCAGTTGTTCGATATTGAAGACACACAGTGACAATTGTCTGAATGAGCATGGGTACAAGAACGACAAATAGAGGCAACAGATCGATTAAGTGGCTCTTAACTCTTTGTGAGTGATATTCTATGCGACATGAACATTTTGCACCTCCTGAACCCGAGTGTAAATTTGTTTCTAAACAGCTTAAAGACCCCGTGACGCGCCACGGTTACATCCCTTGGTTTTTTTCTGGGTTGCTGTGACCCACATTCGAATTTCCCCATGTTCAAATTGAGGCTGCTCTTTAAAACTGATGTGTCGCTTTCAATTTGGGGTAATTTATATGGGAGTCAGACTTGGTCAAAACAAGATTTATTTCCAGTTATAAGAGGGAAAACACGTGAATCCCGTGATTTTGACACGTGATCGGGTGGCTCTTTAAGAGCAGTGCCCAATAACGGAAAGGGACCCGCCCGTAGCTCCAAAACAGAAGCGACATAACTCAGTCAAGTCGTTCCGGCCATATTATGTCCGGAATTAATAGCTAACTAGTAGTGTCAGTTTGATGCATTTGCTTCAAGGGAAGTAAATCTGTTTGCACACCATACCTACCTCGATCACTTCTAAACTCGCTTCACTCCCTTAGACCACAATTTTGCCTCTCTGATTTTGCTTTTGTAGTGGTTTGTTGTGGGGAAACCAATCGGTGTAGAGAGTTTTCCTGTAGTAAGTCTATATATATATTTTTAAAAAGACTGATCTACCACTTCCCCATGTCTAAACCTGAAGTAAAAACCTGTAATCTTCTTCCCTTTCTCCTTTTGTTTATGTCTGTTTTGTTTATGTGTATGGCTGGAGTGATTTGTGATATTTTTTTAATTATTCAAAATCGTTGCGATGCGAATGAGAAGTGACCCTTAATTTTTTTTTTTGTGAATAGCGTTATGCATAACGAAGTCAAAAAATAGGAATTCTGGTTGGGGGTCAGTAGGTTGGCTTGACCCTTCCTCCTGAGATTGTGGGATCAGAATGTGTAGCTCCCGATTGCTGAGGTTTGGAGAAGCAAACTTTGAATCTTAATTACAAAAAACCCATAGTACTTTACATCAGAAACAACAACAATATACGGTAATACTGATTGAAACAATGTTGAAAAAAATGCATTGTTGATTAACCAAAAAAATCCATGTAGATAAGTTTTCGTTTCAAATTTAAGAAACAAGAACGTTTCTTTGAAATTAGGAAAACCGGAATCTTGGCAGGAAATAGGAAGCATTCCTACTACACACAAAAAATGGCTGGCAGCTAAACATGTCCTCTCGCTCCTCCTGATCCTGATTGCTTTCATTTCTAAAGTCTAAGTTTCTAAAGCGGTCCGTGTGTGCAGCCAAGAGAAGTGCCCGATAACGGAATGGGGGCCGCCTGTTCCACTATTCAACGAGCCCCCTCTAAGCGTGCTAGTTAGCTCCGTCCGCCTGTACCAGCTGTGGATAGACCAGCTTCGGCAGGACCTCAAACAGTGCCTGCCAGAGACGCATCCCCACTTCCACTTCCACCACAACCACCGTGACCACCTGCGACGTCGTCCACATCGCAACAGGCACGCTGATGATGATGATGATGGTGTTGATGTTGTTGTTGTTGAGGGTGGTGGTGAAGCTTTTGATGAAGGGCATGGGAACGATGGGGGAGGTTTGGGTGATGAGCGGAATTACAGTCAAACGGAGTATTACAACGGTCGTGGGAATGAGGGTGGTTATGGTGAGGATGAGAGCGACGATGATTCTGATAGTAACGATGGTGATGATGATGATGATGATCAGAGTGATAATCACAGCAATGATGATGATGATGATGATGAAAGGAGTTCTCGCCATCATCATCATCATCACCAAGATCATAATGACCATGAAAGTCACGATGATGATCTGAGTGATGAGTATCATCATCGACATCACCACAACCATGATCATCATGATCGTAGTGATGACCAAGATGACCGTAATGATCATAGCGATGATCAGGATCATCAGGATCACAGCGACGAATATCATGATAGTCATGACGATGATGATCACAGCGATGATCATGATCATGATGCCGACAGTCATGATCATGACCAAATTCGTAGCGATGAAAATGATGGTTACGATGATCATCCTCATCGCCATCATCATCATCATCATGACCATGAAGATCATGGAAACCACATCAATCATCGTCACCATCAACGCGATCATCGTCATGACAACGAACACCATGACAATGACCGTCATCAACATGACGATAGCAATGACAGTTCACAGTCATGGCAACGATGATGATGATGATGACGATGATAGTTCTCAGCGCTATGATGATGACGATGATGATAATGACGATGATGATGAAGTCCATGAGGATCATGGTGGTTATTATTAGTCACCTTTTTATTTGTTAGGGCCTGTAGTATGTTTTATCGTTTACGATAACTGTCACATTGTTTTATACAGTGGAACCTCCCTTATAAGACCTTCAAAAAATCATCCAAAATGAGGTCTTGTAAGGGAGGGGTCTTATAAGGGAGGTAATTTTAATACAAACAAAGAAGGGTAATGTCTCAGAGAAGTAGGTCTTATAAGACCTTCAAAAATCATCCAAAATGAGGTCTTGTAAGGGAGGTAATTTTAATACTTACAAAGAAGGGCAATGTCTCAGAGAAGTAGGTGTTATAAGGGAGGGAGTCTTATAATAGGAGGTCTTATAAGGGAGGTTCCACTGTATTATTGTTTACATTAAGATTGTTTCTAAAATTGTTTTGTATTAGGGTACTAGGGTGTGTGTGTGTGTGCGTGTGTGTGTGCGTGTGCGCGTGCGCGCGCGCGCGTGTGTGAGTGCACATGCGCGTGCACTTGCTTGTTCTGTGTTCACACCTGTGTGCATGCATTTGAGAATACGTTGAAATGTCAACTTTCCTTCTAAAATTGCTTTGTATTAGGCATTGGCAATGGTGTGTGTGTGTGTGTGTGTGTTGTGTGCACATGTGCGTGCACTTGCTTGCTTTTGTGTTCACATGTGTGCATGCGACGAAAATGCTGTTTTACGTCCTCTTGGTCTGAATCGGACACATATGGGACATTTGTAAATACAGATATGGTGGGAACAATACTGGAGGCAATGCCCGGAGGCAGTACGAAACCAGTAAAGTCCCGATTTGTTTTTATTAATACAGATAGGTGTAGCGGTAACCACGCCTCGGTTAAACCTCATCGGCTATGGCACCGCCACTAATGTGTGCATGCATTTGAGAATGCGTTAAAATGTGAAAGAAATTTTAAGAACTGCGTGGTTTGATTTTTGTGATGTTACTCCACATTGTCTTCTTTTTGTGTGCATCTAGTGTGTTGTGTGTGTGTGTAGTGGTTTGCTTATTGTTGTTGTCATCGCTGTTGTTTGAAAATCACAATTAAAATGCTGATAAAAACAAAGAGTATTGCTTAGCATGAATATTTGCACATTGTATTGCATCAAAGATATTCTAAAGGGGAAGATAAGCACCCGGTCTCTTTTCCCTATATGAGTAGTGAGGACAGAAACACTGGTTATGTCCCTTTTAAACAGGACATATTTTACACGTCGATAGGCCAGTTGAATTCTCCGTTCAAGTTCCAGTCTGAATTTTTGGATAGCCTCCACTGTGAAAAGTGTACTGTCCCCACTAACGATAACTCTATCAGCCCGGTTCGCCGAGCTCTTAAGTAATCCATCTTACCCTTTTAGAATATCTTTGATTAACCTCTTCAGTGCCGACGATGCTTATATACGTCCTCTATTGGCCACTGCAAAGAACACCTTTTGCAAGAGTGAATGCCCTTGGTGAGTGGGGGAAGATGGTTGAGTACTGACCAAACAAGGGAATAACTCTCGTCAATAACCCTATTTGAGGCCACTGAATGGCTGCCTTTTGCAAGAGTGAATGCCCTTTTGGATATTGACCAACGAGGGCTTCACTCTCGCTGTCAAGGGCGTTAATAACCCTAGTTGCAGTGGCCAATAGCGCTTCAATACTTGCCACCACACGCACACATACTCTCACCACAATAATTACCTGCAGTATGCTTAATTACACACACATAAATAATCTATGTAATTAAAAAATTAAAATAAAATTGGGTCTAATATCACTTACGGGTGAACAGACGTAAAACTAAAGAACGAAGTATATTTTCTAATTTCTTGGCTTACATAGCAATTGATTGTCTCAAATGGTTATTTCAATAAAATTGCAAATTTCCTGGACCTAAATAAATTTCCTGAAATTTTTTAGGAAATTTGCAAAATCCCTGAGTGAAACAGGAAATTTGCAAATTCCTTGAAAATGTTAGGAAATTTGCAAATGTCCTGGTTTTGCACATTTACTGTAACACATATACGTCACCGGCGGTGCACGTGCAACTAATAGGCGGCACTGAAAGGGTTAATACAAATGATTTGATATTTTGATCTTATTCATACACCAGGTACACAAACATACACTGACACATATACACAGTTATACACACACATGAGTGCGCACGCACTCACGCACGCACACACACACATACTTTTTTTTTCCAGTCTAATATCACCATTGTGTGAACAGACTTTAAATTCAATCAATCAATCAATACACATTCCCTCACTCACACACACACATGTGTGTATACATGCCTATTGTTGCATGTGTGTGAGCGATTACTTGTTTTTGTTTTTGAATTTCTTGCTTTTAATTTTTGTTGTTGTTAAGCGCATAGAGCTCCACATTTGGTGGAGGAGTGCGCTATATAAATGATTCACTATTATTATTATTATTATTATTATTATTATACCCCCACTCTCTCTCTCTCTTTGTCTCTGTCTCTCTCAATACATACACTCTGACCACACACAAAAATAACACAAAATCAAAAGAATCTTTCTTTTAAAAATATGTTTCATTTTCATACGAGAAAGCCAAAAATTGGATTAGCACAAAAAAAGAATTCACTGCAATAATGTACACTTGAAGGTAAAACACTTTCAAACAGACAAGCTCAAAGCTGGTTTCCAATGTCATAAACATCAAAAAGACATGATTTTTAATATTTTCATTAAAACGCTGACCAAAAAATAATCTTCCATTTTGGGATATATATTATCATTTACACATGTGAGCAAATTTCTTGTAGTATTCCTGACTTACCACAAATTGTAGAAACTTATAAAAAAAAGGGATTATTTCAAAATTATTATAGAATGGATTATTACACAAGCTCAGGATAATTACAAAATTATTCAAAATGAAATATAACAAAAACTCATACATCATAAAAATAGATTATTCAACCGTATGCCATTAATAGAAAATTATTCAAAATGAATTATTAAACAAGCTCAAAATGGATTATTAGATTATTATGTAAAACAAGGATATTACTATTGATCATATCATTATGGTTAACAACATTGTTTCATAACTTTTTTTAACATGAAAAAATATTTTACATGATGTATTAACTGTTGTTGTTTTTTGTTTTATATTCTTCATTACCTTTAAATAAACCTTTTAAAAAAATCCAAAATATTAACCCTCTCATCATCACCAATACTACAAACACCTGTTAGTATTTTGTATTGTGTTCTTGGGTGGGGTGAGTAGTGGTAACGGTGTGTGTGTGTGTGTGTGTGTGTGTGTGTGTGTGTGTGTGTGTGTGTGTGTGTGAGTGCGTGTGCGTGCGTGCGCGACTGAGTATGTGTGTGTGTGTATGTATGTGCGTACATGCGTGCCTGTGCAGTGTGTGTATGTGTATGCCTATTAGCATGTGTGTGAGCGAATATTTGTTTTGTTGTTGAATTTCTTGCTTTTAATTTTTGTTGTTGTTGTTAAGCGCATAGAGCTCCACATTTGGTGGAGGAGTGCGCTATGTAAATGATTCACTATTATTATTATTAGTAGTAGTAGTAATGTCTTCTCTTGAGTTACAGCATTCAAGAGCCCACCTGTCGGGTTTGAATTCCATATGTATACCATATTAATATTATGTCTACCAAACATTAGAAAAATGTCTTAAAAAATAAACAAGAAATTTGAATTCTACGATCAATATTCATACCATGAAATGGTAAAAACAAAAAAATCTACATCTGCATGAAACCTCTCTTTCGACACAGTAACCTAGTCGATATATTTTTCTAGCCAGCCAATAGGACCGGTGCCACCACCCTATCTGCAGGCTAGAAACTATCCACTCATCATATTGGCAGTCCTAAATGAAAAACCAATCAAAATCCTTCCGTTAAACGAAAAAATCCAATTCTTAAATGAAGTAGTAGTAGTAATTAGGGCTAGAAGTGGGCCTCGCGACCCTTTTACGCCCTTTCTCGTTTGTGACTTTGATTTGTTTCAAGGTGGCTTACTTTCTACAGCTAAACTATAAAGCTTAGCAAAAATATGGAATGGACTTTTTTTTTCTTTTTCTTTTTTTAAAATTGTTCATCGAAAGTATTATAACAATTTGACATCATTGTGTCTTTGTCCAGAAGATTTTTGAATATATTTATGTTAGGTGCAGCCTTAATGTTAGTTGACAAATTAGTCCTGAAGAAACATCCAAATCCTAATTGCAACAAAATCAAAATCGTAAATGAAAAAATGAAAAAAAAATGAAAATCCTAAAAGAATTTTTTCTCTTTTACAGTCATTTCACTGCAGTTACCTTTCTTTCATGAGAATTTAAAAAATCTGTTCATTTAAATTAATTACATTTTTGGCAGACCAGCACATCAACACTGTACTATGCAGTACAAAAGTACATTAAACGTACAATGTCGCGCCACACACAAAAATACATACAAAAACTGTCCATCAAAAATAACGTCACACTGGAGTTAAAACCTTCCAAAAGCATACTTCTCAATTTAAAAAAAAAGGGGATCGAAGTGGTCAATTTCAGTTTTGGCAACATGATTATAATAATGCAATTAACAAGAGGTTTCTTGATTTTCATTACATAATTATATGCAGGGCTCCCACTCATGAGTTTATATTCTTCCCTCTCTCTCTCTCTCTCTCTCTCTCTCTTCTCTCTAACTTTAGTTGCTAGCTTCAAAGAGTAAGGCCGGGTTCACATTCGACGCATAAGTTCCGTACGGAAAACCCTAAATAAGTGGAAGAAAGAAGGATAAAAGTTTGCACATATAGGGGAAATTTGGACACGTGCGCAAATCTTTTCCCTTCTTTCTTTCACTTATTTATGGATTGAGCACGGGTTTCCGCATGGAATATCCGCTTATGTGTGTACACGGCCTTAAGCCCACCTCCCCAATCTTTTTCAGTGGATAAAATCTCTTGCACAAAAATCAACACTGACATACACGCATGCCTACAGGAGTGCACATGCGCGCATGCACACACGCCACTACACACCAATACAGTGACGATGAAAATCCGTTTAACGTCCTCCGGTCTGAAACAGACACATATGGGACATTAGTAGATATAAAGATGGTGGGAACGATCAATGGAGGCAATGCCCGGAGGCAGTGAAATTCCAGGAAAGTCCCGAATTTCTTATGATACAGATGTATATATATATATACAGATGTAGTTTGCTTTGATAAAGCTTTTCTGTGTCCAATGTCTTTATTTGTGAACCTCAGAAACAAAACCAGTTAACGTTAACTTTGAGTAATGTTCCGTGTTTTTTGAACACGGAACATTACTCAAAGTTAATGTTAACTGGTTTTGTTTCTGAGGTTCACAAATAAAGACATTGGACACAGAAAAGTTTTATCAAAGCAAACTATTCTGCATTTCAAATGCACCAACTTTTCAGTCCTTCAGAGTAGGGGTACGGAGCTGGCTATTCACTGAGATTTTTCTTTCATGCTATATACAGATGTATATAACAAATACAGTGACAGTACACACACATATATATAACACAGTGCCAGATCAAGTGATTTGTAAGGGGGGGGGGGGGGGGGGGGGAGGGGGTCTGCCGGAGGTCCAGGGAGCTGTATAGCTTCTGGGTTAAGGGGCAATGCCTTTTGGGGGGACCTAGGGGTCGAAACCCCCCGGAAGCTTGGTGATTATTAAGGCAAAAATCGAACCATTTCCTTACTTTTCATCCTTGTATAAGGTACGTGCCTGGGGCTGAGGGAAGTGGGGGTGGGGTGGGGGGTGGGGTGGGGGTGGGTGGGGGGTGGGGTGGGGCGGAAACCAGGAACCCCCCCCCCCCCCCTAGATCCGGCCTTGCAACACATACAAACAACAACAACATACACTATACACTTAATCAAGATAGAAAGCGCACACACGTTCACATTAATAATGAATTCAAACAAAATTGCTATATATGTAGACACAGACACCCCCAAAATAATACCCACATCTGATATTAACACACATACACAGACACACACACTCTCTCTCTCTCTCACACACACTCACACTACTCTTTCCCTTTTTACTTCTACACAAACACTGACTACTGCTTAACAATTGTTAAATCAAATCAAATCATCCTTAAACAAGAGGCAAAGCCTTCAAGGCTCACTCGAACAGGAACATGTGGGACAACAACAAACAAAGATTGAGGGGGGTGTCTAAAGTACAAGATTGCCAATACAATTTTAAAGTACAAATGAAACTATCGTTAATGGATACAATTGAATTTTTTTTTTTAAAGTGCCTGTGCCGAGACCATTGGCATGACAGACAGACATTCTACCAATGAGCTATCGAGGCTTTCAGTGTTGAAGAGTTTCTTAACTCATGTTGCCTGTTGAATACTCTATAACCCACTAATCTAAAATGTTATATGTTTGTTATCTGTTTACAGTGTTGTTTTAAGTATTTAATTATTCAAATCATTATTGTTTGAAAGCTTGCATAGACAACTATATGTGTGCAAAATTTGAACAATGTATGGCTTCTATTTCCCGAGAAAATGCCAAAGGTAAAGTTTGGAGATTAGACCACGGACGCAACACACACACACACACAAACACAACCGAACAACTATCATACTATAGACTCAATTCGTGTTAACACGAGTGAGCCAAAAATGCTCAGCATGAGGTTCAAGTCCACAAATACATTTATGTCTGAGAATTTAACAGTGTTAAATTGAACACCTCACAGCTTCATAGCATTTTGTTTAGGATTTACATTTCATGCTTTCAACAAAAATACACTTTAAAGGGGCACCCTGACGGATGCGGTTTTGCAAGAAACACGTCGAGATCACCAGGAAAACACACTTTACAGAGATCGCAACACTCACTTTGCTCTGGTTTCCTAGAAATCAAACCGTCAAATCGGTGATTCCTCCTTGGCGGAGGTGCTGGAAGTCAAATTCTTTTCTTTTCTAATGGCCGCCTGAGTCGCATAGACAAAAATCACGAGATTTCCACAATACAAGCCTTTTTATTTACAGTTTACCAAAAGGAGTTTCGCTCACAACAAAGGAAATAGCTCCAATTGTGTGGGTGTTTTTTTTTTTTTTACTGCACTACAAAAAAGAAAAAGCTTCAACCAATCTCAGTGTCCACCACCCACCTCGTCCGAAATGGTTTCTCTCTCCGGCATCTCCGCCAAGGAGGAATCGCCATTTTGACGGTTTGATTTCTAGGAAACCAGAGCAAAGTGGGTGTTCAAATCCTTGTAAAGGCTGTATTTCTGGTGATCTCAACGTGTTTCTTTTTCAAAAACACATCCGTCAGGGTGCCCCTTTAAAAAAAAAGCGAGAGCCCTCCATACATCAATCACTATTTTTTTTTAAACCAAAACAAACCTGAAACAGACAGAAACCCCAATGAATAAAAACAAACAAACAAACAAACAAACCTTGAGTGTAGTAGAGTGCTGTTATTTTATTGACGAAATACAAACAAAAGTTTTGTCTTTCGTCAATGTAAATATCATCATTCTACACGTGTTGTGTATTTGTTTGTATGTAGCGTTTCTGTCGTTATTTAGTACAATTAAATAAGACGGAGTACAAATTAATGGAAACAGATTTGAAAACACTTATACAGACACGCGAGACGGGAGAAAGGGAGACATGGCATGGGGGGGGGGGGGGGGGCAGAGGTGCAAGCATGAAACAAAAAGCGCATCATTAAAAAAACAATGTTTCCTCTTCAACATAGCAATAACTAGAACAAAACCCAAACACAAGAAAAACTAAACATTTTAAAAAAATAAAAAAATAAATAGGCAATAAAAATCAAAAACCCAAACATAACATATATTCAATATATAAAACAATTATCCCCAGCACAAGCAACATAGGACTGTATGGACTGGAATATTTGGTGATTAAAACAGTCCCCAAATTTTAATCAAGTACTACATGGATCAATCCACACACACACACACACACACACACACACACACACACACACACACACACACACACACACACACACACACACACCCACACACACACACACACACACACACACACACACACACACACACACACACACACACACACCCACCAGACACAAAAGCAAGAAAATACATTGGCCGTCAAAGTAAAAAAAAAAGTTATCATGTAATAAACTAAAGATGGAAAACATGAATTTTATCCTTAAATCTCCCTGCCACCCCCACCACCCCCCCTTCTCCCCCACCCTCTCTCTGGATGAAGTTCAGTTTAACGTCGCGTATCGGCTTTCGCCATGTACGACGGGCTGAACAAACCAACCAGGGTATAAACAAAAAAAATTATGTTCCTGAATCACTGTCTTAGCCAAAAGGCCGAGAAGCGATCAGGGTTGACATGTCGCCCTCTCTCTCTCTCTACGCTACCTTATATACATTTTATACAGCTTTTATACAATATGCCATCTTCAAACAAAAACGTAATTAAAATTGGATTAGCATCAGACTTTGTTTTTAGCACGGATAATTAGTAAATTACTCTAACAAAACAAAACAAAAACAAAAACACCTCAACAGAGACGCCTGAGAACACAGAAATCCAAAGTAAATGCTTAAGCGCAACAGAAATAAATAAATGCTCCAACGGTGCTTTGTTGTTGCTGCGGTTGGGTGGGTTTTGGGTTGTTGTTTTTGTGTGTGTGCGTTAATGTCAAATGAAAACGAGAAGAAAAAAAAGTGAACAGTAAAACCGAAATGTGAGAGCGTGACATAAAAGCAATAAATACGTTTTCTTAATCCGAAGAAGAAAACAGTCACCAAATTTTAATCAAGCACTATCAACAATATGCCCCAAATGCCTAAAAATACAGCGGATTCCTGATAACTCAAAACACACTGGGCAACTCACAATAATGTTCTGGTCCCAGTTCCATAATCGTTATGATAAAAGGTTTTCTTAAAGATACACTGACGCACCACGATTAAGTCCCTTGTTTTTTTCTGGGGAGCTGTGACCCACATACACATGCCCCCAACTTCAAATTGAGGCTGCTCTTTAAAATGATGTTTCGGTTTGAATTTGGGGGCATTTGTATGGGAGTGAGACCTGGTCAAAACAAGATTTATTTCCAGCTATAAGAGAAAAAAACACATATCTGGTGGATCTTTAACTCAAAATATTGGCTATCTCAAAATAAAATTTCAGTCCCTTCCATTTTGAGTTAAGCGATTTCCACTGTATAAATAAGCGCACATATTTCGGTTCTGACAAGATACTCCTATCCATACCATAGGGAGCCCTCATCAAATATATATTCTATACATTCCTGTCCACGTACAAAGTTGACTTATCTTTTATCTCAGTCACCATCATTATTATTCTTTCACATTCTAAATGTTTTTGTTTTTAAATTGTCAAATGTCAGCATTCTTTCGTTATTTTTTTAAAGCCCAGTACCATTGCTGTTGTTTGGGGTTTTATTAAAAATAAATATCAACAACAATTGGCTCACACTGATCATCATTCAAAATTTGATATTTTTCGCAAATCCTATTTAGTCAAAATAATTATTGCGACACATGTCAAAAAGCATGCTCCATAAAAAGGAACGTGAGATTCTTGAGCAAACTTGACTCAATATAAATCTGAAGATATTAATAATTAAAACACACACTCGCACAACCTAATACTCTCGCCTGGCTTATGATTCCATCACGGAAAAATTATAAATAATAATAATATCAGAATTGATTCATGTTAAAAAGCTATTCACTTACTCTTACTGATGCACACACACACACACACACACACACACACACACACACACACACACAGTCAGGTCACTCTATCAATTGAAAGCTTCCTCTTGCTGGTGAACATGTTCATTGATTTGTCCACACCCTAAAATCCATACACACATGAAAGTTTATTTGAAGGGAGATTCAAGCTAAACAAGCGCACAATAATCGAGAAAAAGTAAAAGCAAAATGGAAGATAAACCATGCCTAGAATATAATTTTTTTAAATTGAAATCAAAGACAAAACCAAGTAGATAAAAATCTAAAACAAACAAGCTCAACGAACAGCTGAATGAAGGCAAGAATACAAAAAATTCCATACAGTAATTTATGTTATTGAGCACAATATCAGTCAAGTAACTAAAACATGTCTGAAATATTTTGTACACACTCGTGAGAAACAAATGGCGCCAGAAGCGATAGTAAAGCTCAACACCAATAATTGGCAAGCTGGATATTATTCATTCATGAATGAAGCAATGAGAAAACACACACCCCTTTTGCTTTGTTTGGCTTTATGTCTGTGGATGAAGTGATTTTTCCCTGCATCATCCTTACCTTTAACAATACATGAAGTGTAAAAAACAATCTACATGAAATGTAAAAACAATCTGAAGCTCTGCTTGAGTGTTGCGTGCATGCATTTGACTCGAGTCTTGCATGCGTTTATACAGATCTATATAAACATATATGAATTACAGGCTCTATTTCTGAAGAATTAACCCTTTCACCGCCAATGTCACATTTTTGCACCACAATGATTTAACACCCATGTCACTAAAACCCTTGAAATCAGGGTCTGTTATTCAATGATATTGTGTTTCCTAAATTTGGGCAGTAAGGATTGACCCTATTCTAAATGTGTCACAGAGAAATCCCACAATATTGCAGATGAAATCTTTTCTGTAGCCAAGTAAGTTTAATGGACATTTTTGTCTCAAAGACTGGCGGTGAAAGGGTTAACACCATCATACATTTAATATTATACAGATCATATATATGGATTACAGGCTATAACTCTGAAAAGAATTAACACTACCATAACATACAGATCATTATATTATATATGGATTGCATATTATAATTCTGAAGCTTAAAAATCACTATCAATGTTTTACAACACAAAAACGCACCACTCACTCACAAGCGCACCAGCAAAATGGTTGGGTTTTTTTATACATGCAATTGAACGACAAGCTCCAAAAATAAAGCATTAGCCTGTCATTCACTGAATCAGAGACATTGAAGAGACAGTGAGAGAGACAGAGAGAGTTATGTATAGAGACATTTGTTCAAGTAAAACTGAAGATACACCCACCCCCCTCCCTCCCCCTATCTTTTTCCCAATAAAACCTACTCGCCCATCCTACGATAATGCAAGAAGGCAATACAAAACACCATTCAAAACGTGGGAAAATTTGGTTTTTCTTGCATAAAAAAAAGCACCCCCCAAAAAAAAAAATCACTCTGAACTTGATTGAATTCTGTTTATCAAGAAGGATTTTGTTTTTGTTACTGATGATCATATATGTATCAAAAGTGGGTTGGTTTTTTTAATATTGATTTTAGCTAGTCTTTATATGTTATTTTAATAAGTTTCATTTTCCAAAAAAAAAGAGTGCTAATTTTTTTTCAACCACATTTCGCTAAAAAAAACCACCCCACCAATTTTCCCCCAAACTGTCAAAAAGAATACATAGCTGATGTAAACAAATAAATAA
>CM065700.1:40905812-40908312 GCA_017654935.2 Phymorhynchus buccinoides | reverse complement strand
CAAAAAACCCAACTTCCACACTCCGTCACCCACACACCCACGCTATCAACTCTCCTTCAAATGGTCCCCCCCCACGCAAACATGGTTACTCCCGTTCGCTACCACCCCGTTCACACACCCTTTCCCCTTCCTCACCTTCCCACCACCACCCCTACCACCACCGCTACCACTACCCCCCCCTCTGAGATAGTCGCTGCGCAGCAGCCGCATGAAGAGGATGGGGTTCATGACTGCCATGACGAACATGGAGAAGCAGAGGGCGGCGAAGTAGTACCTCTCCACCTGGTGGTAGAGCACCACCATGCCACCGATGATCACCAGGATGGGGGCGCTGCGGAACACCACGAAGGTGGCCAGGTTGAGGAAGACGGTGACGCGGTACAGGCGGGAGGAGTAGGGGCAGCCCAGCATCTGCAGGAGCTTGCGCTGGTGCAGGAAGAAGGAGTTGACCTCCACCAGCAGCCCCACCAGGTTGAAGCCCACCCACTCGCAGCGCACCAGGTTGTAGTAGAACATCATGGTCACCTGGTTGGGGGACATGCTGCGCACACACACACACCACACAGTGACACACACAGTGACACACACACACACACAGTGACACACACACACACACAGTGATGTACCAGGATTGAAAAGTGATATGACTTCTTTCGCAGCCTACCAGGGTTGTAGTAGATCATCATGGCCACCTGTTTTTTTAGGGGGGGACATCCTGCGTGTGGCGTGCGCGTATACACACACACACACACACACACCGTGATGTACCAAGGATCGAAAAGTGATGACTTCTTCGCAGCGTACCAGGTTGTAGTAGAACATCATGGCCACCTGGTTGGGGGGGGAGGACATGCAGCATGCGAGCACACACACACACACATACACACACGTAACGCACATATGCACGCACACACCACACAGTGATGTACCAAGGATAGAAAAGTGGATATGACTTCTTCTTCTTCTTCTGTGTTCCCGGGCCATATGGCCATAATGGGTAAGCATGGCCCCCAAATGAAAACAAAAATGAAAGGCAGGGCCCCGGAAGGGTACAGGGGCAGAGCCCCGTCGGACGATTCAGGGGGGCAAGTTAAGAGAGAGAGAGATAGCGAGATAGGCAGACAGTTAAAATGATAGACAAGGACAGTTTGAGTCTGATAAGCCTTGTAAAATTTATTACATTGCCTTTGTAAACTTTCAAAATAGAACCACCAAGTTCAAAACGCCCCAAATCGCTTGTGATCAATTATTATCTTGTGTAATTTTTTTTGATGAATGATAAAAAAACCTGAAGTTCAGTTTCTGGTCAAATTAAAAAATACTGAAATCAGTGTGAAAAATGAAAGAGTAGCACCCATGGGTGTCCGGTTTTCAGTTTTCACTGGTCTCACTGGATACCAGGGGAGTCTTTCATACAAATAGTTCCCCCACTTTCTGAAAGTTCTGTGCTTGTAACTTCCTCTGATCTGTCACTCTCTTTGACTCTTGCCTTTTCCCTTTGCTTACTGTTGCCTACTATCTTTCTGACTTATTCAGTTATTGGCCCATACTCCTGCTTTTTCAGTTTTCCCCCCTCAAAAAAAAATCGTTCCAAATAATTTTCTCCTTTTGAGCTCCTCCGAAATTGGAATGTGTCGGCTGTGCGCAGCGGGGAGACCACTGAAAACTGAAAACCGGACACACACGTACCTTACCGAAATGGCCTGGGAATGCAAAAAGTAAAAAAGAAAAATATTTGGGAACATGTACGTACATGCTACAAATCAAACTTGGGGCAAAGTTCTACTTTAAACACCCTTCCTTCACCCCCCACCCCACCCCCTCCCATTTTATACTGAAGTTAATATATCGTCGCTGTCCGACGCTAACCCGTAGTAACCGTGTATTTACACAATCAGTGATTTTTACAGGAGCATCAAAAAACATGTTATCTGCTACAATGTCAATCCCCATTTGATATACGCTTGACCCTTCTTTTTTACCGATGAGTAAACATGTGACACAATAAAAGTTGCATTAACACCCAAAATGTTCGTGATAATTCAGTTACACGGGTTAGTCACAAAGTTAGTGCATTGTTCTCACAATGGGAGATACGACAGCTGCCGGCCAGTTACACGATTAGCGTGACCAGTTACACGCTCATCGCGTCAAAACCAGCAACAACCCGCCACATACACGATTATTTCCGTGGTATCATGTGACAAATTTGAGCATTTTCATTGGTCGCAGACACAAGATATTTATAGAAGACCTGTGTGAGTTCACTGGAAGGAGTTTCAGTAAAAAAAATCTATTTTTGTCAAATTTTGTAGATACACGGTTAGCGTCGCACAGCGACGATATACAGAATGACAGCAAGACACGCACACATACAGACAAACAGACAGACTGTTACATTTCTATGCACATGGTTATAAGTACCTCTGCTGAAGACTGCTATCTGATGCACTGGGTTTCACATATTTGTGTCTATTTGTATGCATTCTATCCACAACAA
>CM065700.1:40874006-40905312 GCA_017654935.2 Phymorhynchus buccinoides | reverse complement strand
AAGCAAAGAGCGAGGTTTGTTGAGGAGAGAGAGAGAGAGAGAGAGAGAGTCGAGAGAGAGATGAAAGAGAGAGAGAGAGAGAGAGGAGAGAGAGGTGGGGAGCAGAGGAGAAGAAGAGGAGATAGAGGGGGAGAGAGAGAGAGAGAAATGACAGAAGAGGGGGGGGAGAAGGAGATGAAGGAGAGAGGAGGGGGAAGAGCGCGAGCAGAGGAGAGAGTAGAGAGAGGGGGAGGGGAGAGGGGAGAGGATAAGATGAGGGTGTGTGGTTCTTTTGAGGGATGAGAGAGTGCGGCGGCGGACTGAGACGGGTGAGAGAGTCGAGAGAGCGTGGCGGGCGGGGGACCGGGGGCTCCAGTGTTGTATTCATTGGGTGGGTGAGAGCGTGAGATAGAGAGAGAGGGGAAGAGAGAGAGGGGGAGAGGAGAGAGTTGGCGTGGGGGGGACGCGAGAGACAAAGCTTGCACGGAGTCGGGGAGATCCTCTCGATAGAGTGGTGGTTAGAGAGTATACGACATCATCCTTATCAGCTACGAATCTAACAGGGGCCTCGACAACGTTGTGATTCGGGCGACCAGGAACGAGAAGATAAAGGGTCGGCTTCTGTGGCGCGCTCGAGCCGCGGGGGGAGAGAGCGGGCGCTAGAGGTTGTTAGGGAGACGGACGCCTCACGCGAGGGAGAAGCACACCACACATCGATAGAGAGGGAGACAGCGAGTAGTGAGATGGCGAGAGAGAGAGATACGTACTGGAGAGAAGAGAAAGACAGCAGAGAGAGTGAGAGAGAGAGAGAGTAGAGAGAGAGTAGAGAGCAGAGAGAGAGAGAGAGAGAGAGGGGGAATTGTTGAATTCTGCTCTCTCATACGAAGCCCACACACACACACACACCCCACCCACCACACACCCACACACCACACACACGCGCTCGACACACCGCCCATACACAAACACAAACAACACACACCATGCCCCACCATCCCCCGCCACCACAAACACACACCCGTCTTATATCACGAGAAGTGATAGACGTTTTAATAAAAGACACACACACACACACCACCTCACCCCACCCCTGACCACCACACACACAACACCCCACCCCCACGTCCCAGGACCCTGCCCCGACTACGCAGTTCATACCCCCACCCGCTTCACCCACACACACATTCCGCCCTCCCACATTTATCAGGGGCGGCACCCAACACAAACATCATTGTGACACGAACCCATTCACCTACAGTTGAAGCTTCGACCACCATATTGCCCGTCGCTGACGGTGGAAGAAGAACGCCATTAGCCAGTTGGCGAAGGTCTCCCCGCCCCACTTGCAGACTGTAACAGGAACGTGAAGAAAGCTACCGTTCCAACTCCGAAAACCCGCGATGGCGTAGCCCACGAAAACGAACCGACTCAGGGCAGTAAGAAAAGGAGCTTTCTATACCGGCTTGGAAGAACGATAATAAGAACGAATAAAAAGTAGAAGAAGCATTGAGTTGTTGGGATGGTCTTTGTTTTGAAACTTCTGATACCGCTTTTTGCTCTTGTGTTTAAATCTTCTTATTTCATTATTGTCTCCCTTTTGGCTGTAACGCTGTCGGTTCTGATCGTAGTCCCGGTCTCTGGATTTCCGTACAGACACCAGAGTTGAAGGACTTGTTAGCGTCTTGAGGAGTTTCTGAGCAATCGCGTCTTTGTTTTCTTGCGCACATACACAGATGGTCGGGAGAGCCCTCTTCTTGCGGAGTTGAAAGAGGAGCGATCGGGGTTCTAGGAGAGTGTCAGGATCGGGCTTTCATTGGTCTCAATACCGTCTTCCGGATTCTGGTTTGGCGACCCCGTTTTCTTTCTTTTATTTATGCGAATCGTCCTGGGCGGAATCTTTCCTTTTTGGAATCATTCCTTTTATGATTGTCCGTTTTTTCGAACACGCCCGTTTGTGGATAATCCATTTGGAATCAGCCGTTACACAACAAAAACCCTCGCCCTGTTCTTCATCCTCCATCAAATATGCCGGGGATTTGGGTCTCTTGATTCACAGACGAAGGGCCCAACGTCCGTCAGAAGGCAAACTTTGGGACGAAAGCCTCCGATACCTGGTGTTTCGTTCTGGAGTGGCACGTTTCATAGCCTGAACGACTCCAAGGCGATCCGACGGTGTGAGTGTGCTTTCTTGCAGCGAGTGGACATGGAGAGCGTCTTCTGGTCGGCTGGGTTCCGCAAGCGGAAGTTCCGCCACTCTCCGAGGTCACTGTGACCGTGGGAGAGATTGTTTCTCGGACGAAGCTGGTTTCGAATGGTTGCTGATCTCCGCGAGGGGTAAGTTCTGAGACGCCTCGTTAATCTTCGCCGTTTGTAGGAAAAGGTGATGCCCAGGGCCGGGATGAGCACAACGACTGCGGATACGGCTCCGACATAACAGCTGTCTGTGCTAACATAC
This sequence comes from Phymorhynchus buccinoides, assembly GCA_017654935.2. Taxonomy (NCBI): domain Eukaryota; kingdom Metazoa; phylum Mollusca; class Gastropoda; order Neogastropoda; family Raphitomidae; genus Phymorhynchus; species Phymorhynchus buccinoides. The sequence continues at coordinate 40,902,878 of CM065700.1, read as the reverse complement.
ATACAACTAGCGTGTTTACCCTGTGTTGTTGTTGTTGATAATTATACATGAATGTTAACACAAAACAGATAGACGGTTACAACAACAGTGGGGATACCTGGGGGTCTTTTGTATAAATAGGTTCCCTACCTTTCGGGAAGTTCTGTGCTTGTAACTCTCCTCTAATCTGTCCCTCTCAGTTGATCTGCCTTTTCCCTTTGCTTGACGTGTCATCTACTTGTCTTTTCTGCCTTACCAGCTCCATTCTCCTGCCTTTTGGTCATGAAACACTTCCAAAGCATTTCCTCCAGCACGAAGTGGACTTGCGGCTGGGCTAACTATTTCCTAGTATATGCGCATAAAACAGGCAGCACACGCATCTGCGCTCATATTGCAGGAAACTGTCTTGAGTGACGCGAAGAAGAAGAGAAGATAGAAAGAACGGGTAAAAAAAAAAGGATACAAAAGACTGTATGCCACGAGAGAACGTACTGTAGTGAAAAGCTTTACGGCACCTAGAGACTTCAGATCCCTGCTGCTTTTTTTCTGGCAACCGGCGTCTCCTGTCTACAAGGTGATCCACGAAGCAAGAAAGCTACAAATACATTGTTCGCAAATAAAGAAGGCAAAATTTTGTCTATAACGTGAATAAATACCTCCGAAAAGGGTTATGATATCACTAAAAGAATGTCTTGGATCTCGCCACTAATCGCTCAACAAACCATTAACCCCCACTTGCTGCCACAACGTGCAATTGCGTAACTGATCTCTATAACATAACCCTGAGGATGTCATCAATAAAGAAGGGATAACCCTGATATGCTGGCTTCATTGCTCTAATACATCAAGAGAGTGAATATCCCAGACCATGTTCTCGAATTGGCTCTATCATGTTGTCTTGTTCATAGTCATGATTTGCCCATTATTTGTTATGTTTTGCATGTTCTCTGGCGTCCATGCGGTTAATTGTTTGTGTGTGTTTTTTTGTTGTTTTTTTGTAGCAGGTGGGCCTTGTTCTCTGTTGTGTCTCTCTTTGGAGGGCGTGTGTATGAACATTTGTGCGACATCATATTAGGACATTTCCCCAGTACAAGCGGGGAGTCCTGTTCTGTGGTTAGAGCAATGTTAGTGTGCTGACTATAACCTGTTGGACGTGTCTCCTTTCACGACACAATAACTCGTCCTATTCATAGAACTGATCTCGCCTTGTGACTAACCAACCATCTGATCTAAACCTCGTTCCTAGCAACAGCAAACAACTACGTTTAGCAGGTCATATGAATTTGTATAGTTTTTTTGGTTGCTTGTTGTTAGTTTTTCTGTTCTTTGTTAACCAATGCAGTGAGCAAAAAGTTTTGGATTAATGTTTTCACAGCACAGCGTCTGGTTGGTTTCTCTATCTGGCTGTGTGACTATTCTATGTGTGACTATCTATCTATGGAGGACTATCTGTGACGAGGCTATCTATTAGGACTTGTGTACTATCCTATCTATGTGACTATCTATCTATGTGCCTATCTATCCTACATGTGACTCATCTATCTATGTGGACTATGTGGTGACTATAGCTATCTTGTGACTATCTGTGTGACTATCTGTGGCTATCTATCTATGTGACTATGTGTGACTGTCTATCTATGTGACTATCTATCTATGTGACTATGTGTGACTGTCTATCTATGTGACTATGTGTGACTATCTATATATGTGACTATGTGTGACTATCTATCTATGTGACTATGTGTGACTATCTATCTATGTGACTATGTGTGACTGTCTATCTGTGTGACTATGTGTGACTATCTATCTATGTGACTATGTGTGACTATATCTATCTATGTGACTATGTGTGACTATATCTATCTATGTGACTATGTGTGACTATCTATCTATGTGACTATGTGTGATTATCTATGTGACTATGTGTGATTATCTATGTGACTATGTGTGATCTATCTATGTGACTATGTGTGACTATATCTATCTATGTGACTATGTGTGACTGTCTATCTATGTGACTATGTGTGACTATCGATGTGACTATGTGTGACTATCTATCTATGTGACTATGTGTGACTATCTATCTATGTGACTATGTGTGGCTATCTATCTATGTGACTATGTGTGACTATATCTATCTATGTGACTATGTGTGACTATCCCCTTAAAAAAAAATATTGACTATGTGTGACTATATCTATCTATGTGACTATGTGTGACTATATCTATCTATGTGACTATGTGTGACTCTATCTATCTATGTGACTATGTGTGACTATATCTATCTATGTGACTATGTGTGACTATCTATCTATGTGACTATGTGTGGACTATCTATCTATGTGACTATGTGTGACTATCGATGTGACTATGTGTGACTATCTATCTATGTGACTATGTGTGTCTATCTATCTATGTGACTATGTGTGACTATCTATGTGACTATGTGTGACTATCTATCTATGTGACTATGTGTGACTATATCTATCTATGTGACTATGTGTGACTATATCTATCTATGTGACTATGTGTGACTATATCTATCTATGTGACTATGTGTGACTATCTATATATGTGACTATGTGTGACTATCTATCTATGTGACTATCTGTGACTATCTATCTATGTGACTATGTGTGACTATATCTATCTATGTGACTATGTGTGACTATATCTATCAGATGTGACTAGTGTGTGACTGTCTATGCTATGATGACTATGTTTGACTATCTATATATGTGAGCTCATGTGTGACTATCTATCTATGTGACTATGTGTGGCTATCTATCTATGTGACTGACTATGACTATCTATGTAGACTATGTTTGACTGTCTATCGTAGTGTGACTATGTGTGACTCACTATCTATCTATGTGACTAATGTGGTGACTATCCTAGTGTGGACTATGTGTTACTATCTATGTGTGCTATGGGTGAATGTACTTCTAACTATGTGACTATGTGTGACTATCTATCTATGTGACTATGTGTGACTATCTATATATGTGACTATGTGTGACTATCTATCTATGTGACTATCTGTGCTATATAACTATGTTGACTACTATCTATGTTTTACCGTAAAACGATAACATGAGCACGGGGGGACTCTAGGAGGCTCACATATGCATGCGATAGGTAGTTGAGAGTGATCTATGCCAAGAGTCGAAATCTGAGGTCGCGTTGGTCAAAGGTCATTGGTTCACTGTGAAGCCAGTTTACTTTCAAACATACGGTCCAAGGGAAACAAAATGTTGAACGGAACAGATCTAGGAGGCTCAATATTTGGCTTGTGGACTATGTCATGTGTAAAACTACATAATCACATTAGGTTCTCTGTTATAAAATAGGTCATCGGTTAAGCTGTTCCTACTAAGAAAGACCAGTTATTTTCAAGACGAACAGTCCAAGGTGTAACCAACGGTTGCAACCGAGGTATCGTAAGGCGTAAGGCTCAAATTTTGTCAGCTACAGGTATTAGGATATGTTTAGGTACACATATATAAAGGTCAATGGACCAGTTGGTCAGGTCCTTGTAGCCAGTCCCTTTGTGCAATTGCAATGACACAGTTCCTAAGGGAAACTAATACGTTGAAAGGGAGGTAGATCTAGGAGCTCCAGCATTTTGGGCATGTGAATAGTATTTTAGGATACTGGCCATGGGGGTCACTTTTATTAATAAGGGTCACAGGTCAAGGTCATGGCCAGTTTTTTTCAGACACAGTCCAAGAGAAACAAACGTTTAACGGATCGAGGACCTAGGTAAGTGCTCGAATTTGGCACGCGGATATGGTATTAAGGATAATGCATAGGTCGACGTTTATCAAAGTCAAAGGTCACTGGAGCCTCCCCCAAATGCGTAGCCATCATTTCATTAGCTCTGAGTCCTCGTTTCTCTTACCTGTGGATGATTGAATCTGCATCGGATCCGGTCTGCACGCTCCCTGACGTCCTCCCTGCTCCCCTTGCCTATGCCTGGGATACGAACATCGGCCTTGTGAGTGACCTGGTGTACATTAATAGTCATGGGCCCCGCAGACAGGCCGTCACGCACGCTCATGTAGCACAATCGGTGCTGTTAAGTTGGCTTTAGGCGGGGCGACAGGGCCATGGACAGCCACCATATAGTGTCGTCGCGAACCGACAAGGCCTTGCTTTGGACACCATAGTTGAAGAACAGGGTAAACGCTTGCCGTAGCTCGCGTGCTTGCCTGTTATTGTTTGTTTTGTTGTTGTTTGCTCGCCGACCGTTATAACATATTAATAATAATGATATAATAAACGGCAAAATATGGCCAAAGAAACCGCGAAAATCACTGTAATATTTCAAATTTCGCATACCCATAGTGCCTGGCAACTTTTCTGAAAATGTTTTAGCCAACTTGGACACAAAAAGGTGGAAATGAAAAAGGAAAGAAGAAAAGAAATGAAATTTTAAAAAAAGAATTAATAATAACCAATAATAAATAACATTTGATAGAGCGCTCCCTTTCTCTCTCGATTGAGCGCACAGCGCTTCATCAATTGTTTAAATAGAAGTTGTGATAAAGCATTAAATCAGCTTATACAAGATATCACTATCACAAATACATGCACCACAGCCCGACAACCTCACAGGTATAGGCACTCCACATTAGAGGATGTCGCAGTTCCACACCCAACATATACGCGCTGGCACACCACCAGAAAATTTTACGAATGCAAATAGTATTCTCCTTTAGTGGAGACACATCTAATAACAGTAATAATAATTAATAATATATAATGATAATAATAATAATAAATAATAAATAATAATAATATTGCTGTCCGTTGTGCCTTACCCTGGCTCTTTAGACTCCGAGGGATTCTCCCACTATGCCCAAGCACTTTGACACTATGGTACCAAAATTGGCACCAGTTTTAGGGAATGAGAACTTGTTTACGTTGTGTTGACCGTTGTTTTGTTACCCGCCCGGTTGGACAGCCACACTCCAACTTCGCGTAGGGTTTTGACTGATCATGTTATGGCTAGTATACTTGGTCATGGCATTAACACATTCCGCACAACCGTGCGGAAACATCACACAACATTTTGATGTAGCCTTGGTGTTCTAGCTTATGTCAACTGGTCTGACACATGCCTCATGCAAGGTCGAAGAATATTATTACTACTATCTACACTTACGATACTTACCTGATGATAATAAGAATATAGAATATAATAGCTAATCAATAATATATATATAGAGCATCAATAATAATAATTATCCTAAGTGAAAGAAGAAGCATAAGGAGAGAAGAAGAATATACAATAAAAGTATACATTGAAACTTCTAAATTTGTGTACAACAAGACTACTCACATATGATTCAGAGGTCTATAACATGGGGGTTTGGAAGGTGAAAATCTTGTTAAGGTGTTCATCCTGTCTTGGAACCAGTACCCTATGTACGTTACATATATAAAAGATGGTGAGAACGATCCTGGAGGCAATTGCCTCGGAGGCAGTGCAAATCAGCCAGGTAAGGCCCGGTATTTTCAACATATAACTCTAGATATGGTATAACTTATACACATGGAGGGTTCTTCCCAATGAACACATGTTTATACTCACTGGTACCGTCACTATCTCGACGACATCGTGGAAGCTCATTTAGTTTAAAGAATTTCCCAACCACCAATGTCAGACAGATGCATAAAAAAACAGTTTGCAGATGCAAATTAATCCATTTCAATATTATGATTCTTATTTCCACCACTTAGATTTCTCAAATACGCCAGGACACACTGCAAACTCCCATCCACCAATACACCCTAATCACCGACACCACACACACACACATCACGACTACACTCTACACACACGACTCTCTCTCGCTCTCTCTTCTCCGGCCCTGTGTGTCTTGGTCTCTCGGCAATCTGACGTCCTGTCTGTGCTCTCTCTCTCTCTCGCTCGGGACGCGCGCTATCAGTATCTCGCTCTCGCTTCTCATCTCTCCTCCTCGCTTCGCGCAGACCGGTCGGGTGTAAGTCTTAGATGTTACTCGCTCCGGCTGAGCAAGGAAATGGTATAAACACAAGTGTGCTATGTGGTTCTGCTATCCAATCGCTTTAATAGAGCTCAGTAGTATAGATGGATATTAAAGATAACACATGAATGTACGGTCGTACTGTTGTGAATTGTTCATCAGGAGAGTTCCCTCTGCGAGTGCAAATGGGGCCAAGGTCCTTTTGAATATACCATACTGAGGATCTTGCTTGTTCGTCATTCTCGCCTCTTCAGATCTCTCTCTGCTCGCGATCGGAGGGCAGCGATCAACGAATCTTCAGGTCCTCTCTCTGCTCCGTCTATTCTCAGTCTCCAATTCTCTCGCTCTCTCCCGCAACGATCTCTCTCTCTCTCTCGGCGCTTCGGTGTGCTGCTGCTAGCTACTAAATCATACACTTACTGCTGACTACTTCACCACTCGACCTACTACACAACTTAACTACCTAAGAGAACTAAGCGTAACATTCACGTGCGATGCTGTGTCCACTAGCTAGCTGACTCAACGCACATGACTTAACTTACCTAGACTACTACTATACGTTACCACTAATACTACGTACCATCTATACGACTTATGGCGGACTATACCACTTACACTGACCCGGGGAACTCTTCATCTCACTATCTTAGCTCACTACAAGATTGACTACTACTACCTTACTTCACTACTTATCGCTGCTATCGAGGGATTCCACTACTACTTTTACTTACCACACTTTATTTTTCAGAATGCAAAGCTTGTGCACCCATCTAACATTACTACCTAACTTACTACGCACTACCGACCTACATACTACATACCGCTACTACTACCTAGCTACTACCTACTAGACTCTGAACTATACTGGGAACGACCTACCTACGACATAACTGACACTATCTACTACACTACCACTGAACCATAGCTCAAGGGGCCTATTCGGAGGTTTGTCGCGGAGGAGCCGGAAGATGTGCGGCTGACATTTTTTCCCGTCGTTGGCTTTAGATAGGTTTCACCAGCCAGTCGTTTGCAGATGAAGATGGTGCTGAGAAGAGGGTAAAACATCATGAGAAAATATGTTATCATTAAGATAGTAACGCGAGACAAAACGGTAACGAACAGCATCTCTAAATCTTTAAAAGAAATAGAAATACCATCACACACAATTGTTGACTTATATGCAGATTAACACTAGGTTTACCAGGGCTAACAGAGTTATTTTGTCGGCTTTATCATTAAGTTTTAAGAAAATCCTCGGGTCGATAGTTTTAGGGAATAATAAAAATATTAAAAACAAGCCATTTGGCTCAGTACAAAAATCTGTGGCGAGAATATGTTTTTAAGTGTACACACAGCAGTTTAGAAAACCAGGTAAGCAGACAATACACCCAAAGCTAAAAAGCAGATTCTCTAGCAAAGGATGAGCAGACCAGTGTTGCAAAACTCCATATATGTTCATACTAAATATACAAAAAGGAAGCTATAGTTAATACAATGCACATCATATGGTTGCCTCGAAAATATGTGTTGAATAAGTATTATACGTTGATCTAATAATCTATGCGGAAGTACCCCCATCCCAACCTACAGCGGTAGTCGCATAGATTCTTCTTACTTCTCTTTAGTTGAGATCATTCAAAGGGTTGCATCTTCTGGCACCAGGCGTTCGGGGAATAGAAACATACGAAATAAAGATTCGGCTTTGTCGGGTTCCATGGACAGAGGGCTTAGGCTGCTGCCATGGACATTGGGGTGCGTTAGATTACGCTTTAGAGTGTTATGACCCAGCCAGCTCCGCCCGCGTTATTCGGTTTGGCTGAGCATGATGCGCCTTCCTGGCACAGATGCGGGGTGGTGGAGGGGTTTGAGGAGTTTGGGAGGGGAACAAATAAACTGTAGTGTGGAGGGAAAAGTAAAACTAAAGAACGCCGGAATGAGAATGTGAATATAGTGGGTCCTATCAACAAAATTGATACGAAAGAGTAGATTTTATCAGAATAATTATGACGTAACACGTCGTCCATAGTTTCTGTTCATATAGATACACTAGCTAACCTTTGGTCTAGAGTTTTCCCAGGTGAGATAGTGCTTTCCCTGAGGGGTTGTCGTGCCATCTATGTTCCCCGCGCAGTCACCTCAGAGGACAAGGATGCAGGCCGACACCGGAGGAGAAAATTGGACACTTGTGACCACTTTAATCCGGGAAATTCTGAAACAACTCTTGCGCGGGGCGGCTGTTTTAATTAAAACTGATATATTTTAATCGATATACTTTATTACATTGTCTACCACGACTTCTTTTCTAACTTCAGCACAGTCTATGTTACGTAATACCTCTCGTCTCTTCTCTCTCTTCGTCTCTCTCTCTCTTTCTCCTCCATCTTCTCGTCTCGGTCATTGTCATCATTGCCATGTTCCCCCTCTGAGCCTCTCCTGAGATCTCCACACTCCCGCACAGAACTTCTGAGTGTCCGTGGGGCACGCCATGTTTTGCCCCTTTCGATTCAGCGCGAAAAGGTTGCCCTTGGCGGGTGTCATCGTTGTGAACGTGACGAGGAGAGACTCCTTACATGCAACGGCCGTGATGAGTGCTACGCAGGTATGCGCGGTCATCTTTGGCCTCGTTTGTCACATCTGGAGCGTCAATAACTCCCACTCGATTGAAACCCAGCACAACATTTCCGCATCCTAGAACCTCTCAATAACACATCATATTCACTATAACGATTGTGGCGCGTCAGTCCGCTGCGTGTGGCATGCATCGCCACGCTCTACTACCATCACACGTCAACCAAACAGATAAGTTTGCAACTGTCGGTACGGAAGATCATATCTTACATCACGCGGCAGTTCGTCGCAGGGTACTCTCACGCGCGCTGTCGACACACACACGCATCGCAATCACCACACACACGCACACACACCGAGATAAGCCGCTTGATAACACGTAGCACCAATCCTCCCCAAGCAGTCTTCTCTTGCTCTCCATCTCTCTGCTCTGCTCTTCTCACATATTTTCCTCAGTCTCTCATCTCTCTCTCCTCTCTCTCTCTCTCTCTCGCATACACACACGACACGTGTCACGACTCTCTCTTTTCTACTGAGTAATCACCGAGCTTCTCACACAACAATGAGGATGGACAAAGATGATAAGAGGGATCTAGCAGACGACGGATGAGAATATGAGATGCTCTCTCTCTCTCTGCTCAATATTTTCTCTTCCTCTGCGTCTCTCTTCTTGCCTACTCTCATCTCCATACCTCGTCTGTGTTCCTGTCTGCCTTTTGTTTCCACATGTCCCCTTGTCTCACCTCAGTCTCTCTTGTCTCTGTCTGTCTCTTTCTTATTGCTTCCATCGAGTCTATTTTTTTATTCTCTCTCTTCTTCTCTTCTCTCTCTCTTCTCCTCTCTTCTCTCGTCATCACACATATACTACACACACATCTCTCTCGCACCTCCCCTCCCCTGCCTCCTCTCTCCCTATCCCCTTGCCTCACTCAAAGCAAGTCATCAGCCTTATCCACCTCCTGGCAAGACGATGAACGATAGACGGGCGACGACAGAGGATGCTAGCAGACTACGATTGAGGACGTACGTAGTGCGTGCTCATCCTGAGGTAGGCCTCGAAGTTGAAGTTATACATGTTGTAAGTAGAAGGATGGCGCGAGTCTATGGGCTTGGACCACCACCATACTCCCTCAAGGCTGAACGTCCCGAACATGTTGCCTTAACTTGATCAACCTTCTTCGTCGCCACCCGGTCCGCTTAACTGTTATAGTGTGGGAATCTAAAAAGAATCACTATACCTTGAAACATGTCGTTTATTCAGACAACTCGTACTAGAATCTTGGAGGCTGAAATATTATCGATTGTTGAGATGGGGGCGTCACCGAACCGGCACGTGTCAGGGTTGAATGTCCCGACAGGTTTGGCCTGAACTTGACTCGTCCTTCTTCGTCCACGCCGCTCACCTATTAATGTGGAAATCAAAAAACCACAGCACCATGAAAAGTCTTTTTAAGCATACGTGAAAAACATCGAGGGTTGGGTAACAGTTACACAATTTCATAAAACGCCGAAAAAGGGTTGTGAGTGCTTGGGTGGGTGTCACCACCATTTCCCTTGGGCCGAAGTTCTGAGACAGGTTGGCTTCTGATTGAAATTGACTACGTACCTTCTTCGTCCATATACCTGCTTAGTTTCTGCTAACGATATGAAAGGACTCACATCATTCACGTGTGTATTGACACGTCGCACACCCGCGCACACGCATACACACACACCGAGACCTTCCCGCGCGATGCTGCAGGCACACTACTGCATGGACAACGCACTACACCAAGCGTACGAGTACACACAGTGATACAAGTTTCTGTCCTCGCACCTTCCTTTAACTTCTCCGGTCTACGACTACTCAATCACGCACACACAGCTATATTATTCAACCTGCACATTTTTTATCTTAGTCCTCCGTTTCCATGACGACGTGTGCACGTGGGTCATTTTTCTTGTTTTCCTCAAGTCTGGAAAGCGCTAGATATGCCCTATAGTAGAACGACTGCTCTATATTTTTTTGTTTTTTCAGAGGCGGATGCTGATCGAGAGCGCTTCCTGCTGGAGTTACTCTTTCTCAGAATGATGACATTGTGGAAAGAACATGAATTCCCCTTTCCCTGTTCCCACTTTACTAACAGGAACTGTTCGGAAATAATTAATCGGAGTATTTCATGGTGGTTTTTGTTTAGGAGTGATCTTGCCTAATGTCAGAGATCCGTCAACACATGCTGGGTAAGAGTTATCTCTAAAGGACAGACTTCTGCCAATCACTCTCCCTCTCTGTGTGTTTATTTGGAGCAGAACATACAAGCGACTAGAGACTACAGGGGTGATACCCGTGCGTTCATTCTACAAAAACTGTTGTCATTTATATTTTTTACGTGTAAGAGTGATCGTGTCACATAGTTCTATGACAGAGTTAACTTATCAGTTTGTTCCGCCCTTGTTAGTGGCCGGGGGCCACCCCATACTGTTCTTTTTCTTTTTTTAAGAAACATGTTTGCAAGTCGTTGAACTAACTTTCACGCGATCCTCATGCCGGTGTTATTCAGAGCGGTTCGAACCGTCCATTGTTGCTGAGTTATTTGACCTCGAGTAATGGAGGTAAGTCAACTCTTATATTTTTCAACGAAGTGCTCTCTCCCTAGGGGTTTTTTTCCTCCCGAAAATTCTTCATAAATTGTTCTAAGAGAGATAATAATTGCTTCAATTAGTTGCTAATCACAGCACATGCACACAGTGCTCCCTCAGAGTGTATCACCACACACACACACTACCCGAACACACATCATCTGATGGTATCAGATTACTTTATTTTCTATCACACACAGCCCTATACACCGTCCAACATATCTCACTTACTCCACTACTCAACTACACGTCAGTCCCTCACGTTCCACAGAACGGGCAAGGTATTATACGACCACATAATGAAGTGCTTTGTCAGCTTTCTTTCTTTTCTACACTACCTGCATAAAGATATTTTTGATTGACTTGATCCTTATCACACACACACACACACACACAACACACACACACCCACACCACACATTATCTCACACGACAGTGACATTACCAACACGCATATATGCACAGGACACCGCCCGTTGCCCGAGGTGGGAAGTCTCTGGCAACATTTCATAGCCTCGCGCATTGATCTGTTTTGATTTTTGATGGTTAGACTGTGCTACTCATCATTGTTTCTTTGTTTCAATTATAAAATTCTCGTTGCGGTCATTTGGATTACATATACACAAATATAATTTTCTGATGATAAAGTTTACCACACTTACACAACACCATTCCAACACCTGGACACACAACATCACACCAACACCACGACCTTTATAATGCACTCCTCAACCTGCACAGTTTCTGCAAGCACAGCAACAACATTTGGCGCGCGCGAGTGCTTTGCACAACAACCAACAACCACTTACCCTCACACACCACGCTAACACACACTTTATGTGAGTCCACACACACATTCTTAATGTGTCCCCAACGCAATCACTTCGTTCTCTATTCCCTGTCCCCAATCCCCTTTCCCTTCCTTCACTTGTAGTTGTGCTTCTTCCCTCCCCTACGGACATGCTGGGCTAACTATTAAATTTTTCATTTAGTCGTAGGTCATAACGGACGCAGCATGAACGGCATTCTTCGCTCATATTTATTCAGAACTGTCTGACTTTGATCGAATAAGATAGAATAAGAAGAAGAAGGACCTTTCCCTCACCTAGCTCACCCCTCACGCCCCGGGCACACTAACAACCTTGCACCAACCCCATGCCACCCACGGCCGCCTTTCATGTTTCACGGGACCAGTCAGTCTCTACTTGTCATAAGAATAACTAGATAGCGGTCACATTGCCAGATGGATGTTTTATATGGCTTAGACTATTGCGACCTAAGGGGCTGTTTGCCATACAGTGGAACCTGTTAGTCCCCTTAATAAGACCTCGCCATTATAAGACTCCATCACCATCCCCTCCCCCCCTACTCCCTTCCGGTCATCCCATTTCCCCCCCCCCCATCCCCAATGACCCGTGTAGCTGACCTCCCCCGGGAGGGCAACGGACCCACTGTCAGTTACTGACGGCGAGAATGTCTTGCGTATACCTCCGTCAGTGGCGGCCCTGGCGACCTCACTCGGCGGTGCTGAGATCCTCCGGGTCACTCCACTCCCTTTCCCCCCTCAAAATAGCACATCCAAAAGTAAAGTCCCAATGCCCCACATGGTCGAAAGATCGCAGAGGGCGCAAAACCCTATTACCACGACTCCCTCCCACATAAGACCTACTTCTCGGAGACATTGCCCTTCTATGTAAGTATTAAAATTACCTCCCTTATAAGACCCCTCCCTTATAAGAACTCATTTTGGATGATTTTTGAATCTCTCTTCTTGTTGGTTTTATAAGGGAGGGTCCACTGTATTATACGCGGAAGACTTGCGCCTATCCCAATCAGCAATCCGCAAATAAAGTAAAAGAAAATATGAAATAAGCGGATGTTTTTCCAGCGTGCAATGCGCACTCCTTCATATTTCTTACTTCCACATTATTTTTTCGGATTGCGGATGGATTTTGCGGAAGTTGCGCGTTTCCGCCTAATCTAACTGAAAAATACAGGCCCAACATAGTTGCGCGTAAATGTGCTTTCTTTAGAACCAGGAGAATGGGACCGGCCTAATCTAGGGAAAACTCAAAAGAGAGGGAAATATTACAAGCACAGAGCTTCCAACATAGACCTCACACACACACACGCACGGTATCCACTTGACACCACACCTGCTGGCCCTCACACACACCTTCCTCCTCCCCGCCACTCTCCGCCACCGTCATCCACCATCACCGCGCCGCTCCCCGCCACCACCATGGTGACGTCACCGTGCGCGTGCTTGACCTCCACCCCGGAAGCTGACGTCACCGCGAAGCGGAATTCAAAGATGGCGTCCGTTGGCTCTTCGCCGAACCTCCCGGTTATAGAGAGAGTCTGGGTACTCTGAAGAGAAATAAAATTATTTTGTATATTAGGTATTAGGTATTAGGTACTTTATAGTTACAGAGGCGTCTCTGGGAAATTCGGGCTGCTCCCACCAGATGAGCGCTCGCAGCCAGAGGCGCGCCACCCACCTGTTTTTTGCGCATGTGATTTTTGTGTGACTGATGAAGAGGGAAAGGGTGGTGGGTGGGTAAATTTGCACCAAAATTAAAATGACAAACGTTTTCAGGCCACTTCGGTGCTAACCTCCATGGGACATAGGGACCTCGGTTTATGTGTAATCTGAAGATTGAACTTCTAATAAACAAATATGACATGGACGAGTCAAGCTTTATAAGGTCTTTACGGCATTTTAAGGTCGACAACACCAGACTGAAGTCAGCTTCTTTGAACTCGCCAAAGAAGTTGACACAGCCGGCAACTATCCGCCAACCAGTGCCGGACTGCATGCAGGAGAGTTATTTCTTCCCGCGCACCATCAAAGACTCAAGTCGTTACCTGAGGAGGCTGCATCTGCCTTTCAGCCGGCTCGTTCTAATCCTGATCAAGATGCAAATCCCCCACCCACCCCCTAGGGTGTTCCTGCCGTCAATCACGTTGATCAGCGATACCCAACTGGCTGGGTCATCTTTGTAGACTAGATTTTTGTGTTATTTAGTCTCTTTTGGATGCCCAACTTCGGCTAACCGCATGAGTAACACAAAATCAAACTGATGATTATCGATACTCAACCGTAGAAGAAGAAGGACTTTGGGGTGGGCATGGGGGGGGACACATGAGACATAGCACCAAAGAGAGTCGTCTTCCTGGAGAGCTTGGGAGCTGAGCTGGGAGTCGGGCATATCAACGGCTATTTGGATGGGGTCGTCGTTGTCCACCTCGTGGGGCTCCCCCAGTTGGTTCTCCATGTGAATCCTCACGATTGGGCCGGTACGTTCGCCGTTGGTTGAAGAGGAGGAAGAAGAGGAGGAGGAGGAGGAGGAGGAGGAGGAGGAGGACGACGACGACTGGTCGGCGTACACGTAAGGATCGATTTGATAGACAATCACCTGTTGAAAGAGAAATCAATAATATAAAAAAGGAAGAAAGAAAGAAAACAAAAATACGGATACAGTGTAAACTTTTCACGTTGCAGAAAATTAATTCAGTCTAGTAGGCTTATGGTTATAAAATTATTTTATAGACAAATATTCTCGTATTAAAAATTGAAAAACAACAACAAACAAACCATATACATGGCTGATTGTGCGCTACAGCGTTAAAAGAACGAGTTTCTTTCATGTTACTGGGGTACTGTTTGTAAACTACAAGATAGCCTAGCGAAGCACAGCTTCTTCTTTTGTGTGTGTGTGTGTGTGAGTGAGTGTGACGGGAAGTGTATGTGTGTGTATTTGTTGCTGGTAACTGGGACTACGTTTATAGGGCGTTGCCATCTTGGTGGTTTTTTATTTTTAATTTTTTTAACCAACCTTCAAAAACAGCGAACCATCAGAACTCCCGCTACTGGCATCCGAGGTCAAGGTCAAGCCGTCCGGCAGAGTGACCACGGCCCCTGCAGACTTCACGGGCATCCCCAACATCTTCTTGGCCGGACTCTTGACGAACTTGACGTCGACGTTGTCGGCCTGCAGGTGGATGTCCACCTGTGGAGCGGCACAGAGGGTTAACGCGTTTGCCTCGTGCACTGTGAACCCGAGTTCGAACCTGGGTAGAGGGGTCTTTTCCTCTCACTCTGCACTAGGCCTTAAAGACACACTGACCCGGCTGGATTAAGTCCCTTGGTTTTTTTCTGGGTCGGTGTGGCCCACATACAGACTTTCCTCATATACGATCGAGGCTGCTCTTTAAAGTGATGTCTCGTTTTCGTGCATGAGGAAATTTGTATGGGAGCCACACTTTGTCAAAACAAGATTTATTACCAGCGAGAGAGGGAAACGCGTGAAACCCGTGATTTTCACTCACGGACCTGCTTAAGGAGTGGAGTCTTTCGGATAAGACGATAATCGAGGTCCCGTGCGCCCATGCACTTAGCACGCGTTAAACCCAGTGGCAACGAAAAAGGTCATTTGGTCACAATTTACCCCCACCCCCTTTCCTTCCTCATCAGTCACAAAAATCGCATGCAAAAAAAAAAGGGTGGCTCGCCTCTGGCTACCACGCGCTCTCCAGGTGGGAGCAACCTGAATTTCACAGACGCCTCTGTGAGCATAAAAAGTACAAAATACCAAAATACCAGATACCAAAATACCAAATCAAATACCAAAATAGCAAATACCAGATACCAAATCAAATACCAAAATACCAGATACCAAAATACCAGATACCAAATACCAAAATACCAAATACCAGATACCAAAATAGCAAATACCAAAATACCAGATACCAAAATACTAAAATACCAGATACCAAAATATAAAATACCAAAATACAAAATACCTCTTTGTTTGTGGGGGTCTGGTCATTGAGGAGGGCGTCTCCTAGGTCCAGCAGGCTGTTTTCCATTTGCATCACGCTGTCCTGCACCTGCCGTCATCAAAGTAAAGTTGCATTATCTATAATATAATGCGATCAGGCCCGAAGTGTACAAGAACGCAAAAACTCGGATACTGCGTAAATGTCGGACTTTTGCTGGCCATACAGTTCCAGAAGAACATGTTGGGACGCGATTCCGCTATGTCTGGTTCAAATGTTTACTTTAGAAAGTTGATTTTGAAAGCAAAATGTATGAAATTTCAATTATTTGTTTCACTGTGTATTTTTGTTAAATATTTTTTATATGTATGTATAAACAATGTATGTGTGTATGGGATTCAGAGAGAGAGAGAGAGATAGAGAGACAGAGAGAGAGAGAGAGAGAGAGAGAGAGAGAGAGAGAGAGAGAGAGAGAGAGAGAGAGAGTATGTTTGCAAATGTTTTTTGCTTCTTAAATTTGTTTTTGGTTTGTGTTGGGTTGGGGGGTGGGTTTTTTTTTTTGGGGGGGGGTTAATCCAAGGACAGATTGTAAGAATAGGCATCGCCTAAAATCTTTATCCTTGTCAAATAAAGTTTTCCAGTGTCCAGTCTCTCTCTCTCTCTCTCTCTCTCTCTCTCTCTCTCTCTCTCTCTCTCTCTCTCTCTCTCTCACTCTCTCTCTCTCTCGCTCTCGCACGACAACAGTGCTAATAACGTTTGTCACTAAGCCACGCAAAATTTGCAAAAATCAATACATTGCTTCCAGTATTGCATCTTTATTCTTTAGTATGTGGTACGGGATTATAACTAGTTACTTACACCCGTGCTCCACGGGTCCAGAAATACACTTTTTGAAATGCAAAGATAATGTATTCAATGTTACATTGATAGAACAAGTATACGCTCTCTGTGAATGTTAGAGAGTTCCCCGTACCCCATACTACAGAATAACGATGCGAAACTGGAAGCAATGTATTGATTTGAGCAAATTTTGCGTGACTTGGTGACAAACTTTATTAGCACTGTTGTCGTTGTTGCGAAACACAGATTCGGCAATCTACGTGTTTTCCGAGGTAGATTCGGCAATTTCCGACACAGCTCGGGCGACGCGGACAACACAAAATTTATTGGAAATATCATGCATTTTGCCTTCAAAATCAACTTTCAAAAGCAAACTTTTGAACCAGACATAGCGGAACCGCGTTCTTCTGGAACTGTATGGCAAGCAAAAGTCCAACATTTACGCGGTATCCGAGTTTTTACGTTCTTTTACACTTCGGGCATTAGCGTACAGTGGAACCTCTCTTCAAAAATCACCCCAAATGAGGTCTTATAAGGGAGGGGTCTTGTAAGGGAGGTGATTTTAATACTTACAAAGAAAGGCAATGTCTCAGAGAAGAAGGTCTTAAAAGGGAGGGAGTCTATAATGGGAGGTCTTATAAAGGAGGTTCCACTGTATTATATTATAGATGTCACTGCTTTTTCGAGTTACGCGTAATTGCCCATTTCACTTTTTTTTTCTGCAGTATGAAAGAAAGATTGGGGGAAAAAACCTATTTATTATCGCCAGAGTCACACTAAGCGCACGTACACACAACTAAAATGTTTCCGTACGGAAAAGGGTGCAAATAAGTCATAGAAAGAAGGAAAAGACAAGCGGACGCGTTTCCGTGCGTAAACGCGTGCGCTTATTATTCTTTCTTTCATTTACTTATTTGCGGATAAGCGCATGAGGTTTCCGCGTCTAGCTTAATAGTATGAGCACGGCCTGTTTCTTAATTTCTTTTACTTTGGGGGGTACACATGGGTTTACGCGTGTTCTACTTGAGCAATGCATGGAAAAAACAGACATAATGGAATTTTGGCATCAATTGAGATTTTAATTTGTCGTGGTGGAGCAAACATTCCTTGTGCATACACTAAAAACCGAATTGAGTTATCTTGTCTAGTTTTCATTATTTGAAGTTTGGAATTCGAAATAGATTATCTGCAGAAATCGGGCATGGAAGATACAATTTTGCCTCTTTGTTTCTGTTGACTTGATTTAGAAAACAATCAAATAAACAAAGCAATCATTCAGAATTGTCTTTCGTCTTGTGGATACTGGCAGAACACATACAAATAGACATAAATATGCCCTAAATAAATAATTGATATTTTGGGGGGTTGTTGAACGTTCCCACTGTCCAAGCTTTTGAAATATGGCACCCCCCGTGGGCATACCGGGGGGTCTTTTGCATAAATAGTTCCCCCACCTTCTGGAAGTTCTGTGCTTGTAACTTCCTCTAATCCGTCACTCTTTTTAACTCTGCCTTTTCCCTTTGCTTACTGTCATCTACTAATTGTCTGCCTTACCGGGTCCATTCTCCTGCCTTTTTTCACGAAACACTTTCAAAAACATTTCCTCCTGCCGAAATCGGACTTGCTGGGCCTAACTAATTCTAACTAATTCTTAGTTAGGCACATAACGGCAGCATGACGCATCTGCGCTAGTAATTGACAGGAAACTGTCTGAGCGATCGAAGAAGAAGAAGAAGAAGAAAGATGGCGACATTCCTTTCTGGAATCCTATTGGTGCCCTCACCACAAACCTGTTTTCAGTCTGAGTTTTAACAGCTACCCTATAAAGCGCAAAGCTTAGGGCTTTTAGAATAAGCGCTACAGAAAGTCTCTTTATAAAAAGAATAACAAAAATAAAAAATCAAGCCATGTACACAATAGACGCGGAAATCCGATGCGCAGTCCGTAAATAAATAAAAGAAAGAAGTAAAAAAAAAATATAAGCGAGCGTGTCCGTATTTCCCCTATTTGTCCCCTAGATTTCCCCTATTTGTCCACGTCTCTATGTGTCCACGTCTCTACGTGTCCACGTCTCTATATGTCCACGTCTCTACGTGTCCACGTCTCTATGTGTCCACGTCTCTATATGTCCACGTCTCTACGTGTCCACGTCTCTATATGTCCACGTCTCTATATGTACCCGTCTTAATCTCTCCGTCTCTTTGTTTATTCTAGCCCTAAGCCTACACTAGCCCAAACACTAACCTTAATGTAACCCCATCCCTAACCTTAATCCTTATCATACATCCACGGGAACACATAGAGATGGGGACACATAGAGAAGGGGACATATAGAGACGGGGACATATAGAGACGGGGACATAATGATAGAGACGTGGATATGTAGAGACGGGGACATATAGAGACGTGGATATGTAGAGACGGGGACATATAGAGACCTGGATATATAGAGACGGGGACATATAGAGACGGGGACATATAGAGACCTGGATATGTAGAGACGGGCACATATAGAGACCTGGATATGTAGAGACGGGGACATATAGAGACCTGGATATGTAGAGACGGGGACATATAGAGACCTGGATATGTAGAGACGGGGACATATAGAGACCTGGATATGTAGAGACGGGGACATATAGAGACCTGGATATGTAGAGACGGGGACATATAGAGACCTGGATATGTAGAGACGGGGACATATAGAGACGGGGACATATAGAGACGGGGACATAATGATAGAGACGTGGATATGTAGAGACGGGGACATATAGAGACCTGGATATGTAGAGACGGGGACATATAGAGACCTGGATATGTAGAGACGGGGACATATAGAGACGGGGACATAATGATAGAGACGTGGATATGTAGAGACGGGGACATATAGAGACGTGGATATGTAGAGACGGAGACATATAGAGACCTGGATATGTAGAGACGGGGACATATAGAGACGGGGACATATAGAGACGTGGATATGTAGAGACGGGGACATATAGAGACGTGGATATGTAGAGACGGAGACATATAGAGACCTGGATATATAGAGACGGGGACATATAGAGACGTGGATATGTAGAGACGGGGACATATAGAGACGTGGATATGTAGAGACGGGGACATATAGAGACCTGGATATGTAGAGACGGGGACATATAGAGACCTGGATATGTAGAGACGGGGACATATAGAGACGTGGATATGTAGAGACGGAGACATATAGAGACGTGGATATGTAGAGACGGGGACATATTAAAGAGACCTGATATGTAGAGACGGGGACATATAGAGACGTGGATATGTAGAGACGGGGACATATAGAGACGTGGATATGTAGAGACGGGGACATATAGAGACGTGGATATGTAGAGACGGGGACATATAGAGACGTGGATATGTAGAGACGTGGACATATAGAGACGTGGACATATAGAGACGTGGACATGTAGAGACGGGGACATATAGAGACGGGGATATGTAGAGACGGGGACATATAGAGACGTGGATATATAGAGACGGGGACATATAGAGACGTGGATATGTAGAGACGGGGACATATAGAGACGTGGATATGTAGAGACGTGGACATATAGAGACGTGGACATACAGAGACGTGGGTATGTAGAGACGGGGACATATAGAGACGTGGACATGTAGAGACGGGGACATATAGAGACGTGGGTATGTAGAGACGGGGACATATAGAGACGTGGATATGTAGAGACGGGGACATATAGAGACGTGGGTATGTAGAGACGGGGACATATAGAGACGTGGGTATGTAGAGACGGGGACATATAGAGACGTGGGTATGTAGAGACGGGGACATATAGAGACGTGGATATGTAGAGACGGGGACATATAGAGACGTGGATATGTAGAGACGGGGACATATAGAGACGTGGATATGTAGAGACGGTGACATAATTATAGAGACGTGGATATGTAGAGACGGGGACATATAGAGACGTGGATATGTAGAGACGGGGACAAATAGAGACGTGGATATGTAGAGACGGGTACATATAGACATGGATATGTAGAGACGGGGACATATAGAGACTTGGATATGTAGAGACGATGACATATTACAGAGACGTGGATATGTAGAGACGGGGACATATTACAGAGACGTGGATATGTAGAGACGGGGGCATATTATAGAGACTTTGATATGTAGAGACGTTGACATATAGAGACGTGGATATGTAGAGACAGGGACATGTTATAGAGACGTGGATATGTAGAGACGGGGACATATAGAGACGTGGATATGTAGGGACGGGGACATATAGAGACCTGGATATGTAGAGACGGGGACATGTCATATAGAGACGTGGGTATATAGAGACAGGGGCACAATGACAGACACACAGAGAGGTGGACACAGAGCACATTAGACTGATCCCGGATTATGTACTGCAGCACCCTCGCCCTCCCCCCCCTTCCATTATCTCCCCTCCTCACCCAATACTGATATACTATAAATCCCTTTGGCCGAGAGAGTGGGGATGTACCCTGGGCAAGGCGTCTCCACTATAAGCAAATTGTAGACCCAGCTTGTCGGAATAGCAGCTTGTACAAATGTTGTACAAATGTCTCTTTCAATGATCTGTTGGTGCTCTTTGGCTTTCAGAGTGAAGTAGTGTCAGACTCTGTAATAGACTGGATTATTTTGCTGGCAAAGTTCTACATTTTATAAATGTAAACTGCAGGAAACATTGCCCTCCTTAATAGTATTTATCAATATTCTAAAACATAGATACGTGACTGAAAAATATGCTGATTGCATTGAACATAAGAAATATTCCTTTAATGGTGCCTGGCTGCCTTATCTTCCATTATTCTCTATTGGATAACTGATAAATGTGTATAACTATGAACAATTGTAGTTCTAAGGGGGGGGAAGTGGTCCGAAACTTACGTTTTCCTGCTGACAGGCGGAGTCTGTACAGTTGGCTATGGAAGTGAACAGCGAAGCTGTGGCCAGAACCACCTCTGCAAAGAACACGTGTACATAAAATACAATGGCAAAACATGAGATTCATACATAACAAGAGGCAAAGCCTACAAGGCTCACGTCTGATTGTTATTACTATAGCAGGCATGGGAATTCCCATGACAATTCCCATGGCTGTATAGAGAGAATACTGTTATGTAGACACTTGTGCATCTGAAAACAGAATTAATTTTTATTTTACTGTGTAAATTAAAATTATTTCTATGCACCCCTACCCCTTTCTTTAAAATTTAATTATATGTATGCGCATGTAACATAGTAGAGCCCTATTTTTATTTTTGGCAAACAAGTAAAATTGAAAAGCATATTGACCAAGCTTTCAGAAAAAACCCATAGTGACCAATCCCCCCCCCCCCCCCCACACACACCCCCGCCGGGGTAAGGGGGGTCTACGGACACCTGTAGTAGGCATAGTCTTTGCCTGTGGGTCTAAGCCTCTTACTCTTAGAAAATTAATAATTGAAGTTGCGTGATCTGTTACTGTTTTAAACTGATTGTTCATGCGATGAAAACTTGTTCCACATCATCTACATTTCTGTAAGATATTTTATATTAGTCCTAATATTTTATTTTCGTTTCGTTAATCCCCCCCTCCCTCTGCCACAAAGCAAAGGTCAAGGTCACAGCCAGCAAGCTCATCCATGTTTATCTTCCCCTGTACAGTCTTTGCTCATGGTGATCAATCGTCTAGGCCTAACAAAGGATTCGTACGTCGAAGGCAGTGAAATCGACGAACCCTGGATTTTCCGTATATTTTTTTTCAAGACTGAAATGAATGTGGGCTAAATGTTAAGTACGTCGTCTTGATTATGAGGTAAGGCATGGACTCTAGGCCTAGGCCTTGTTGCCGGAAGTGCAGTAGGCTAAGTTATGCGCAGAGATGATGAGCAAATGAACACGAACAACCGTTACTCAAAGGCGCAAATAAAGCTAAACAACCGGGCCGTCAACGCACACACTCGGTACATCCATTTGTTACAGAAAATATAAGTTGACGACGTTAAAATGTACCTATTTGTACACACCTGAAGTCTTGTGTTTCTTTTTAAAGAGCGTTTTTGTATATCTAATGGAGAGTCTTCTTTCCAGTATCTCCTACTCGGTACAACACAACAGTAATCTCTGCAACAAATGATTTTCTTTCTTTTGTTCCATACCGATGTATCTGACTGCTTTGATCGCCATGACTTGAAGGCTCACGTCAAAATCAAGTATCCTGCTAACTTTAACCCTCTAACATCTTATGTTTTTTTGAGAAAATGACAACGTTAAAGTTTCAGTGGAGAGTGAGAGTCTTCTTTAGTTTGAAGAGTGTGACTGAGTCAAGGTTAAAGGTTGCACAACAGTAATCTCTGCAACAAATGATTATCTTTATTTTGTTCTTTATCAATGTATCTGACTGCTTTGATCGTCGTGACTTGAAGGCTCACGTCAAAATCAAGTATCCTGCTAACTTTAACCCTCTAACGCCTTATATGTTTAGAGAAAATGACAACGTTAAGGTTTTGAGTTAAGGTTAAAGGTCGGGGCCACGGACGCAACACACACACACACACACACACACACACACACATACACACACACATACACACAGACACACAACCGAACATGTACGATACTATAGACTCATTTTGTTTTAAAAAACGACGTGAGCCAATAAAAATCTATACAATTTGCTTTGATAAGAAAACCTTTGGTGTCCAATGTCTTTATTTGTGAACCTCAGAAACAAACTCAGTTATCATTGACTTTTTAGAATTGTTCTGTGTTCTGAAAAGAATCTAAATTTTAAAATAAGTGTTCACAAAAGGTTGCTTACGTTTTCCTATGGCAATTTTCTCTTCAGTTGTCCACGTGTCAGCGCTGGCCAGTTTTTCCACTGTTGAGTTGATGGTTGTAGCGTGAGCATCCTGGACACCGACACACACACAGACACAGACACGCACGCACGCACGCACGCACGCAACACATGCACGCACGTATACACGCACGCACACGCACACACACACACACACACGCGCGCGCACACGCACACGCACACGTACACACACACACGCACACGCACACACACGACAGACTGTTGTTCAATAAAGCACTACTTATGCACAATATTGTAAATTGGAATGCTCCGAAAAAGCTTAAAAATGCATTTTAGGTTAACACTCAGACATAATCATTTATCTTTTCCAAGGCCTAGGAATAACCTCTATAAATCTAGAGAGATCAAACTACATGGTGGTTTTTTGTGTTCAAAGTGACAGAGAGAAATTTAAACAAAACAAGTGTTTTTCTTGACTAAAGAGCGTGTTTAATGTGACTGATCAATAGTGTTTTTGTTCAGTAAAGAGCGTGTTTAACCCTTTCACCGCCAAAGTCGCATTTTAGCACCACAGTGATTTAACACGTATGCCAGTAAAAGGCATGAAATTGGGGTCTATTATCCAAAGGCCCTATTGTCTCAGTTTTGGGAAGTAAGGATAGACCTTAATATTTTATATATGTCACAGAAGAATCCCCAATACTGCAGACAGATTTTGTTCTCTACCCAGGTAAATTTAATGGAATTTTTTGTCTGAAATATGGATGGCGGTGAAAGGGTTACTGTGGAAAAAACACTCTATAAATCTAGTTTCTTATACTCTGCTGGGACCTTGTGGAACAGCCTGAATGCTAGCTTAAAGATAATTAAAAAACAAAAAACAAGAACTATTATTCTTTAATCAGACTGGTGTGCGTCTATGCGTAATATGTAAAGCGCACTGAACCCCATAAACAATAATTACACCCTGAAAATGAAAGTCAAACAAAGCATCTTTATTTATTTATTAAGAACATTTACATAGCGCATACCTTTAAGCTCTATGCGCTTTACAATATCGCTAGAAAATTAAAACGAATAAAAGGCATATAACATACACGCACACAAGCACACACATATACACACACACACACGCACGCACACACACACGCGCACGCGCAAGCAAAACACATGCAGAACATAATTATAGACATTATATACAGATCATTGAATTAAGAAAATCAAAGATATAAATGTACAGACATACCCATGCAAGCAATCCAAAACATAAATTGTAATAAAAAAAACCCGGTAAAGGCACCCCCACCCCCCTGCATTTCTCGGTTAATAAAGAAAGGGTTGCACACAATCGCACACGCATTAGTCCAAACATGCACATACATACGCACGCACACTCATAGACACCACACACACTCACAGAATCCCATTATCATTCATTTCACGCGAACAAATATGCAAGCAAGGAACAAATATGTCCGCTAAGTAAATAGCTTGATAATAAGAATCACATGTTGCCTACAACATGCCATTAAAAATAACCATGCAAGAATGCGTGCAGAAGAGGACAGTCCCTATGCGTACGCCTATTAAACCCACCCTTGAGCATTAACTTAAGGACATATCCTGCACCTGGCGACCTAATGAGAAAAATTCTGAAACTTTGCACCAGATATATATTTCATGAAAGGAATTCAGAAATGAAAAAAAAATATTGGTCACTGTGCTCGTTTTTGAGTTATTGCCCTTTAAAAATGGCGTTTTCACAAAATGGCCAGAATAGCGTTATGTTGAAATAAACAGCTTTTCCTCCCATTTACAATCAATTGTCTGACTAATAGTAGCAATATTTGGGAAGTACATTCATAGGAGATAAAATCATGACAAAAACTATGTATAATATATTGTTATGTTCAATAATATTTTGATTAATTGACAAAAAGTGAGCCAAAAAGTAATAAAAATGTCATGTTTTTTACATAAAATCGTCCACGAAAAATATAATCCCCAATGACAACTTTACAAAAAAATAAACTAACAAAGACAACTCACTAATAAACAAAATAAGCTAATAAAAAGGATAGGTCACCGAACTACTTTTACCGTTATTGACGTTTTTCTAACCCTACTCAAATTACGAAAAAGAGGATGACATGTAAAAGGACATTTTCTTGATATACTTTCCGGGCCTACTTTTCATATCCATGCTCGTGTCTTTTTTGGACCCACACTAACCAACCCTCCAATAGGAATTGTTCGGAAATAATTAAGGGGAGTAATTTCATGGTGTGTGGGAAGTGATCTTGACAAATTCAATCGGTCAAACAGGGGAAGTTACTCTACCCTCAGGTAGATCCCCAGCTCTCGCCTCGTGTGTTTGAGCAGACAAACACCACTTAGAACACCGTGCGTCATTTTAAACTTTGTCATTTACATTTTTACGTCACATTTTGCAAGTTTTATTAGTTTGTGGCCACCCCTATTTATAAAACAAAATGTTTGCAAGTCGCTGACTCGCATCTTGCGGTTTCAAGCTTCGACGCCATTGTTGCATTGTTGCTATGGTATTTGACCGAGTAATGGAGGTAAACAACTCTAATTTTCACGAAGTGCTCTCCCCTAGTTTTATTTCTCTCCCAAAAATCGTCTATTAGCCGACCAGGAATAATACACTATGCGGTCAAAACGGGCAGACAGACAAACAGGGACATTCAGACAGACAGACAGACAGACATACAGACTGACTGACACACAAGCGCGATAAGAAAGAAACGAGATGGACTGCGTGATTCTTTTAGAATTGGACAAGAGACAAACAAATTACGAAAGGACAAGTGACCTACAATAAACTGATCATTATTTTAGTTTTATCTTACAAAATAAAACGATTGTAAAATGCGATGCAGCCTGTTGTTAGTACTGTCTATATGTGTTGAGTACTTTTATAACTTTCGCCTCGGTTTGTTGTACTCCTGTCTATATATATATATTTTGTTGCTGCAAAAGTGTGTTAATAAATTATTTGTTTAAACCAGACAGACACAAACAGATAAACAAACTAACGAACCTTCACATTACCAGTGCTACACCAAGGATAGAAAGAAGATACTAGGACGAACTGCATTGAAACAAGAAAATCAATAATAGGACGAAACTGTTCTGGCTCTCGCAGAAATCATCAGGACAACAATGTCTGCCAGTGTAGAACACTTGTCCCGAAAGGGCGGAACACAATAGGACCTTTTCAATGTTAATTGGACTGCATCCTATGGCCTGGGTGCCGGGACATCGCTGCATGAAGGTTATTATGAATGACAAAGATACACCTGGGGGTGTGCTGATGGGACACGGTTGGTTGGTTCTTATTGCTTCCGATAGCGGATCTTCTTCTTCCTCTTCCGATTGGGGATGTTTATTCTGCCCCCACGCCCAAAGTCCACGCCCAAAGACTGCTATTTTGCGCACAGGATGCATGCTTTGTGAGTTCGTGTCATCCATTCCACAGGCACAACACGGCCTACTCCTACCGAATAGGTGGAATGGGCTTTAGCGTGTGTGCAAGATCTCGTGCGTGCGTTCGCACACGGGACCTTGATTTAAGGTCTCATCCAAAGGACCAGGAACTAGGAGTAAAGTATCTTTCCCAAGGACACAACACCGCGAACGGAGCTGGGTTCTTCTTCTTCTTCTTCTTCTTTCGCTCAGAAGTTTCCTGTCATATGAGTGTAGATGCGTCGTGCTGCCGTTATGCGCCTAACAAATAAATAGTTAGGCGCCCAAGCATGTCCGAATTCGGCGGAAGAAATCTGTGTAAGAATTTACAGAAAAAGGCAGGAGAATGGACCGGTAAGATAGAAAGATAGCAGATGACAGTAAGCAAAAGGAAAAGGCAGAGTCAAAGAGAGTGACAGATTTGAGGAAGTTACAAGCAAAGAACTTCCAGAAGGTGGGGGACTATTTGTACGAAAGACCCCCCCCCCCCCCCCACACACACACACACACCCCGGTATCCCCACGGGGGAGGAGCTGGGTTTGAACCAGCGTCCTCGAAAACCCGTTGGATTACGAGCCGGCGACTCTAACCAACTACGCCACGGCGCCTCCTGGTGAAGGGTCTGCTACACTGCACACGATTCGCTGTCAATGCGATGCGATTGTGACGATGTGGGTCATGATTCACGTGAAATTTATGTATTGGGTCAACTTGAGTATAGTGAACGAAAATAGCAGAATGATTCTTTTTAGACGGAAGTACGTATTTCACGCGAATCTCATCACAATCGCATCGCATTGAGATCGGGTCGTATTGTAATAAATGTAGCAAGCCCTTTAGACTGGATGTTAGAACAGCGACCTACAGAGAAATAGACCGGTAAGACAGTTAGCCACGAACAGACAGACAGACCGACTAACAGACAAAGTGACAGGCAGACTGACAATCGGACAGACAGACGGACAGACACAAGTTTAATAGAGAGGCAACAATACCAGCTCAGCAGGGTTGGAGGCAAGGTCCCCAGCCTGTTGCTGAATGTCGGAGAGCGTGTTGTTGAGCGTCTCGGTGGCAGCGGCTGTGTCACTCATGTCCACGCTGGCTATGGTAGACTGCAAAGCAAAACAATATATATATATATATATATATATATATATATATATATATATATATATATATATATTATACATCTGAAGAAAAAAACACAACAAATCCTGGGTAAGTTCTAATTTTACTCCAAGCTTTCGAGGGGGTAACCCCTCTTTTTCAAGGTACAGAACTAACAAAGGTAGAAACACCTTTTATGCTTTTATTCATTTTATATTATATATATAACAAATATATTTTTGAACGAATGGTCTGTAAGTTGTACTTCACACGTCCCTCGTGTTTACGATCCTCGATTTCAAAGAACCCTTTAGTTGTTTTACGTCCTCTTTGACTTTAAGAAAGCCCATATGGGACATAAGATTCGATTTCAAAGTCTGAATTTTTCAATTTTATGGACATAATCCGAGGCTGATCGTAGCCCTGACTCGAACCTTTCTGACAATGCCATCTGGTTTAAACGTTTTATTGTCTTTACATAACAAACATACAAAGCAACAAAACTGAAGCAACAACAAGCTAGTCTTATGGCGTGCTCAGTATAAGAAAAAGTGCATATCAGACAATGTTGACGGATTGAAATAATTATATATTGCCATCTCTGTCTCTGCCCTCCCTCTTTCTCACCGTATCT
>CM065700.1:40867686-40873506 GCA_017654935.2 Phymorhynchus buccinoides | reverse complement strand
ATATGATGTTTATATATTTGTTCTGTTCCCATTATAAGGGCATTGGCATGATGATAAAAAAAAATCATTTCATATCTACTATCTATCATATCGATATCGCCTCTCGTCTCACTGGCAGCATATCTGTGACTTTCTGTCTTAACGCGCGCCGGGCAGCGCGCGTGCGTCGTGGTGTGCGTGTGCGCGCGCGCGCGTGTGTGTGTGTGTTGTGTTTGTGTGTGTGTGTGTGTGTTGTGGTGTTGTGTTGTGTTGTGTTGTATCCATAATCCATACTTTTGGGATTAATGGCCCCGCTCTTTCGTGGTTCTCCTCTTACCTCTCTGATCGTTTTCAAACAGTTATGGTTAATGGTCGTCAGTCTGAACAGGTTATACTTTCTTGTGGAGTCCCCCAGGGGTCAGTGCTTGGTCCTGTCTTGTTTACTTTTTATGCGTCATCTCTTGCCAATGTCATCGACCAACACAACATGAAACATAACTTCTATGCAGATGACGCCACAAGCTCCTCCAAATAGTACAGCTCCTGAAGATATCGATTCCACCAGTATTCTTTCAGAAAGTAACAACTGTTAATATTGATATTCAAAATTGGATGGTTACAAATAAACTTCAGTTAAATGGTAAAAAAACCGAAGCAATGCTTGTTGGAACAAAAAAAAAAACTAGCTTCTGTTTCCATAGAATCAATCCAACTAGCTAACAATATCATTCCCCTCTCTCAGACTCAATCAAAAACTTAGGTGTCACTTTGGACAACACTCTTTCCATGCAGAAGTTTCCTGACTCAGACCTGTCAGTCTTGCTACTATCAAATTCGCTGCATTGGTTATATTCGTAAATATCTCTCTGATGAATCCACAGCAAAACTTGTTACTTCCCTCATCCTATCTCTTGTTGACTACTGTAATGCTCTTCCTTCTGGCCAATCAGTCTCTTCTCTATCTTGTCTCAAACATATTCAAAACACAGCTGCTCGTCGTGTCCTTAGGGAAAAAAAGTTCGACCACTTTTAGTCTCTCTTCTCCGTTCTTTGCACTGGCTATCTGTCGCAGACAGAACTGAGTATAAATTAAACACACTTTGCTGTAAATCTATTCATAAAGCTGCTCCATCATACTCTCTGTGATAATATTTCCATCTATACGCCAGCTAGCACTTTATGTTCAGGTTTCTGACTCTCTTTCTCTCCAGATCCCTAGTAGGTATAAGCTTTCAATTGTTGGTCGGCGCTCTTTTGCTGTCTCAGTACCGACTTCCTGGAACAAACTTCCTCTTTCCCTCTCAGTGTCAGCGACCGAACCACCCCTATCAGCCTTTCAAATAAAACACTCAAAACTCACCTGTTCCCCCGTCTTTGAGGCTCCACTCTCTTTCTCTTCTCCCTTTACGTCTGTTTCTGCTGTATAAACCGTTTATGTCATACGTTTGGTGCTCAGCTTAGTATTTTTGCATTTTCTGTTTGACTGCGTTATGAATGCTAACGTGTGTGTGCGCTTCGATTTTATTTATATCCAGATTTAGCACCCTATAAATACTGTATTATGTTGTATGGTTGTGTGAGAGGGAGAGAAAGCGAGCTCGAGAAGAGACAGAGAGAGAGAGGAGAGAGAGAGAGAGAGGAGAGATAGAGGAGAAGAGCGAGAGAGAGAGAGACAGAGAGAGACAGACGAAACGAGAGAGAGACAGAGGGTAGTTTCAATCACCGCTCTTCCAGTCATGCGTTTAGACGACAACAAACACTAAGTGAATAGGGGTGCATAGCGCTAATCGCTAACGTATCGAAAGACCTACCCCCGCCGCGGGTTGTTACCAACTACTACCCGATAATGTGATGGGGTGTGGTAAGGGGTAAGGGATAGGGATAAGGAGGAAGTTGATGAGGAATTGGGGGTGATGATGAGCACACACCATGCAGGCCAAACATATAGAGGGAAACCAGACAGTTTGGTTTAGCGACTTTTTGTTTATTTATTAGGAATAAGACTAAGAAAGACAGTGCAGCAAATAAGATCCTGCAACAATACAAAATATACAAGCATAAGTATAAAAAAGAAATAACATTGATTAGGTATGATTGTAGGCCTTGTGCCATAGCACTCAATGTTAATCAGCATGAGGAAATGCACAGTCACAACAGTGGAAGGAGCTCACTGTATGACTTAAATAGCATGATTAAACTGACACTGACACAAGCCTAGCTGGGGTTTGGAAACATAACATAGGCCGGTTCTACCTGACCCTATGCTTGCTTAACTCATACACAAACATTTGAGTTCATGTGAGTTAACCCAAACCAAGCATTGTAACACTGACATCATCAGATGCTATGTTACTAAAAAAAATAGACTACTCATCAAAGTAGGCTGATCAGTTTTAAGTGGAAAACTGACTAAAGGCAAATATAGGCCTATTGAGAGTTTGTCATTGAAGTAGCGAGAAACTCAGTCAAAAGAGAATGCCTTATTTAGTTATTAATACTATAGTAGCAGTTTTTACCTTTTCCCAAATTCCTTTCACATTCTCTCTCCCCTTATTAACACCACACTAGGCTATTTTTAGTATTATAATTAATTTAGAGTATCAGCACACACCCTGATAGTAGGCCTATGAATTAAATAGTGCAAAGTAGGCCTACACCATAGCATGGTATAATATTGATAGCATGGAAATGAGCAAGTTAGGCCTTTAAACAATATGTAGGCAAAGTGCCCCTTCATTGTTTACATGTAATGTATAGTAAATTCACGTCACACACGAGTGGATGTGAGGATGGAACAGACCAATCAGAATGTTATAATTGTCAGTCTCTAGACAACATAGGCCTAGCACCTAGTTTATGAATAAATTGACGTCACAATGGTTCGGTGACAGGAATAGCACAGTTTTCCCGTTCTGTAAAAGGAGTACAGTGACAAGGTTAGATCACTGATTAAATTAAACAACATGTAAAACAACAGTTTGTAGGTAAAACAAATTAAACAATAAACACTGGCTTAGATTACTTACAGCTAGGAGCAGGGATCAGTGCTCAAACACTGTAGGTCATCACACAGGCGCATCTGCAGATCGAGTGGCTAGTAGGCCTATCTACTCTGGTCAACTGACGCGACCAGCCGGCGGTCAAATTTGAATTAGGGGAAGACGGGGTAAAAAGCGCATGGGCGGGTAAGAAGCCCACTCCAATTATCTCATGAAATAAAGAAAATTTCAGTCACATTTTGCCCATGAGACGAATGTTAGACATCTAGCATTCGTCTCATGGGCAAAATGTGACTGAAATTTTCTTTATTTCATGAGATAATTGGGGTGGGCTTCTTACCCGCCCATGCGCTTTTTACCCCGTCTTCCCCTATCAGCCTGCCTTAGCATGTGACCTGTTCAAATTTGAATTTGAATAAAGCCCTGTGACTAAAAAGGAGACAACGCAATTACGTCGTCTGCTGACACGATAACACTGGGTGTCAAAACTAGTCAATTGCAATTGGGCTGTCTGTTGACATGGCAACAGAGGCATGTCTAAAAATAGCGCAACTGACCGTCTGCTTTGAACAGTCTTGTGACCAGTAGACTAGGCTATGATGAATAATTAGTGACGAGTGGGTCACTCGGTCACACACAGATAAACAATTAATGATGACTGTGCCAATCTGTCAGATCGAATTCCGACAGACTATAACCCTAACCCTATTCCTAACCCTAACCCGAACCCTTTTCATAACCCAACCCTATTCCTTACCGTGAAAATCTGCTTAACGTCCTCCGGTCTGGAACAGACACATACGGGACATTAGTAGATATACAGATGGTGGGAACGATCCTGGAGGCAATGCCCGGAGGCAGCGCAACACCAGTAAATAAGTTCCGAATTTGTAACAATACAGATGTAAACTCCTTAACTAACTTTAACCCGATTTTAACCCTAACCCTTATTACTTGCTGTAGTGATTTAGCCCGGTAGTGTTATCGATTACATCGTGATAGCCGTACCGATTTATCTTAGTAGTGTTATCGATACGTAGCGATAGCGGGATGTCCCCTTGAAGAGCCACCCAGTGGAAGTGGGATCGAATTACCAGTAGGACATTGTTTTTGTATTTTTTGTTCATTTCTCTCTGGAACCAGTGTTTCCCCTTCGAAAGTCCCGACACGCATAGTGTTTCTGACGTCTATAAGTCTTTGTTTACTGAGAGAGAGAGAGAGAGAGAGAGGGGGGGGAGAGTAAACAGAGAGACAGAGATAACGGACTGGGAGGACGAGTGAGAGAGAGGAGACGCGGAGAGACTTTGACTGGAGAGAGATGAGAGAGAGGAGAGAGAGAGAGAGAGAGACAGAGACGAGAGAGAGAGAGAGAGAGGGAGAGAGAGAGAGAGAGAGAGAGAGAGACAGAGATATATATAGAGAGAGATGCGCGCAGGCAAACAAACGCACACACACTCAAAGACACACACATACACACACACGCGCGCGCGCGCACCTACCCCCTTTTAATTGCATGCGCGCGCACATAGGCTACGCACACACACACGCACTACAAACACAAACACATGCACACCGTAGCAAACACACGCACACTGTGACATGCAATACGCAAAACCACCAGCAAAAAGCGTGCAAGCACGCCATCCCTCCCCTCACCCCCACCCCAACACACACACACACACACACACACACACACACACACACACACACACACACACACACACAACACACACACACACACTGTTTCGTACAGAGAGAGAGAGGAGAGAGAGAGAGAGAGAGAGAGGGAGAGGGAGAGAAGAGAGAGAGTAGAGAGAGACGGAAGAGAGAGAGAGATGAGAGAGACTGAGAGAGAGAGAGAGAGAGAGAGAGAGAGAGAGAGAGAGGAGAGAGAGAGAAGAGAGAGAGGAGAGAGAGAGAGGAAATTGGATAAAGCTGAGACAGCTTTTTTCTTTGCACCGTTGCCCTGCGGGCAAACCATGCCAAGAAAAAAACTAACATATAAACACGTGGAGACAAAGATGGCAACAAAATATAATTACATTTTTACATTTAAATAACAATTTAAAACACAACTAAACAGAGAGAGAGAGAGAGATAGACACAGAGAGAATGAGAGAGAGAGAGGAGAGAGAGTGGGAGAGAGAGAGAGAGAGAGATGATGAAGAGGATAGAAGAGAGAGAGAGAGAGAGAGAGAGTGAGAGAGAGAGATAGCTGAGAGAGAGAGAGATGAGAGAGAGGAGAGAGAGAGTAGACGAGAGAGAGAGATGAGAGAGAGAGAGAGAGAGAGAGAGAGAGAGACCTCAAAACTCAAACTCAAAAATGTTTTAATGTTAGACCTCCGGCCTATAACATTGACGTTCGTTCGTTGGTTCTCTCTCTCTCTCTCTCTCTCTCTCTAACCCTCTAGAAGAGATCTCTCTCTCTCTCTCCTCTCGTCTCTCTCTCTCTCCTCTCTCTCTCTCTCTCTCTCCTCTCTCTCTCTATCTATCTCTCTCTCTCTCTCTCCTCTCTCCATCCCTATCTCTCTCTCTCTCTCTCTCTCACTCTCGATCTCCCTCCTCTCTCTCTCTCTCTCTCTCCCTCTCTCTCTCTCTCAACAAAAAAACTCTCCTGTCTCTCTTCTCCCCCCCCATCTCTCTCTCTCTCTCATCTCTCTCAATTCTCGATCCTCTCTCTCTCTCTCCTCTCTCTCTCTCTCTCTCTCTCTCTCTCTCTCTCTCCTCTCTCTCTCTCTCTCTCCATTTCTTTCTTCTTTTTAATTGCTTTGGTTTTTCAACATAATCGATTGATTTTTTTGGTTGTTGTTAACTGTTTCATTGAGTTATCGTTTATTTGTGT
>CM065700.1:40857686-40862686 GCA_017654935.2 Phymorhynchus buccinoides | reverse complement strand
CTATGGTACCGCCACAAGTTTTAAGCTTTTTGTAAAATGCGCACCGGCTGCCTAATCTTAATGGAGTAAAATTCCACGAGTTATCCTGGGCATGTATTCACGTTGAGATAGCTGAGACTTAGCATGATGCTAACTTAGAAGCTCTTCCAAATTTCCTATAGGATTTAATAGGACTTTTGGAAAAGCTTCTAAGTTAGCATGATGCTAAGTCTCATGCTATCTCAACGTGAATACAGGCCCTGGGACATTAATTCACGTTGAGATAGCATGATGCACTTAGCATGATGACTAACTTAGAAGCTCTTCCAATGTCCTATAGGATTTAATAGCACTGACTTTTGGAAGAGCTTCTAAGTTAGCATTCATGATGCTAAGTCTTATGCTATCTCCACGTGAATACAGGCCCTAGCCATTAAGCCTCTCTGTGAGAATTTGGGTTGCTCCCACATGGAGCGAGAGCGCGTCGCAGCCAGAGGCCGCGCCACCCTCTCTGTTTATTTAAAAAATTTGTTTGCGATTCTTTTATCACTGATGAGGGGTGGTCTTAAATTGTGACCAAATGTTCAACTTTTCTATGTTGCCACTGGGGCTTAGAGAAATAATAGAGTGTAGGGAATACGAGGACTCGGTTTATCGTCTTCATCCGAAAGTCTCCACGTTCAGACCGTTAAGGCCTAGTACAGAAGGAGAGGAAAAAATCCCCTGGCACCCAGATCGAACTCGGGTTTACTTGACACGAAATGAACGTCGATACCATGTGTGCCACTCTACAACACATGTGAGCTAGAGAGAGGATTGGTGTGATGAAATGAATAAGGCGGAGGAACTTCTCGTAATTAACTCCCTTTTACCAAAGTTATTAATGGCACCTATTCGCCTAGCAAAGTGAAAGTAGTAATGTTGCCACAACAACACAGACCCAAGTTACATCCTCAATTGTATGCACACTCATCCTCATTCTCATTGAGAAGGAACTTGGGTCTGTGTTGTTGTTGCAACATTACTACTTTCACTTTGCTGGGCGAATAGGTGCCATAAATAACTTTGGTAAAAAGGGAGTTAATTACGAGAAGTTCCTTCCCCTTATTCATTTCACCTTTGTTCTTTTCGTTCGTTTCATGCCCCCCCATAATTGCCCCTTCCCCCCCCCCCCCCCTCTTTTTCAAGTTGCTACGGCTCGTTGCATAACAGTACAAAACTGCTAAAAGAATGTAAAAAACATGTCATCATATATTGAAAGGCTAGGACACCTAAACTTACATTCTCTTAACCCTTTCACCGCCAGCCATATTTCAGCCAAATATTTCCATTATTTTACCTGGGTAGAGAACTAAATCCATCTGCCGTATTGGGGATTCTTCTGTGAGATATATAAATACGGTCTATCCTTACTTCCCAAAACTAAGAAATAGGGCCTTTGAAAATAGGGACCCAATGTGATGCCTTTAGTGACATAGGTGTTAAAATCCCTGTGGTGCTAAAATGCCGACCTTGTCGGTGAAAGGGTAAAGGGTAGGAGGTTGAGAGGCAGCCCTTATACAAAACTTATAGATCTTCCATCGCATCTGATGACATCAATTTTCAAACTTTCTTTCTGTTCCCACAATTTAACATCACTGGAAAGTCAGAAGGCAAAATTGTATTAGACATTGTCAAAGTAAGAGAAGGAAATTTTCATTTTCTTACACAGTGCTGTTCATTGAATGAACTAAATATAACATTCAGTTGCCAGAACATATTAACACCTTTAAAATCTCTGGATTCCAGTCAGAATTTTCAGAGTCTTTAACGAATTTGAATGATTGTCTTCAAAATCTTGCTCAGACCCAAAATAATTATGCAATGTCATTGTAAAGAAGGGACGTTATATAGGCCGTCGAGGTAGGCTTAAGAAGCTGTCCCTACTACTACTATACTACTACTACTACCACTACTAATACCTACTACTACTACTACTACTACTAATATATACTACTACTACTACTTTATTCTAGGGGGGAAGACGGGGTAAAAAGCGCATGGGCGGGTAGAAGCCCACCCCAATTAATCTTCATGAAATGAAGCAAATTTCAGTCCATTTGCCCATGAGAGAGCGTTAATGTCTAGCATTCGTTCTCATGGGCAAATTTGACTAAAATATTTTTTAATTTCATGAGATAATTGGGGTGGACTTCTTATCCGCCCATGCGCTTGTTACCCCGTCTTCCCCTACAGAGACTACTTACTACTACTACTATACTAAACTACTACTACTACTACTACTACTACTTATACTACTACTAATACTACTACTAATAAAACTACTACTACTACTACTACTACTACTACTGCTGCTGCTGCTGCTGCTACTACTACTCCTCCTCCTACTACTACCTCCTCCTCCTCCTCCTCCTACTACTACTACTACTACTACTACTACTACTCCTACTACTACTACTACTACTACTCCTACTACTACTACTACTACTACTACTACTACTAACTACTACTACTACTATAACTGAGCCACACAGCCATGGAAACCCGCCAAGTGTCAAGATGTGCGCAACTCATCACATATGTGACAATACTAATTGTAGCTGCTAGTGCTAATGTTGATCATTATTCCGTAACGTTATGGGTTGTTGCCATGAAAAATTCACAGCGTCACGCAGTAATGACTGCTTTGGCTAAACCGTCAACGAACAGCCCTGTCAAGGTCGCTTCAAGTCCAATGCATATATTTTATTGTTGAATGTTATCGTTATGTTGTTATCCCACTTTCGTTTTTAAATGATTGTTTTAAACTCGTGGAGGACCAAATTTACTAAAGATGTAGAATGCGCTTGTGGTCACTCAATATCAATTCAACACATTCTTTTAGAATGTCCATTATTATCATTGTTATGCAATCTATCTGGGATACAAGTTGCAAAAGATTGGAACTTTAAAAGATGTCGTTTACAGTCATGAAATGATCAAAATTGCTAGTCTTATCCAGCTCTGGAACTGCAAGATTACTATAGTTCATGAGTTAATTAACTTTAATTCTGTTTTCTTTGGGGTTTTTAAAATTTATTTTGTTCCCCCTCCACATTCACAGACATAAAATCATATGCATAGTTACACTCACTCATGCACACGCACTCATACTCACATACATACACACACACGCACACCACACATACACACGCGCGCACTCACGCACACATACTAATGTTTAAAAAAATATATATAATAGTCTAATATCACCATTGTGTGAACAGACTTAAAATAAAATCAGTCAGTCAATCAATCAAATATGAACTTAATGTACTTTAAAAATCTTAATTTCTTCAGTGTTACGTAGTTTATGTAAACAAAATCATTGTCACTTCCGTTCCCCCAACTGCTCAACCTCCACACAGCGGTTCCTAGTATTCTGTTTTCCCAAACGATTTATTTGTATGTTTTCTCACTGTTGTGTCAGTAAAATGTAATTATAAGTTGACGACGTTGATCTTACAAACATTTTCTGTTCTTGAATAAAGTGTTGCATAGTTTTTAGACGCCAGTCTGACTTTGCTTACGTCCATGTGATACGCCCATTTGGTAGTGAAGAATGAATGAATAAAAAATGGTGTTTTACGTCCTCTCGGTCATAGACACATATGGGACATTTGTAAATACAAAGATGGTGGGAACAATACTGGGGACAATGCCCAGAGGCAGTGCCACACCAGTAAAGTTCCGATTTTTTAAAATAATACAGATATGCGTAGCGGTAACCACGCCTCGGTAAAACCTCATCGGCTATGGTGCCACTACAGCATGCCCATTTGGTAGTACAGTGAAACCTCCCTTATAAGACCTCCTCCATTATAAGACTCCCTCCCACATAAGACCTACTTCTCTGAGACATAGCCCTTCTTTGTAAGTATTAAAATTACCTCCCTTATCTCCCCGTGGGGATACCGGGGGGTCTTTTGTATAAATAGTTCCCCCACCTTCTGGAAGTTCTGCGCTTGTAACTTCCTCTAATCTGTCACTCTCTTTGACTCTACCTTTTCCCTTTGCTAACTGTCTACTATCTTTCTGCCTTGCCGGTTCATTCTCCTGCCTTTTTTCACGAAACACTTTCAAAAACATTTCTTCCAGCCGAAGTGGGACTTGCTGGGCCTAAATATTTCTTAGTTAGGCGCATAACGGCAGCATGACGCATATGCGCTCATAATTGACGGGAAACTGTCTGAGCGATCGAAGAAGAAGAAGAAGAAGAGAAGACCTCCCATATAAGACCCCTCCCTTATAAGACCTCATTTTGGTTGATTTTTTGTTAAAGGTCTTATAAGGGAGGTTCCTCTGTACGTCTAGACTTGTCAAAGGCAGGCATGCATGCCTTCACCAGTTTGTCGTTTCCGACTATGACTGCCAGAAAGCATAACATAGGCAGGCCGGCGGCTGCTACTCCGGATGGCTGGGTTAGAATTCGTTAATAGTGTTATTGACTTGCCCAGAGTACATCCCCACCCACAGCAAAGATGCAGATTCACACACACACACACACACACACACACACACACACACACGCACGCACGCACGCACACAACACGCACACACGCACACGAACACACACACACACGCACACGAACACGCACGCACACACGCACACCACACACACACGCGCGCGCGCGCGCGCGCGCGCGCGCGCGCACGCACGCACACGCACGCACGCACGCACACGCGCACACACACGCACACACAACACGCACACACACACACACACACACACGCGCGCGCGCACGCACGCACACACGCGCACACGTGCGCATGCATATTTGCCGTGGGTGGGGATGTACTCTGGGCATCGCTTAAATTATGGAATTGACCTGACTGTTGATGACAGTTCTATGGCATTAGGTATTAGGTATTAGGTACTTTATAGTCACAGAGGCATCTCTGTGAAATTCGGGTTGCTCCCACCTGGAGAGCGCGTCGCAGCCAGAGGAGGCACCCTTTTTTTTTGCATGCGATTTTTGGTG
>CM065700.1:40807686-40850186 GCA_017654935.2 Phymorhynchus buccinoides | reverse complement strand
CACGTCGAGATCACCAGGAAAACACCCTTTACAGAGATCGCAACACTCACTTTGCTCTGGTTTCCTAGAAATCAAACCCTCAAATCGGCGATTCCTCTTTGGCGGAGGAGCTGTAAGTGAGAAGGCGTGTGACTTCTCTTTTCTAATGGCCGCCTGAGTCGCTTAGACAAAAATCACGAAATTTCCACAATACAAGCCTTTTTATTTTCAGTTTACCAAACGGAGTTTCACTCACAACAAAGGAAATAGCTCCAAATTATTTTTTATTGCACTACAAAGAAGAAAAATCTACTCCACCCACCCTGTCCAAAATGGCTACTCTCTCCGGCAACAACGCCAAGGAGGAATCACCGTTTTGACGGTTTGATTTCTAGGAACCCAGAGCAAAGTGAGTGTTCCGATCCTTGAAAAGGCTGTCTTTCTGGTGATCTCGACGTGTTTCTTGCAAAAACTCATCCGTCAGGGTGTCCCTTTAAATTCAATCGGCTTTTGGGTTTTTTAAAATAGTAAAAACAAGATTTTTTATTATGGACTCATTCAACAGATAGTATTAAAAAGCAGAATTAAGGTGTTTTTTCTCACTATTTTTTTAATACACGTATCACTTGCGCACATGCGCACACCACACACAACTTATAGGCGTACCTGTGCGCGCGCAGAGAGCAGAGAGAGAGAGAGAGAGAGAGAACAATAGTTTAATTTCTATTGGCCACCGGCCCGGTCATTAATAATATTGGTTTTATGGGGGGGGGGAGAGAGAGAGAGAGAGAGAGAGAGAGAGAGAGAGAGGGAGAGAGGGTGGGAGAGAGAGAGAGAGAGAGAGCGAGAGAGAGAGAAGAGAGAGAGAGAGAGAGAGAGAGAGAGCGAGAGAGAGAGAGAGAGAGAGAGAGAGAGAGAGAACTTGAAAACTTGAAAACTTGAACTTTATTTTTCAAGGATAAAGATTTTAGGCAACGCCTAGTCTTCCAGTCTGAGAGAGGGAGAGAGAGAGAGAGAGAGAGAGAGAGAGAGAGAGAGAGAGAGAGAGAGAGAGAGAGAGAGAGAGAGAGAGAGAGAGAGAGAGAGAGAGAGAGAGAGAGAGAGGGTGGGTGGGAAGGGAGACAGAGAGAGAGAGAGAGAGAGAGAGAGAGAGAGAGAGAGAGAGAGAGAGAGAGAGAGAGAGAGAGAGAGAGAGAGAGAACTTGAAAACTTTAAAACTTTAACTTTATTTTTCAAGGATAAAGATTTTAGGCAACGCCTAGTCTTCCAATCTGAGAGAGAGAGAGGGAGAGAGAGAGAGAGAGAGAGAGAGAGAGAGAGAGAGAGAGAGAGAGAGAGAGAGAGAGAGAGAGAGAGAGAGAGAGAGAGAGAGAGAGAGAGAGAGAGAGAGAGAGAAGTTATAATTGAAAAAAAATTCTTTATTTAATAAGGATAGTAGATGAAGTAGATTAGCAGATTCAGCCAGTCCTCAAAACAATAACAAACGAACAAAGAAATAAGCAAAGAGACAATAACATCGAAGTAAAGACGAATGATAACAGAAGAGAGACATGAGAAAGAACATTCGTTCACTCCCATTTCTCACAAATCAGATAATAATAATTATAGACATTCGACATTGGAACCATAATTATGGAGAGAGAGAGAGAGAGAGAGAGAGAGAGAGAGAGAGAGAGAGAGAGAGAGAGAGAGAGAGAGAGAGAGAGAGAGAGAGAGAGAGAGAGAGAGAGAGAGAGAGAGAGACTCGAAACTCGAATGAAACTCGAATGTTTATTGAGGATAACCGAATAAGCACAAACTATGGTGTGTCTTTTTATCAGGTCCTCAGACAAAGCAAGCAAACAAACAACAATTAAACGATAAGCAACAACACAAATAAACTACAATCATCAGAGAGAGAGAGAGAGAGAGAGAGAGAGAGAGAGAGAGAGAGAGAGAGAGAGAGAGAGAGAGAGAGAGAGAGAGAGAGGGGGGGGGGGGTATTTGTTTGCCGTTTTAAGTTGCTCTTAAAAAAATCTAGACAAGAGGGAATGATCCCAAAAATTGATAGCACATCTTAAAAAAAAACCCACCCAAAAACATTGTGTGTGATTTCCAGGGAAAGAGAGCGGCAAAGGTGATATACGGTTGTAAAATTGTCAAGGCAGATCTTGTATATTAGGAACAAACAACAACAACAACAACAACAACAACAACAACAACAACAAAGCAAAAACAAACAAACGAAATCGGATCACAACAGAGCTGCTCCTAGCAGACGATTCGACCCGACTGAACCTTCATCTGAGCATGCGCGAATATATTATCGTATTAGTTGGACATGCGCGTCAAGCATTTTATGAGCAGTGTTATTTTTTAAGCAGACGACAACGTATCGTCGGTGAAATTCACAAACCTCGCATCGCAATTTTGGTAGGTTTGAGAAAAACGAAAGAAAAACATTGTTTTAAAAATTAACCGTGTTTACCACAAGTTATTAACTATGATGAATAACTATGTTGTTCAAGACATTGCGAGTTTAGTCCTGAATTTTGTTAAAATTACTTCTTTTTTTAATACTTGAAAAGAACGAAGATACGTGTTTTTGTCCTTAATATAAGTAGATCTGAATTTGGGACTTAGAGTTTTTCTTCTATTTACACAACCTCATTTACCCCAGATAGAAAGTCGTTAGAGATACGAGCTTTTGGTGGAAGGTAGAGAGCTGACTATGTATCTAACTAAAAAAAAACCCACCAAAGTCGAAATACGAGGTTTGTGCATTTCACCGACATTATATAAAAGTGAAAAATGATGAGTATTTTGATAATAGAAATACAATTTACTAGCACCGTGTGTAAGCCATGAATAGATGAGAACATTGTCAGATTAAGGTCTGTGTACACGTTAACACTATTCACAAGATATTTCTATTTCCTCATGGCAACACAGTGAGCTGCAAGTCATATAAAGAGTGGACTATCACTGTGTTGCCATGGGGAAATAGACATATCTCGTGAATAGTGTTAACGTGTACACAGACCTTAATCATTACGATATTTTAGTCTATGTGCAGTTTATGTTTGCAGGCGAAGCACACCTCTCATTATTTTGGAAGGTAGTCTAGGCCTTTAAAAAAACCCCAAAACGATTCTTGTTGGTGTAGTTATTACACATGTTTTTGATCAGTTTTGATTCAGAGTGTTATGTATGTGAGTTCTGTTTCTATATTAGATAATTAGTTATTATCTTGATTAAAAAAAATTCTTGTTGGTGCTCCCAAACTTCAGCGAGCCAATCAAAATTGTGGGAACAAAAGAACATCAAAAGTCAATATTTTAAAATCTGAGTGAAATTAACTTCAAGGTGAATTCGTAGGCCTAGATTAGTTAATATTCATTACATTTTATTCTCTTTTAGAAAAAAAGTATAAGTGGTATTTTTTTTTACTATGGCAATCATTTC
Source organism: Phymorhynchus buccinoides (assembly GCA_017654935.2). Taxonomy (NCBI): domain Eukaryota; kingdom Metazoa; phylum Mollusca; class Gastropoda; order Neogastropoda; family Raphitomidae; genus Phymorhynchus; species Phymorhynchus buccinoides. The sequence goes on along the minus strand of CM065700.1, from coordinate 40,846,763 downwards.
CAGCAACATGATTATATGTGTGCTAGTATAGAGAGTAGGGTTATAATTAAATAATAACACCCTTATAATTATGGTAATAAGGAGAGAGAAGAGGGAGACTAATCGTGGGCCTGTGTCTTTTTTTCCCGTTTGTGTGTGTGTGTGTGTGTGAGAGAGAGAGAGAGAGAGAGAGAGAGAGAGAGAGAGAGAGAGAGAGAGAGAGAGAGAGAGAGAGAGAGAGAGAGAGAGAGAGATACGAAATACGAATGTTTTATTGAGGGTAAAAAGGATAGCTTCTTTACACCTTGCCCTCTCACTCACACATTCATACCATGCATCAATCAAAGACAAATTGACATAAAACAATCAAGTCAATAAAATGGAACAAAAATTGGCACATGAAATAATTGAAAAAGATATCAAAAATGGGAATAAAAGCAAACATGGATAATACTTAACAGTGGTGAACTTGAATTAGTAGTTTAAATTGAGTACCAAAAAAAAAGGTAAACAATTTTGAGGCAATGACAATTTTTCAGAATAAAACCACTTTTAAGGAAGAACAACAACAAAAACATTATAAGATAAGACGGGAATATGAGAGAGAGAGAGAGAGAGAGAGAGAGAGAGAGAGAGAGAGAGAGAGAGAGAGAGAGAGAGAGAGAGAGAGAGACAGACAGAGAGAGACAGAGAGAGAGACAGAGAGATTTATAAGAATCTAGGCATAAGCTGATGGCATTGGTAACGTTTGTAGTAAAACTCATTTATTAGCATTACTGATAAACAAGATTGTCCATTAGGAACTTGTGATACGATTTTCGAAAGGAAGATACGCTAGTTTTATTTTTTAGATCATCAGGGAGGGAGAGAGAGAGAGAGAGAGAGAGAGAGAGAGAGAGAGAGAGAGAGAGAGAGAGAGAGAGAGATGCATAACAAATCTTTGAACTTCAAAGGCAATAACAATTTTGATATAAAAAAAAATTCTTTGGGGCGTGCCAACTGAGCGCGCGTCCGCTCGCGTGTGTGTATGTGCTCGCAAGGTGTGTGTGTATGTGCTCGCAATGTGTGTGTGTGTGTGTGTGTGTGCTTGTGTGCGTGTGAGTGGTTGCGTGCGAGCGCGCGTGTGTGTATGTGCTTGTGTGTGTATGTGTGTGTGTGTGTGTGTGTGTATGTGTGTGTGTGTGTGTGAGTGGTTGCGTGCGAGCGCGCGCGTGTGTATGTGCTTGTGTGAGTGGTTGCGTGCGGGCGCGCGTGTGTGTATGTGCTTGCTTGCCTACGTGCTCTGATGTCATCTGCTCCGATCTTGTTGGTGGAAAATGTAGGCCCTACCCTTTTTTCCACGAAAGCTCTTACGACTAAAAAGTGCTTAATCAATTGATCATTGATCGACCTCAGTGTCGTGTCTTTGTTGTATGCTGCCTATCATATCTCTCTCTGTTTTGTTTGACTGTTTACGCGTACGAGTGCCAGTCTGTTTTTATTTAGTTGTGTTTGTTTTGTTTTTGCTTCTTCGCTGAAACCATACAGTCGAACCTCCGTAACCGACCATCCAACAGACTGGGAGAAGAAAAATCTGTTTAACGTCCTCCGGTCTGAAACAGGCACATACGGGACATTAGTAGATATAAAGATGGTGGGAAAGATCATGGAGGCAATGCCCGGAGGCAGTGCAACACCAGGAAAGTCCCGAATTTAAAAAATACAGGAAAAAAAACCCAGACTGGTCAAAACTGTCCGTAATAATGAGGTGCCCGCTATGCTGAATCACTCCATGGCTTGTACCCACGTGTCGTCATATCCGGCCACAAGGAGCGTGCCATATTATGGGAGACCGCCATTTTAGTCAGTAACTTTGTTTGAAAAATGCCAGATCGATGCTGTTTACACACAAATCTGACTAAGATGGCGACACTTCCGTTGGAAGGGTCGAGATGCGCACGCAGGTGGGGGGGGGGGGGGGGGGTGGGGGGGGGGGGGGGGGGGGGGCATGCGAAGGCAACACATAATTGCGTGTGTAATGAAAAAAATGACTATTTTTTTGACAAACTTTGACTGACGAAGCAAAGGAATGATTGTCACTCAACTTTTCCGTGATCTTTCCTTGACCTCGATTTTTCACATTTCCTTTTCCCCGTGATTTTAGCTGTAAAAGATATAGCTTCTCCATTTTGTGTATAGTTGCACCCATGAAACAGTGGATATTTCACTCTTCAATCTTGTCTTCTGTTATGCAGTGTTCTACGAAATATATTGTAAAATGTGAACCAAACACCTATTCGTTCATATTCGGTGTAATAGACGATTTTCGGAGAGAAAAAAACTAGGGGAGAGCACTTCCTGAAAATTAGAGTTGCTTACCTCCATTCCTCGGTCAAATACCATAGCAACAATGCAACAATGGCGTCGAAGCTTGGAACCGCAGGATGCGAGTCAGCGACTTGCAAACATTGTTTTTAGAAGAAAGAAAAAGGGGAGGCAAGTGGACAGAAACTGATAAAACTTGCCAAATGTGACGTAAAAATATAAATGACATAATTTTTTAGAATGCCGCACGGTGTTCTAAGTGCTGTATGTCTGCTCAAACACACGAGTCGATAGGCTACGAGAGCTGATGGTAGAGTGACTTCCCCTGTTTGACCGATTGAATTAGGCAAGATCACTCCCACACACCATGAAATTACTCCCTTTAATTATTCCGAACAATTCCTATTGAATTTGAGATAACTGGGTAATGCTTCTTAAGGATAAATCGGTATTTAACGACGTAAAACTTTTATAAAACGATGAACTATTAATAGTTATTGTTTAACTTACGCGGCTTTAACCGCTGGATTGCTTTTTAACTACGTTAAAGACCCACCACGCCACGTGTCAAAATCACGGTTTCCACGTGTTTTCCCTCTTATAGCTGGTAAGAAATCTTAAGAAATCTTCCTAGCATACGAGGGAATGTGACACGTGACGTGGGTGGGTGTCTTTAAACCAGATTTTTGTTCAATTTGTTTTGACGTTAAACGTGATTTTATACCGGACTGGTCCATGCTGTTTTTTGTGGTCGCTGCATTTTCTTTTTTCTTTCCTTTAAATTTACGTAATATGCTAATTATGATGCTTAACTCGTGCGTGATGCATGACACACGTGTGTGTGTGTTATTGTAATTATGCCAATAACTATATAATTATGCCATGCAGTCTGTCGTTTCCGACATTGACTGTCAGATAGCAGAGGGGGTCGGTCAGCTGCTGTTCTGGATGGCTGGGCTACAATTTGTTTTATGGCGGAGACGCCTTGCCTTGCCCAGGGTACATCCCCACTCTCTCGGTTAACAAGAACCGAGGACCGGTGGCGTTGGTCCAACCGATCCCTTGGGCTGCAGCACTGAACATCAGTGCAGTGCAAACGCCTCCTAATTTGAGAATGTCATACTTGTCTTCCCCCCAAAAAAAAGACTAAGCTGTTCCTTGAGTTTCCATTACTGTAGAAAATCATTTTTATTGCGCAGCTCTCACTTCTTTACTATTGACCCACACACAGTCTAATGTCAACCAATGACAAAAAGCCATAGGAGCAAGGGGCCTTGATCAATATTACGCCATTACTAACGTTGTCTGTTTCGTTTGTGTGTTTTTTCACCAGAAATCTCTGACAATGAAGTGGCTGACTCTCAAGACGCTGATCCTGAATATTACGCCATTACTAACGATGCCTGTTTCGTTTGTGTGTTTTTCACCAGAAATCTCTGACAATGAAGTGGGTGACTCCAAAGACGCTGATCCTGACCTGCAACTGTCTCTGGCATGTCTTCCTTCCCATCCTTGTCCTTTCCCGGACGTTTTCTGCTGCCACAACCACACCCTCCACCACCCCGTACACCACTGCCTCTACCGGCAGTGGAGCTAATCCCACTTCTACGAGTACAACAGCACCTGTAGAGACCGGTGGCAGTAGTTCTACTCCTTCTGGTAGTGGAACATATTCCAGTACGTCAACGGCTGTTGGAACCGGTGGCAGTAGTTCTACTCCTTCTGGTAGTGGAACATATTCCAGTACGTCAACGGCTGTTGGAACCGGTGGCAGTAGTTCTACTACTTCTGGTAGCGGGACGTATTCCAGTACCACTGGCACACCACTAGCGTCCACGTCGACTCCTGTAACATCTACATCTACTGTACCACCTACCACATCAACTGTACCACCCACCACATCTACTGTACCGCCTACCACATCTACTGTACCACCTACCACATCTACTGTACCACCTACCACATCTACTGTACCACCTACCACATCTACTGTACCACCTACCACATCTACTGTACCACATCTACTGTACCACCTACCACATCTACTGTACCACCTACCACATCTACTGTACCACCCACCACATCTACTGTACCACCTACCACATCTACTGTACCACCTACCACATCTACTGTACCACCTACCACATCTACTGTACCACCTACCACATCTACTGTACCACCCACCACATCTACTGTGTACCACATCTACTGTACCACCTACCACATCTACTGTACCACCTACCACATCTACTGTACCACCTACCACATCTACTGTACCACATCTACTGTACCACCTACCACATCTACTGTACCACCTACCACATCTACTGTACCACCTACCACATCCACTGTACCACCTACCACATCTACTGTACCACCCACCACATCTACTGTACCACCTACCACATCTACTGTACCACCTACCACATCTACTGTACCACCTACCACATCTACTGTACCACCTACCACATCTACTGTACCACCTACCACATCTACTGTACCACCTACCACATCTACTGTACCACCTACCACATCTACACCACCTACCACATCTACTGTACCACCTGTACCACATCTACTGTACCACCTACCACATCTACTGTACCACCTACCACATCTACTGTACACCTACCACATCTACTGTACCACCTACCACATCTACTGTACCACCTACCACATCTACTGTACCACCTACCACATCTACTGTACCACCCACCACATCTACTGTACCACCTACCACATCTACTGTACCACCTACCACATCTACACCTACCACATCTACTGTACCACCTACCACATCTACTGTACCACCTACCACATCTACTGTACCACCTACCACATCTACTGTACCACCTACCACATCTACTGTACCACCTACCACATCTACTGTACCACCTACCACATCTACTGTGCCACCTACCACATCTACTGTACCACCTACCACATCCACTGTACCACCTACCACATCCACTGTACCACCTACCACATCTACTGTACCACCCACCACATCTACTGTACCACCAACCACATCTACTGTACCACCACCTACCACATCTACTATGCCACCTACCACATCTACTGTGCCTCCTACCACATCTACCACCTACCACATCTACTGTGCCACCCACCACATCTACTGTGCCACCTACGACATCTACTGTACCACCTACCACATCTACTATGCCACCTACCACATCTACTGTGCCTCCTACCACATCTACTGTACCACCTACCACATCTACTGTGCCACCCACCACATCTACTGTGCCACCTACCACATCTACTGTACCACCTACCACATCTACTGTGCCACCCACCACATCTACTGTGCCACCTACCACATCTACTGTACCACCTACCACATCTACTGTACCACCTACCACATCTACTGTACCACCTACCACATCTACTGTACCACCTACCACATCTACTGTACCACCTACCACATCTACTGTACCACCTACCACATCTACTGTACCACCTACCACATCTACTGTACCACCTACCACATCTACTGTACCACCTACCACATCTACTGTACCACCTACCACATCTACTGTACCACCTACCACATCTACTGTACCACATCTACTGTACCACCTACCACATCTACTGTACCACCTACCACATCTACTGTACCACCTACCACATCTACTGTACCACCTACCACATCTACTGTACCACCTACCACATCTACTGTACCACCTACCACATCTACTGTACCACCTACCACATCTACTGTACCACCTACCACATCTACTGTACCACCTACCACATCTACTGTACCACCTACCACATCTACTGTACCACCTACCACATCTACTGTACCACCTACCACATCTACTGTACCACCTACCACATCTACTGTACCACCTACCACATCTACTGTACCACCTACCACATCTACTGTACCACCTACCACATCTACTGTACCACCTACCACATCTACTGTACCACCTACCACATCTACTGTACCACCCACCACATCTACTGTACCACCTACCACATCTACTGTACCACCTACCACATCTACTGTACCACCTACCACATCTACTGTACCACCTACCACATCTACTGTACCACCTACCACATCTACTGTACCACCTACCACATCTACTACCACATACTGTACCACCTACCACATCTACTGTACCACCTACCACATCTACTGTACCACCTACCACATCTACTGTACCACCTACCACATCTACTATGCCACCTACCACATCTACTGTGCCTCCTACCACATCTACTGTACCACCTACCACATCTACTGTACCACCCACCACATCTACTGTGCCACCTACCACATCTACTGTACCACCTACCACATCTACTGTACCACCTACCACATCTACTGTACCACCTACCACATCTACTGTACCACCTACCACATCTACTGTACCACCTACCACATCTACTGTACCACCTACCACATCTACTGTACCACCTACCACATCTACTGTACCACCTACCACATCTACTGTACCACCTACCACATCTACTGTACCACCTACCACATCTACTGTACCACCCACCACATCTACTGTACCACCTACCACATCTACTGTACCACCTACCACATCTACTGTACCACCCACCACCACCTACCACATCTACTGTACCACCTACCACATCTACTGTACCACCTACCACATCTACTGTACCACCTACCACATCTACTGTACCACCTACCACATCTACTGTACCACCTACCACATCTACTGTACCACCTACCACATCTACTGTACCACCCACCACATCTACTGTACCACCTACCACATCTACTGTACCACCTACCACATCTACTGTACCACCTACCACATCTACTGTACCACCTACCACATCTACTGTACCACCTACCACATCTACTGTACCACCTACCACATCTACTGTACCACCTACCACATCTACTGTACCACCTACCACATCTACTGTACCACCCACCACATCTACTGTACCACCTACCACATCTACTGTACCACCTACCACATCTACTGTACCACCTACCACATCTACTGTACCACCTACCACATCTACTGTACCACCTACCACATCTACTGTACCACCTACCACATCTACTGTACCACCCACCACATCTACTGTACCACCTACCACATCTACTGTACCACCTACCACATCTACTGTACCACCTACCACATCTACTGTACCACCTACCACATCTACTGTACCACCTACCACATCTACTGTACCACCTACCACATCTACTGTACCACCTACCACATCTACTGTACCACCTACCACATCTACTGTACCACCTACCACATCTACTGTACCACCAACCACATCTACTGTACCACCTACCACATCTACTGTACCACCTACCACATCTACTGTACCACCTACCACATCTACTGTACCACCTACCACATCTACTGTACCACCTACCACATCTACTGTACCACCTACCACATCTACTGTACCACCTACCACATCTACTGTACCACCTACCACATCTACTGTACCACCTACCACATCTACTGTACCACCTACCACATCTACTGTACCACCTACCACATCTACTGTACCACCTACCACATCTACTGTACCACCTACCACATCTACTGTACCACCTACCACATCTACTGTACCACCTACCACATCTACTGTACCACCTACCACATCTACTGTACCACCTACCACATCTACTGTACCACCTACCACATCTACTGTACCACCTACCACATCTACTGTACCACCTACCACATCTACTGTACCACCTACCACATCTACTGTACCACCTACCACATCTACTGTACCACCTACCACATCTACTGTACCACCTACCACATCTACTGTACCACCTACCACATCTACTGTACCACCTACCACATCTACTGTACCACCTACCACATCTACTGTACCACCTACCACATCTACTGTACCACCTACCACATCCACTGTACCACCTACCACATCCACTGTACCACCTACCACATCTACTGTACCACCTACCACATCTACTGTACCACCTACCACATCTACTGTACCACCTACCACATCTACTGTACCACCTACCACATCTACTGTACCACCTACCACATCTACTGTGCCACCTACCACATCTACTGTACCACCTACCACATCTACTGTACCACCTACCACATCTACTGTGCCACCTACCACATCTACTGTACCACCTACCACATCTACTGTACCACCTACCACATCTACTGTGCCACCTACCACATCTACTGTACCACCTACCACATCTACTGTACCACCTACCACATCCACTGTACCACCTACCACATCTACTGTACCACCAACCACATCTACTGTACCACCTACCACATCTACTGTACCACCTACCACATCAACTGTACCACCCACCACATCTACTGTACCACCTACCACATCTACTGTACCACCTACCACATCTACTGTACCACCTACCACATCTACTGTACCACCTACCACATCTACTGTACCACCTACCACATCTACTGTACCACCTACCACATCTACTGTACCACCTACCACATCTACTGTGCCACCTACCACATCTACTGTGCCACCTACCACATCTACTGTACCACCTACCACATCTACTGTACCACCTACCACATCTACTGTGCCACCTACCACATCTACTGTACCACCTACCACATCTACTGTACCACCTACCACATCTACTGTACCACCTACCACATCTACTGTACCACCTACCACATCTACTGTACCACCTACCACATCTACTGTACCACCTACCACATCTACTGTACCACCCACCACATCTACTGTACCACCTACCACATCTACTGTACCACCTACCACATCTACTGTACCACCTACCACATCTACTGTACCACCTACCACATCTACTGTACCACCTACCACATCTACTGTACCACCTACCACATCTACTGTACCACCTACCACATCTACTGTACCACCTACCACATCTACTGTACCACCTACCACATCTACTGTACCACCTACCACATCTACTGTACCACCTACCACATCTACTGTACCACCTACCACATCTACTGTACCACCTACCACATCTACTGTACCACCTACCACATCTACTGTACCACCTACCACATCTACTATGCCACCTACCACATCTACTGTGCCTCCTACCACATCTACTGTCCCACCTACCACATCTACTGTGCCACCCACCACATCTACTGTGCCACCTACGACATCTACTGTACCACCTACCACATCTACTGTGCCACCTACCACATCTACTGTACCTCCTACCACATCTACTGTACCACCTACCACATCTACTGTACCACCTACCACATCTACTGTACCACCTACCACATCTACTGTACCACCTACCACATCTACTGTACCACCTACCACATCTACTGTACCACCTACCACATCTACTGTACCACCTACCACATCTACTGTACCACCTACCACATCTACTGTACCACCTACCACATCTACTGTACCACCTACCACATCTACTGTACCACCTACCACATCTACTGTACCACCTACCACATCTACTGTACCACCTACCACATCTACTGTACCACCTACCACATCAACTGTACCACCTACCACATCTACTGTACCACCTACCACATCCACTGTACCACCTACCACATCTACTGTACCACCTACCACATCTACTGTACCACCTACCACATCTACTGTACCACCTACCACATCTACTGTACCACCTACCACATCCACTGTACCTCCTACCACATCTACTGTACAACCTACCACATCCACAGTTGCCCATACAACATCCACACCGCAGAATGTGTGTGTCCCAGAGCCCTGTCAGAACGGTGGAACTTGTGTGCCTGCCGGTGTCACCTTCGATTGTCAGTGCGTGACTGGATTTGAAGGGGACCTGTGTGATTCCGTGAGTATTTTCTTGTTGTATGTGTTGTTTTTGTGTTGTGTGTACTGTATTACATTGTATGCATACGTGACTCTGCCGGTGTCACCTTCGATTGTCAGTGCGTGACTGGCTTTGAAGGGGACCTGTGTGATTCCGTGAGTATTTTCTTGTTGTATGTGTTGTTTTTGTGTTGTGTGTACTGTATTACATTGTATGCATACGTGACTCTGCGGGTGTCACCTTTGATTGTCAGTGCGTGACTGGCTTTGAAGGGGACCTGTGTGATTCCGTGAGTATTGTTTTGTTGTGTTGGGATACTGGTGGGGTGGGGGGAGGGGTCTTTCGTACAAATAGTGCCCCCACTTTCTGGAAGTTCTGTGCTTGTAGCTTCCACTTGTCTGTCACTCTCTTTGACTCTGCCTGTCCCCTTTGCTCTCTGTCATCTACTATCTTTCTGCCTTATTGGCCCATTCTCCTGCCTTTTTTCCCCAAAAAAATCTTCCTAAGTTTCTCCTTTGAGCTCCTCCGAAATCGGAATGTGTTGGCTGCATGCAGCGGGGGGACCAGTCAAAAACTGAAAACCGGACACATACATACCTTACCCATTATGGCCATATGGCCTGGGAACGCAGAAGAAGAAGATTGTCAGTGTATGACTGGCTTTGAATGAAGGGAACCTGTGTGATTCGGTGAGTATTGCGTTGTGGTTTCTTGACTGTGTTGTGTTGTGTGTTGTTCAGAGTAATGCTGTGTGGTGTGTCGTGTTGGGGTGTGGGTGTTTTGTTGTGTTATGCTGTGCTATGTTATAATATCGCACAATTATGGAGGTGTCAACTTCGATATTTCGATCAGTGCATGACTGGCTTTGAGGGGAGAAACCGTCTGACTCGGTGAGTAAGGCCTTTCGCGTTGCGTTGTATTGCCCCGGGTGTTGAGACATCATGCTCACAAGATAAATAATGCTCACAAGTCACTTGCTCACAAGACAATTGCTCACAAGACAATAGCTAAAAACCGTAAGACTATTGCTCACAAAAGAAAACAACCACTGACGTGATTGTGTATACATGTATATATATATATATATATGTGTGTTCCAAATTGGAACGTGCATCAAGTGACCAGGGAAGGTCGCAATCGCACCAATAACGCGTGTGAGGGTTGGGATTCTGCGTGCATTTGCCTTGTTGGGAACCACACCATCATCCTTGCTTCTGGAAAATTGTCACTGCTTTGCGAAAAGACTTACTACTCCCTGTATGGTGAGTGCCAAACTGGCGCAGCACACACAAGAGGACTGCTGCCATCCAAAGTGGCACAACAGATAGACATGTACATGAGTCTCAGGGATGGGAATTGTCCGCCAAACAGCAAATTTTCCCCGAAATGACATTGCTTTTTTCCGCCCCCCCCCCCACAAAAAAAGTCTGTCCGACCCCCCCGACCCCCCCCCCCCCCCCCCCCCCAAGAATTAACGTACATTTGGCTATTCTATTGCTGTTGTAGGGCTTCAATTACAAAAAAAGCTTCAGCATTACCCTCTGGACCCCTACTAGGGGCCTTCTGCTGCCACTAGACCCCCGCTTTTCAGCTTGTTTTTACTTCTCCAATTCCCATGCCTGAATCTTTTAGTTGCTTTTTTTGAAAAAGTACAACTTATTTCGAAGAGAGAGAGAGAGAGAGAGAGAGAGAGAGAGAGAGAGAGAGAGAGAGAGAGAGAGAGAGAGAGAGAGAGAGAGAGAGAGAGAGACAGAGAGAGAGAGAGAGCTAGGGGGACAAATGGATAGACAGGCAGCCGAACGTGTAGTTATGCGAATTGGATGGAATGTGGATTATGAATGCAAGTAGGAAGGTGACTGGTGGTAGGGAGAGAGGGAAGGAGGGAGATGGGGGAAAGGGGTGGGGTGAGCGTGATTGAAAGTGTGCATAGTCATTGTTTTCTTATTTATAACACTTCATGTAATGAAATGTTGTCTCGTGAGCATTTGTTTTCGTTAAACGAATTTGATTACAAATCAATATAGCAGCGACATAAACAAACGCAAATGAGCACAACAAGCTTAAAGCTTATACAAGGCGCTCAAACACAGATATGTCACACAATATTGGCTGCCAAAAGTAATAAGACACTGGAACAGAACATAATAATGAAATAACAGCAAAAAGGGAACATTAAGAGAAATAACAAGTGAATGAATATACACAACACGAACGAACAACAACAGTAACAGCAACAAAATAATAGATAACTATCACAAAACTGTAACAGAATTTGTCGTTATAGTTGTGAGCGTTGGTCTTGTGAGCATTCTTCTTGTGAGCATACAATGTCTCCCAAGCATTGCCCCGTATCGTATTGCAATGCATTTACTCTTATTGTTTTGCTTTGTGTTGCTTTTTGCTGCTTACACTGTATTGTGTTGTGTGCTGCATTGTATTGCATTGCATTGTCTTTTGTTGTATTGTGTTGTATTGTATTGCATTGTATTGTGTTGTGCTGTACTTTATTGTGCTGTGTTGTATTGTATTGTGTTGTGTTGTATTGTATTGTGCTGTGTTGTATTGTATTGTGCTGTGTTGTATTGTATTTTGTTGTGTTGTATTGTGTTGCATTGTATTGTGTTGTGTTGTGTTGTATTGTATTGTATGTGTTGTTGTGTTGTGTTGTGTTGTATTGTATTGTATTGCATTGTATTGTATTGTATTGTGTTGTGTTGTGTTATATTGTGTTGTATTGCATTGTATTGTGTTGTGCTGTATTGTATTGTATTGTGCTGTGTTGTATTGTGTATTGCATTGTATTGTGTTGTTGTATTGTATTATTGTTGTTGTATTGTTGCATTGCATTGTATTGTGTTGCATTGTGTTGTATTGTGTTGTGTTGTGTATTTTGTTGTATTGTGTTGCATTGTATTGTGTTGTATTGTATTTTGTTGCATTGTATTGTATTGTATTGTGTTGTATTGTATTGTATTGTGTTGTATTGTGTTGTATTGTGTTGCATTGTATTGTATTGTATTGTATTGTTTGTTGCATTGTATTGTATTGTGTTGTATTGTATTGCATTGTATTGTATTGTATTGTATTGTATTGTATTGTATTGTATTGTATTGTATTGTATTGTATTGTATTGTATTGTATTGTATTGTATTGCATTGTATTGTGTTGTATTGTATTCTATTGCATTGTATTGTATTGTGTTGTGTTGTGTTGAGTTGTATATAATTTCTTTGCCGTGTCGTTTTCCTTTGCAGTGTGTGTATTGGATTTAATAAACTCTATATTGTAGAGTGCTGTGCTAAATATTGTTTTGAATTATGTCTTATTGTGTTGATGGAGAGAGAGAGAGAGAGAGAGAGAGAGAGAGAGAGAGAGAGAGAGAGAGAGAGACAGAGACAGAGACAGAGAGACAGACAGAGAGAGACACACACACACACACACAGAGACAGAGAGAGAGAGAGACAGAGAGAGAGAGAGAGAGACAGACAGAGAGAGACACAGACAGACAGACGACAGATACGGTGAGAAAGAGGGAGGGCAGAGACAGAGATGGCAATATATAATTATTTCAATCCGTCAACATTGTCTGATATGCACTTTTTCTTATACTGAGCACGCCATAAGACTAGCTTGCTGTTGCTTCAGTTTTGTTGCTCTGTATGTTTGTTATGTAAAGACAATAAAACGTTTAAACCAGATGGCATTGTCAGAAAGGTTCGAGTCAGGGCTACGATCAGCCTCGGATTATTTCCATAAAATTGACAAATTCAGACTTTCAAATCGAGGATCGTAAACACGAGGGGACGTGTGAAGTACAACTTAGAGACCATTCGTTCAAAAATATATTTGTTATATATATATATATTTTGTTTTGCTTTGCAGTCTACCATAGCCAGCGTGGACATGAGTGACACAGCCGCTGCCACCGAGACGCTCAACAACACGCTCTCCGACATTCAGCAACAGGCTGGGGACCTTGCCTCCAACCCTGCTGAGCTGGTATTGTTGCCTCTCTATTAAACTTGTGTCTGTCCGTCTGTCTGTCCGATTGTCAGTCTGCCTGTCACTTTGTCTGTTAGTCGGTCTGTCTGTCTGTTCGTGGCTAACTGTCTTACCGGTCTATTTCTCTGTAGGTCGCTGTTCTAACATCCAGTCTAAAGGGCTTGCTACATTTATTACAATACGACCCGATCTCAATGCGATGCGATTGTGATGAGATTCGCGTGAAATACGTACTTCCGTCTAAAAAAAATAATTCTGCTATTTTCGTTCACTATACTCAAGTTGACCCAATACATAAATTTCACGTGAATCATGACCCACATCGTCACAATCGCATCGCATTGACAGCGAATCGTGTGCAGTGTAGCAGACCCTTCACCAGGAGGCGCCGTGGCGTAGTTGGTTAGAGTCGCCGGCTCGTAATCCAACGGGTTTTCGAGGACGCTGGTTCAAACCCAGCTCCTCCCCCGTGGGGATACCAGGGTGTGTGTGTGTGTGGGGGGGGGGGGGGGGGGTCTTTTCGTACAAATAGTCCCCCACCTTCTGGAAGTTCTGTGCTTGTAACTTCCTCAAATCTGTCACTCTCTTTGACTCTGCCTTTTCCCTTTGCTTACTGTCATCTGCTATCTTTCTATCTTACTGGTCCATTCTCCTGCCTTTTTCTGTAAATTCTTACAAAGATTTCTTCCGCCGAATTCGGACATGCTTGGGCGCCTAACTATTTCTTTGTTAGGCGCATAACGGCAGCACGACGCATCTACACTCATATGACAGGAAACTTCTGAGCGAAAGAAGAAGAAGAAGAAGAACCCAGCTCCGTTCGCGGTGTTGTGTCCTTGGGAAAGATACTTTACTCCTAGTTCCTGGTCCTTTGGATGAGACCTTAAATCAAGGTCCCGTGTGCGAACGCACGCACGAGATCTTGAACACACGCTAAAGCCCATTCCACTATTCGGTACGAGTAGGCCGTGTTGTGCCTGTGGAATGGATGACACGAACTCACAAAGCATGCATCCTGTGCGCAAAATAGCAGTCTTTGGGCGTGGGGGCAGAATAAACATCCCCAATCGGAAGAGGAAGAAGAAGATCCGCTATCGGAAGCAAGAAGAACCAACCAACCGTGTCCCATCAGCACACCCCCAGGGTGTATCTTTGTCATTCATAATAACCTTCATGCAGCGATGTCCCGGCACCCAGGCCATAGGATGCAGTCCAATTAACATTGAAAAGGTCCTATTGTGTTCCGCCCTTTCGGGACAAGTGTTCTACACTGGCAGACATTGTTGTCCTGATGATTTCTGCGAGAGCCAGAACAGTTTCGTCCTATTATTGATTTTCTTGTTTCAATGCAGTTCGTCCTAGTATCTTCTTTCTATCCTTGGTGTAGCACTGGTAATGTGAAGGTTCGTTAGTTTGTTTATCTGTTTGTGTCTGTCTGGTTTAAACAAATAATTTATTGACACACTTTTGCAGCAACAAAATATATATATATAGACAGGAGTACAACAAACCGAGGCGAAAGTTATAAAAGTACTCAACACATATAGACAGTACTAGCAACAGGCTGCATCGCATTTTACAATCGTTTTATTTTGTAAGATAAAACTAAAATAATGATCAGTTTATTGTAGGTCACTTGTCCTTTCGTAATTTGTTTGTCTCTTGTCCAATTCTAAAAGAATCACGCAGTCCATCTCGTTTCTTTCTTATCGCGCTTGTGTGTCAGTCAGTCTGTCTATCTGTCTGTCTGTCTGAATGTCCCTGTTTGTCTGTCTGCCCGTTTTGACCGCATAGTGTATTATTCCTGGTTGGCTAATAGACGATTTTCGGAGAGAAAAAAACTAGGGGAGAGCACTTCGTGAAAATTAGAGTTGTTTACCTCCATTACTCGGTCAAATACCATAGCAACAATGCAACAATGGCGTCGAAGCTTGAAACCGCAAGATGCGAGTCAGCGACTTGCAAACATTTTGTTTTATAAATAGGGGTAGCCACAAACTAATAAAACTTGCAAAATGTGACGTAAAAATGTAAATGACAAAGTTTTAGAATGACGCACGGTGTTCTAAGTGCTGTATGTCTGCTCAAACACACGAGGCGAGAGCTGGGGATCTACCTGATGGTAGAGTAACTTCCCCTGTTTGACCGATTGAATTAGGCAAGATCACTCCCACACACCATGAAATTACTCCCCTTAATTATTTCCGAACAATTCCTATTGGAGGGTTGGTTAGTGTGGGTCCAAAAAAGACACGAGCATGGATATGAAAAGTAGGCCCGGAAAGTATATCAAGAAAATGTCCTTTTACATGTCATCCTCTTTTTCGTAATTTGAGTAGGGTTAGAAAAACGTCAATAACGGTAAAAGTAGTTCGGTGACCTATCCTTTTTATTAGCTTATTTTGTTTATTAGTGAATTGTCTTTGTTACTTTATTTTTTTGTAAAGTTGTCATTTGGGATTATATTTTTCGTGGGCGATTTTATGTAAAAAACATGACATTTTTATTACTTTTTTGCTCACTTTTTGTCAATTAATCAAAATATTATTGAACATAACAATATATTATACATAGTTTTTGTCATGATTTTATCTCCTATGAATGTACTTCCCAAATATTGCTACTATTAGTCAGACAATTGATTGTAAATGGGAGGAAAAGCTGTTTATTTCAACATAACGCTATTCTGGCCATTTTGTGAAAACCGCCATTTTTAAAGGGCAATAACTCAAAAACGAGCACAGTGACCAATATTTTTTTTTCCATTTCTGAATTCCTTTCATGAAATATATATCTGGTGCAAAGTTTCAGAATTTTTCTCATTAGGTCGCCAGGTGCAGGATATGTCCTTAAGTTAATCCTCAAGGGTGGGTTTAATAGGCGTACGCATCGGTGAGACTCTCCTCTTCTGCACGCATTCTTGCATGGTTATTTTTAATGGCATGTTGTAGTCAACATGTGATTCTTATTATCAAGCTATTTACTTAACGGACATATTTGTTCCTTGCTTGCATATTTGTTCGCGTGAATGATAATGGGATTCTGTGAGTATGTGTGGTGTCTATGAGTGTGCGTGCGCATGTCTGTGCATGTTTGGACTAATGCGTGTGTGATTGTGTGCAACCCTTTCTTTATTAACCGAGAAATGCAGGGGAGTTGGCACATCTTTACCTTTACCGTTTTGTTTTTTATTGCAATTTATATTTTGGATTGCTTGCATGGGTATGTCTGTACATTCATATCTTTGATTTTCTTCATTCAATGATATGTATATAATGTTTATAATTATGTTCTGCATGTGTTTTGCTTGCGCGTGCGCGTGTGTGTGTGTGTGTGTGTGTGTGTGTGTGTGTGTGTGTGTACGTGTGTGCTTGTGTGCGTGTATGCTATATGCCTTTTATTCGTTTTTAAATTTCTAGCGATATTGTAAAGCGCATAGAGCTTAAAGGTATGCGTTATGTAAATGTTCTTAATACATAAATAAAGATGCTTTGTTTGACTATTTCATTTTCAGAGTGTAATTACTGTGTTTGGGCTTCAGTGCGCTTTACATATTACGCATAAACGCACACCAGTCTGATTAAAGAATAATAGTTCTTTAAAAATAAAATAAAAATTTCTTTAAGCTAGCAGGCAGGCTGTTCCACAAGGTCCCAGCAGAGTATAAGAAACAAGATTTATAGTGTTTTTTTCCACATTAAACACGCTCTTTACTGAACAAAAACACTATTGATCAGTCACATTAAACACGCTCTTTACTCAAGAAAAACATTTTTTTTGGTTTAAATTTCTCTCTGTCACTTTGAACACAAAAAACAATCATGTAGTTTGATCTTTTACTCTGAACACACCAAAAAAACCACCATGTAGTTTGATCTCTCTAGATTTATAGAGGTTATTCCTAGGCCTTGGAAAATATAACAAATGATTATGTCTGAGTGTTAACCTAAAATGCATTTTTAAGCTTTTTCGGAGCATTCCCATTTACAATATTGTGCATAAGTAGTGCTTTATTGAACAACAGTCTGTCGTGTGTGTGTGTGCGTGTGTGCGTGTGTGTGTGTGTGTGTGTGTGTGTGTGCGTGTGTGTGTGTGCGCGTGCGTGCGTGTGCGTGTGCGTGTGTGTGTGTGTGTGTGTATGTGCGTGTGTGCGTGCGTGTGCGTGTGTGTGTGTGTGTGTGTGTGTGCGTGCGTGTATACGTGCGTGCATGTGTTGCGTGCGTGCGTGCGTGTCTGTGTCCAGGATGCTCACGCTACAACCATCAACTCGACAGTGGAAAAACTGGCCAGCGCTGACACGTGGACAATTGAAGAGAAAATTGCCATAGGAGAACGTAAGCAACCTTTTGTGAACACTTATTGTCCGTCACCGAAGGTAACGGACTTTGCGATGGGCTGGTGTGGTTTTTTGTTTTTTGTGGGTTTTTTTTTGTGTGTGTGGTTTTTTTCTGTCTGTCCCAAGGATATCTCCCGAACCGCTTGACCGAATCGCGTCAAATTTTGTGTGAAGGTGTGCCTCCTTAATAGGAAGAGATCGGCGCAAACCATTTTGCCGTCGTGACCTTGACCTTGACCTTGACGTACGACCTTGAAAACCGAAAATCTATTTTTAGCCATATCTCGGGCACCGATCAACATAGGATGTTGAAACTTGGTATGAAGGTGGTTTGGCGTATGCCCGTTCTGATGATGGCATACCGATCAAGGTCAAGGTCAAGGTCAAAAAGATCGCTGGAGCCTGAAAATCGGAGGGTCATTTTTTTCTCCTTCTGTCTGTCCCAAGGATATCTTTCGAACGGGTTGACAGAATCACGTCAAATTGTGTGTGCTGGTGTGTCACCATGAGAGGAAGGCATCCGCGCAAACCATATTGCCGTCGTGACCTTGACCTTGGCGTACGACCTTGAAAACCGAAAATCTTTCAGGGGCCATAACTCCCACACCGTTAGTGTTAGAGTCTTCAAATTTGGCATGAAGGTACTTTGGCTTATGCCCGTTCGGATGGTGGCATACCAATCAAGGTCAAGGTCACGGTCCGGGCGATCAGTAGGCCTTGAAAGTGGTAGGGGTCTACATATTGGGTTTTAAGCCATATTTTCCACATTCGTACTTGACAGAAGCGCTTCAGATTGTGTGTGGTACTGTATACCCTAGAGAAGAAAACATCCGAGCATAAATTATCACCATGCTGACCTTGACCTTGAAGTGTGACCTTGAAAACCGAAATGTCCTTCTTTGCGCTATATGTTTCTTCTTCAAGCTGTATCTCGTGAACTAGAAGACAGAATCCCTTCCAATTTTGTGTCAGGATGTGACACTCTACGGGGTGTCGCAAGTGCGTGGCATTGCTGGTGACGGACATGTCTGCCGCTCGGCGACGCCCTTGTTTTAAAATTTAGATTCTTTTCAGAACACAGAACAATTCTAAAAAGTCAATGATAACTGAATTTCTTTCTGAGGTTCACAAAATAAAGACATTGGACACAAAAAGTTTTTTATCAAAGCAAATTATATAGATTTTAATATATGAATCTCTTGTTTTGCCATTGTATTTTATGTACACGTGTTCTTTGCAGAGGTGGTTCTGGCCACAGCTTCGCTGTTCACTTCCATAGCCAACTGTACAGACACCGCCTGTCAGCAGGAAAACGTACGTTTTGGACCACTTTTTTTTCCCCCTTAGAAGTACAATTGTTCATAGTTATACACATTTATCAGTTATCCAATAGAGAATAATGGAAGATAGGGCAGCCAGGCACCATCAAAGGAATATTTGTTATGTTCAATGCAATCAGCGTATTTTTCAGTCAGGTATCTATGTTTTAGAATATTGAGAAATACTATTAAGGAGCGCAATGTTTCCTGCAGTTTACATTTATAAATGTAGAACTTTGCCAGCAAAATAATCCAGTCCATTATGTACAGAGTCTGACGCTACTTCACTCTGAAAGCCAAAGAGCACCAACAGGTCATTGAAAGAGAAATTTGTACAATTGGCACATTTTTCATTCTGCTAAAAACTCTTCCAGAATGCACTGGTCTGGACCACTTTGTTATTATTGTTGTTGTTGTTGTTGTTGTTGTTGTTGTTGTTGCCTGTCAGTCGTTGCCGACAATGACTGCCAGATAGCAGAGAGGGAAGCTGCTATTCCGCCAAGCTGGGTCTACAATTTGGTTATAGTGGAGAAGACTTGTCCAGGGTACATCCCCACTCTCTCGGCCAAAGGGATTTATAATATATCAGTATTGGGTGTGGAGGGGAGAGAATGGAAGGGGGGAGGGGGAGGGCGAGGGTGCTGCAGCACATGATCCGGGATCAGTCTAATGTGCTCTGTGTCCACGTCTCTATGTGTCTGTCATTGTGCCCATGTCTCTATATAACCACGTCTCTATGTGTCTGTCATTGTGCCCCCGTCTCTATATACCCACGTCTCTATATGACATGTTCCCGTCTCTACATATCCACGTCTCTATAATATGTCCTTGTCTCTACATATCCACGTCTCTATATGTCCCCGTCTCTACATATCCACGTCTATATATGTCCCCGTCTCTACATATCCAAGTCTCTATAATATGCCCCCGTCTCTACATATCCACGTCTCTGTAATATGTCCCCGTCTCTACATATCCACGTCTCTGTAATATGTCATCGTCTCTACATATCCAAGTCTCTATATGTCCCCGTCTCTACATATCCAGGTCTCTATATGTCCCCGTCTCTACATATCCACGTCTCTATATGTCATCGTCTCTACATATCCACGTCTCTATATGTCCCCGTCTCTACATATCCACGTCTCTATATGTCATCGTCTCTACATATCCACGTCTCTATATGTCCCCGTCTCTACATATCCACGTCTCTATATGTCCCCGTCTCTACATATCCACGTCTCTATATGTCCCCGTCTCTACATGTCCACGTCTCTGTATGTCCACGTCTCTATATGTCCACGTCTCTACATATCCACGTCTCTATATGTCCCCGTCTCTACATATCCACGTCTCTATATGTCCCCGTCTCTACATATCCACATCTCTATATGTCACCGTCTCTACATACCCACGTCTCTATGTGTCTGGCATTGTGCCCCTGACTCTATATACCCACGTCTCTATATGACATGTCCCTGTTTCTACATATCCAGGTCTCTATATGTCCCCATCTCTACATATCCACGTCTCTATATGTCCACGTCTCTACATATCCACGTCTCTATATGTTCACGTCTCTACATATCCACGTCTTTATATGTCCACGTCTCTACATACCCACGTCTCTATATGTCCCCGTCTCTACATATCCACGTCTCTATATGTCCCCGTCTCTACATATCCAGGTCTCTATATGTCCCCGTCTCTACATATCCACGTCTCTATATGTCCACGTCTCTACATGTCCACCGTCTCTATATGTCCCCGTCTCTACATATCCACGTCTCTATATGTCCACCGTCTCTACATACCCACGTCTCTATATGTCCCCGTCTCTACATATTCCACGTCTCTACATGTCCCCGTCTCTACATATCCACGTCTCTATATGTACCCGTCTCTACATATCCACGTCTCTATATGTCCCCGTCTCTACATATCCACGTCTCTATATGTCCCCGTCTCTACATACCCACGTCTCTATATGTCCCCGTCTCTACATACCCACGTCTCTATATATCCACGTCTCTATATGTCCACGTCTCTACATGTCCACGTCTCTATATGTCCACGTCTCTACATATCCACATCTTTATATGTCCACGTCTCTATATGTCCCCGTCTCTACATATCCACGTCTCTATATGTCCCCGTCTCTACATATCCACGTCTCTATATGTCTCCGTCTCTACATATCCACGTCTCTATATGTCCACGTCTCTACATATCCACGTCTCTATATGTCCCCGTCTCTACATATCCACGTCTCTATATGTCCCCGTCTCTACATATCCACGTCTCTATATGTCCCCGTCTCTACATACCCACGTCTCTATATGTCCCCGTCTCTACATGTCCCACGTCTCTATATGTCCCCGTCTCTACATACCCACGTCTCTGTATGTCCACGTCTCTATATGTCCCCGTCTCTACATATCCACGTCTCTATATGTCCCCGTCTCTACATATCCACGTCTCTATATGTCCCCGTCTCTACATATCCACGTCTCTATATGTCCCCGTCTCTACATACCCACGTCTCTATATGTCCCCGTCTCTACATACCCACGTCTCTGTATGTCCCCGTCTCTATATGTCCACGTCTCTACATATCCACGTCTCTATATGTCCCCGTCTCTACATATCCACGTCTCTATATGTCCCCGTCTCTACATATCCACGTCTCTATATGTCCCCGTCTCTACATATCCACGTCTCTATATGTCTCCGTCTCTACATATCCATGTCTCTTTAATATGTCCCCGTCTCTACATATCCAGGTCTCTATATGTCTCCGTCTCTACATATCCACGTCTCTATATGTCTCCGTCTCTACATATCCACGTCTCTATATGTCCCCGTCTCTACATATCCACGTCTCTATCATATGTCCCCGTCTCTATATGTCCCCGTCTCTATATGTCCCCTTCTCTATTTGTCCCCATCTCTATGTGTTCCCGTGGATGTATGATAAGGATTAAGGTTAGGGATGGGGTTACATTAAGGTTAGTGTTTGGGCTAGTGTAGGCTTAGGGCTAGAATAAACAAAGAGACGGAGAGATTAAGACGGGTACATATAGAGACGTGGACACATAGAGAGGTGGACACATAGAGACGTGGACACGTAGAGACGTGGACATATAGAGACGTGGACACATAGAGAGGTGGACACATAGAGACGTGGACACATAGAGACGTGGACACATAGAGACGTGGACACATAGAGACGTGGACACGTAGAGACGTGGACATATAGAGACGTGGACACATAGAGACGTGGACACGTAGAGACGTGGACACATAGAGACGTGGACACATAGAGACGTGGACACATAGAGACGTGGACACATAGAGACGTGGACACATAGAGACGTGGACACATAGAGACGGGGACATATAGAGACGTGGGGACACATAGAGAGGTGGACACATAGAGACGTGGACACGTAGAGACGTGGACACATAGAGACGTGGACACGTAGAGACGTGGACACATAGAGACGTGGACACATAGAGACGTGGACACATAGAGACGGGGACACATAGAGACGTGGACACATAGAGACGTGGACACATAGAGACGTGGACATATAGAGACGTGGACATATAGAGACGTGGACAAATAGGGGAAATACGGACACGACACGCGCGCTTTTTTTTTTTTTTACTTCTTTCTTTTATTTATTTACGGACTGCGCATCATCGGATTTCCGCGTCTATTGTGTACACGGCTTGATTTTTTATTTTTTTATTTTTTTATTTTTATAAAGAGACTTTCTGTAGCGCTTATTCTAAAAGCCCTATAAGCCTTGCGTTTAGGGTAGCTGTTAAAACTCAGACTGAAACAGGTTTGTGGTGAGGGCACCAATAGGATTCCAGAAAGGAATGTCGCCATCTTTCTTCTTCTTCTTCTTCTTCTTCGATCGCTCAGACAGTTTCCTGTCAATTACGAGCGCAGATGCGTCATGCTGCCGTTATGCGCCTAACTAAGAATTAGTTAGAATTAGTTAGGCCCAGCAAGTCCGATTTCGGCTGGAGGAAATGTTTTTGAAAGTGTTTCGTGACAAAAGGCAGGAGAATGGACCCGGTAAAGGCAGAAAGATAGTAGATGACAGTAAGCAAAGGGAAAAGGCAGAGTTAAAAAGAGTGACAGATTAGAGGAAGTTACAAGCACAGAACTTCCTGAAGGTGGGGGAACTATTTATACAAAAGACCCCCCCGGTATGCCCACGGGGGGTGCCATATTTCAAACGCTTGGACAGTGGGAACGTTCAACAACCCCCAAAATATCAATTATTTATTTAGGGCATATTTATGTCTATTTGTATGTGTTCTACCAGTATCCACAACAAAAGACCCCCCGGTATCCCCACGGGGGGTGCTTTATTTCAAAAGCTTGGACAGTGGGAACGTTCAACAACCCCCAAAAATATCAATTATTTATTTAGGGCATATTTATGTCTATTTGTATGTGTTCTGCCAGTATCCACAACACGGAAGACAAATTTGAATGATTGCTTTGTTTCATTGATCGTTTTCTAAATCAAGTCAATAGAAACAGAGAGGCAAAATTGTATCTTCCATGCTCGATTTCTGCAAATGATCTAATTGGAATGCCAAACTTCAAATAATTATAAAATGAAAACTAGACAAGATAACTCAATTCGGTTTTCAGTGTATTCACAAGGAATATTTGCTTCATCGCGACAAATTAAAATCTCAATTGATGCCAAAATTCCATTATGTCTGTTTTCCCCATGCATTGCTCAAGTAGAACACGCGTAAACCCATGTGCTCACCCCATCCGCACTCCGCAAATAAGTAAAAGAAATTAAGAAACAGGCCGTGCACATACTATTAAGCTAGACACGGAAACCTCATGCGCTTATCCGCAAATAAGTAAATGAAAGAAAGAAAAATAAGCGCACGCGTTTACGCACGGAAACGCGTCCGCTTGTCTTTTCCTTCTTTCTATGACTTATTTGCACCCTTTTCCGTACGGAAACATTTTAGTTGTGTGTACGTGCGCTTAGTGTGACTCTGGCGATAATAAGTAGGTTTTTTCCCCCAATCTTTCTTTCATACTGCAGAAAAAAAAAGTGAAATGGGCAATTACGCGTAACTCGAAAAAGCAGTGACATCTATAATATAATACAGTGGAACCTCCTTTATAAGACCTCCCATTATAAGACTACCTCCCATATAAGACCTACTTCTCTGAGATATTGCCCTTCTTTGTAAGTATTAAAATCACCTCCCTTATAAGACCCCTCCCTTATAAGACCTCATTTTGGGTGATTTTTGAAGAGAGGTTCCATTGTACGCTAATGCCCGAAGTGTAAAAGAACGTAAAAACTCGGATACCGTGTACATGTCTGACTTTTGCTTGCCATACAGTTCCAGAAGAACGCGGTTCCGCTATGTCTGGTTCAAAATTTTGCTTTTGAAAGTTGATTTTGAAGGCAAAATGCATGATATTTCCAATAAATGTTTGTGTTGTCTGCGTCGCCCGAGCTGTGTCGGAAATTGCCGAATCTACCTCGGAAAACACGAAGAATGCCGAACCTGTGTTTCGCAACGACAACAGTGCTAATAAAGTTTGTCACCAAGTCACGCAAATTTTCCTCAAATCAATACATTGCTTCCAGTTTTGCATCGTTATTCTTTAGTATGTGGTACGGGGAACTCTCTTACATTCACAGACAGCATATATATGTTCTATCAATGTAACATTGAATAAATTATCTTTGCATTTTCCAAAACAATATTTCTGGACGCGTGGAGCATGGATGTAACTAGTTATAATCCCGTACCACACACTAAAGAATAAAGATGCAATACTGGAAGCAATGTATTGATTTTTGCAAATTTTGCGTGGCTTAGTGACAAACGTTATTAGCACTGTTGTCGAGCGCGAGACAGAGAGAGAGAGAGAGAGAGAGAGAGGAGGGGAGAGGGGGGGGGGGGGGCGCTACGAAACACAGGTTCGGCATACTTCGTGTTTTCCGAGGTAGACGACACAAAATGTGAAGGAAATTTCATACATTTTGCTTTCAAAATCAATCAACTTTCTAAAGTAAAATTTTGAACCAGACATAGCGGAATCCCGACGCAACGCGTTCTTCTGGAACTGTGTGGCCAGCAAAAGTTCGACATTTACGCGGTATTCGAGTTTTTGCGTTCTTGTACACTTCGGGCCTTAGCGTATTATATTATAGATAATGCAACTTTACTTTGATGACGGCAGGTGCAGGACAGCGTGATGCAAATGGAAAACAGCCTGCTGGACCTAGGAGACGCCCTTCTCAATGACCAGACCCCCACAGACAAAAAGGTATTTTGGTATTTTGGTGTTTGGTATTTGGTATTTGGTATTTAGTACTTTTTATGCTCACAGAGGCGTCTCTGTGAAATTCGGGTTGCTCCCACTTGGAGAGCGCGTCGCAGCCAGAGGCGAGCCACCCTGGAGAGCGCGTTTTTTTTTTTTTTTGCATGCGATTTTTGTGACTGATGAGGAAGGAAAGAGGGTGGGGGTAAATTGTGACCAACTTCTTTGTTGCCACTGGGTTTAACGCGTGCTAAGTGCATGGGCGCACGGGACCTCGATTATCGTCTTATCCGAAAGACTCCACTCCTTAAGCAGGTCCGTGAGTGAAAATCACGGGTTTCACGCGTTTCCCTCTCTCGCTGGTAATAAATCTTGTTTTGACAAAGTGTGGCTCCCATACAAATTTCCTCATGCACGAAAACGAGACATCACTTTAAAGAGCAGCCTCGATCGTATATGAGGAAAGTCTGTATGTGGGCCACACCGACCTAGAAAAAACCAAGGGGCTTAATCCAGCCGGGTCAGTGTGTCTTTAAGGCCTAGTGCAGAGTGAGAGGAAAAGACCCCTCTACCCAGGTTCGAACTCGGGTTCACAGTGCACGAGGCGAACGCGTTAACCCTCTGTGCCGCTCCACAGGTGGACATCCACCTGCAGGCCGACAACGTCGACGTCAAGTTCGTCAAGAGTCCGGCCAAGATGATGTTGGGGATGCCCGTGAAGTCTGCAGGGGCCGTGGTCACTCTGCCGGACGGCTTGACCTTGACCTCGGATGCCAGTAGCGGGAGTTCTGATAGTTCGCTGTTTTTGAAGGTTGGTTAAAAAAATAAAATTAAAAAAAACACCAAGATGGCAACGCCCTATAAACGTAGTCCCAGTTACCAGCAACACATACACACACATACACTTCCCGTCACACTCACTCACACACACACACACACACACACACACACACACACACACACACACACACACACACACACACACACACACACACAAGAAGAAGCTGTGCTTCGCTAGGCTATCTTGTAGTTTACAAACAGTACCCCCAGTAACATGAAATAAACTCGTTCTTTTAACGCTGTAACGCACAATCAGTCATGTATATGTTTTTTTGTTTTTTGTTTTTGTAAATTTTTAATACGAGAATATTTGTCTATAAAATAATGTTATAACCATAAGCCTACTAGACTGAATTAATTTTCTGCAACGTGAAAAGTTTACACTGTATCCGTATTTTTGTTTTCTTTCTTTCTTCCTTTTTTAATTATTGATTTCTCTTTGAACAGGTGATTGTCTATCAAATCGATCCTTACGTGTACGCCGACCAGTCGTCGTCGTCCTCCTCCTCCTCCTCCTCTTCTTCCTCCTCTTCAACCAACGGCGAACGTACCGGCCCAATCGTGAGGATTCACATGGAGAACCAACTGGGGGAGCCCCACGAGGTGGACAACGACGACCCCATCCAAATAGCCGTTGATATGCCCGACTCCCAGCTCAGCTCCCAAGCTCTCCAGGAAGACGACTCTCTTTGGTGTCTGACCAGACCTGAGGACAAACTACCTTGTGGTCAGGTTTTCCCTCCAGGTATGCGTTGCCATGGTTGCGTAGCATTGTTCGCCCTATGTCTCTATGTTGTCCCCCCCCCCCCACCCCCCCACCCCCAAAACTCTTCTTCTTCTACCGTTGAGTATCCACAATCATCAGTTTGATTTTATGATACTATATGCGGTCGAGGTCCGAAGTCGGGTATCAAAAAGAGACAAAATAAAACAAAAACCTACTCTACGAAGATGACCCAGCCAGTCGGGGTCTCGCTGATCGAGTCCCCGACGTGATGCTGAGTCGGCAGGAACACCTAAACTAGGGGGGGGGGGGGGGGGGGGGGGGGGGGATTTGCATCTTGATGGAGGACTAGAATGAGCCGGATGAAGAGGCAGACACAGCCTCCTCGGGTAACGAGTTCCAGTCTTTGATGGTGCGCGGGAAGAAA
The DNA here is from genome assembly GCA_017654935.2 of Phymorhynchus buccinoides. Lineage (NCBI taxonomy): Eukaryota > Metazoa > Mollusca > Gastropoda > Neogastropoda > Raphitomidae > Phymorhynchus > Phymorhynchus buccinoides. Next base: position 40,818,658 of record CM065700.1, on the reverse strand, counting down.
GAACTTCTCCTGCATTCAGTCCGGCACTGGATGGTGGATAGTTGCCGGCTGTGTCCTCTTCTTTGGCGAGTTGAAGCTGAGCTGACTTCAGTCTGGTGTTGTCGACTTTGACAATGCCGTTCAAGATCTTATAAAGCATTGTAAGCCTGGTAGACTTTCTGACTCGTCTCTATGTGTCCATATTATGTTATGTAGAAAGTTCAATCTTTCGGATGAGACAATAAACCGAGGTCCCATGTTCCCATGCACTTAGCACACGTTAATCCCAGTGGCAACGAAAAAGTTGTCATTATATTTGGTCAAAATTTACCCACCCACCCCCTTTCCCTCTTCATCAGTCACACAAAAATCACATGCAAAAAAAAATGGGTGGCGCGCCTCTGGCTGCGACGCGCTCTCCAGGTGGGAGCAACCCGAATTTCCCAGAGACGCCTCTGTAACTATAAGTACTTAATACCTAATACCTAATTAAAAATAATTTTATTTCTCTTCAGAGTACCCAGACTCTCTCTATAACCGGGAGGTTCGGCGAAGAGCCAACGGACGCCATCTTTGAATTCCGCTTCGCGGTGACGTCAGCTTCCGGGGTGGAGGTCAAGCACGCGCACGGTGACGTCACCATGGTGGTGGCGGGGAGCGGCGCGGTGATGGTGGTGACGGTGGCGGAGAGTGGCGGGGAGAGGAGGGTGTGTGTGAGGGCCACGTATTCAGGTGGGTGTCTATGTTGGGCCTGACTATTTCTCAGTTAGATTAGGCCGTGTGCACATTTACGCGCAACTTCCGTGCGGAAAATCCATCCGCAATCCGAAAAAATAAATCTGGAAGTAAGAAATATGAAGGAGTGCGCATTGCACGCTGGAAAAACATCCGCTTATTTCATATTTTCTTTTACTTTATTTGCGGATTGCTGATTGGGATAGGCGCAAGTCTTCCGCGTATAATACAGTGGACCCTCCCTTATAAGACATTCAAAAATCATCCAAAATGAGGTCTTATAAGGGAGAGGTCTTATAAGGGAGGTAATTTTAATACTTACATAGAAGGGCAATGTCTCCGAGAAGTAGGTCTTATGTGGGAGGGAGTCGTGGTAATAGGGTTTTGCGCCCTCTGCGATCTTTCGACCATGTGGGGCACTGGGACTTTACTTTTAGATGTCTAAAGAGTGGGGGGGGGGGGGAGGGGAGGGGGACCCGGAGGATCTCAGCACGCCGAGTGAGGGCAGGCCCACTGACGGAGGTATACGCAAGACATCCTCGCGTCAGTAACTGACAGTGGGTCCGTTCCCTCCCGGGGGAGGTCAGCTCACGGGTCATTGGGGGGGGGGGGGGGGGGGATGGGAGGGAGTCTTATAATGGGAGGTCTTATAAGGGAGGTTCCACTGTATGGGCACACGCCCCTTAGGCGCATAGCGGCGGCATGACGCATCTGTTATCTTATGACAGGAGACTGTAGGTGTGAAAGGAGGTGGGTGGGATGGGGGTAGGTGAGGGTGGGTTCTTCTTCTTCTTCTTCTTCTTCTTCTTCTTCTTCTTCTTCGATCAATCAGACAGTTCTGACATAATTATGAGCGAAGATGCGTCATGCTGCGTGCCGTTATGCGCCTAACTAAGAAAATTAATAGTTAGGCCCAGCATGTCCGTAGGTGAGGGAGTGAGGAGGGAAAGGGCTTGGGAATGGAGATGATTGCGTTGGGGAGTAGAATGTGTGTGTGTGTGTGTGTGTGTGTGTGTGTGTGTGTGTGTGTGTGTGTGTGTGTGTGTGTGTGTGTGTGTGTGTGTGTATGTGTGTGTGTGTGCATGCGCGCGCGCATGTGTGTGTGTGGGTGTGCTTTTCGTGCGTGCGAGTGTGTGTGTGTGTGTGTGTGTGTGTGTGTGTGTGTGTGTGTGTGTGTGTGTGTGTGTGTGTGTGTAACTGAATTATTCTTGTGTATATGTATCCACTGACCGCAACGAGAATTTTCATAATTGAAACAAAGAAACAATGCTTGTCACATTAACCATCAATCAAACAGATCAATGCGCGTGCTTGAGTGCGTGCGAGGGTGTGCATATATGTGTGTGTATGTCACTGTGTGTGTGTGTGTGTGTGTGTGTGTGTGTGTGTGTGTGTGTGTGTGTGTGTGTGTGATAAGTCAAGTCAAGTCAAAATCATCTTTATTGAGGGTTAAAGAATAAGCTGACAAAGCTTTTTTTCATCCTGCCCGTGTGAGTGTGTGTGTGTGAGTGTGAGTGTGAGTGTGTGTGTGTGTGTGTGTGTGTGTGTGTGTGTGTGTGTGTGTGTGTGTGTGCTGCTGGAGAAAATTTGAGAAATTATCTTCTTTATAATAGACGATTTTCGGAGAAAAAACCCTAGGGGAGAGCACTTCGTGAAAATTAGAGTTGCTTACCTCCATCCCCCCCCAACCTCCACCCCCCCCCCTCCCCCGTACTCTCGGTCAAATACCATAGCAACAATGGCGTCGAAGCTTGAAACCGCAGGATGCGAGTCAACGACTTGCAAACATGTTTTTAAAAAGAAAAATTAGGGGTGGCCAGTGGCCACAAACTGATAAAACTTGCAAAATGTGATGACGTAAAAATATAAATGACAACATTTTTAGAATGACGCACGGTGTTCTAAGTGCTGTATGTCTGCTCAAAACACACGAGGGGAGAGCTGATGGCAGAGTTAGAGTAACTTCCCCTGTTTGACCGATTGAATTAGGCAAGATCACTCCCAAACACCATGAAATTACTCCCATTAATTATTTCCGAACAATTCCTGTTATAAAGTGGGGAACAGGGAAGGGGATTAATGTTCTTTCCACAATGTTCATTCTGAGACAGATTCATCCAGCAGGAAGCGTCGATCAGCATCCGCCTCTGAAATGAGCAGTTCTGGGATATCTGCGGTCAGCTGGGATGCCGGCCAGTCGTCATGGAAACGGAGCTCCGATGTGCAGGTGATAATCTGTGTGTGCGTGTGCGTGTGTGCGTGTGCGTGTGTGTACGTACGCGTGTGTGTGTGTGCGTGTACATGCGTGTGTGCGCGCGCGGGTGTGTGTGTGTGTGTGTATGCGTGTGCGCGTGTGTGCGTGTGTGCATACACACGTGCATGAGTGAGTCCTTTCTCTCTTGCAGCTAAGCGGAATGGACGAAGAAGGTCGTGTCAAGTTCGATCGAAGCCAACCTGTTCAGAACTTCGGCCCAAGGGAAATGGTGGTGACACCCACACTCACAACCAATTTTCGGCTTTTTATTGTACTTTACCCAACCCCTCGAATTTTTCTATGCTTAAAAAGATTTTCATGGTGTTGTGGTTTTTCCCCCCTAATAGTTGAGCGGCGTGGACGAAGAAGGTCGAGTCAAGTTCAAGGCCAACCTGTTCGGGACATTCAACCCTGAATGTGCCGTGGTGACGCCCCCACTCACAATCGATAATTTTCGCCCTCCAATTTTCTATTCTTGAAAACATTTTCATGGTATTCTTTTTTTTCCCCTAACAGTTAAGCGGCGTGGACGAAGAAGGTCGAGTCAAGTTCAAGGCCAACATGTTCGGGACGTTCAGCCTGAGGGAGATGGTGGTGGTTCCCACGCCCATAGACTTCAGCGCCATCTTCCTCAACTTCGAGGCCTACCTCAGGGAGAGCCCGTACGTCCTCATCGTCGTCTGCTGCATCCTCTTCGTCTCCGTCATCGTCATCGTCTTGCTCAGGAGGCTGGATAAGGCTGATGCTGCTTTGGTGAGGAAGGGGATAGGGGAGAGAGAGGAGGGGAGGGGAGGGAGAGAGAGAGTGTGTGTGTATGTGTGTGAGAGAGAGAGAGAGAAGAGAGAGAGAGAGAAGAGAGAGAGTAATAAAAAGACTGATGGAAGCAATAAGAGAGACAGACAGAGATAGAGAAAGAGAGAGAGGTGAGACAGGGGACATGTTGAGACAAAGGCAGACAGACACAGAGAGATGGAGATAGAGTGGCAGAGAGAGAGAGAGAGAGAGAGAGAGAGAGAGAGAGAGAGAGAGAGAGAGAGAGCATCTCATCATTCTCATCGTCGTCTGCTGCATCCTCTTCATCTTTGTCATCGTCATTGTTGTGCTGAGAAGGCTGGTGTTACTTCAGTAAGAAGAGAGAGTGTGCGTGTGTGTGTGTGTATGAGAGAGAGAGAGAGAGAGAGAGAGAGAGAGAGAGAGAGAGAGAGAGAGAGAGAGAGAGAGAGAGATGGAGAGCAAGAGAAAGACTGCTTTGGGAGCGATTGTGTGCTACGTGTTCAAGCGCTTATCTGTGTGTGTGTGCGTGTGTGTGTGTTTGCGTGCGTGTGTGTGCGCGCGCGCGTGTGTGTACATGCGCGCGCGTGTGTTTTCTGTCAGTTGCAACTTCTCTGTTTGTGCGTGTGATGTGAGCGCTGGCCTGCATGCACGCGCGCGCGCGCATGTTTATTGTATGATTGTTATTGAGAGGTCTTAGGATGCGTAACATGTTGTGCTGGTTTCATTCAGTGGGAGTATTTGCCGCTAGTGGACAACGAAGGCAGAGACCGCTACCTGTACACCATGTCCGTGCATACGGGTCTCTCCTCGTCACGTCACGTGACCGCCACGCCCTTCTTCCTGCTGAAGGGGCAATATGGCGCCACGGACATCCGAGTTCTGTGCGACGGGGTCAGAGAGGTCAGAGTGGGACTGATGATGATGAGAGAGAGAGAGAGAGAGAGAGAGAGAGAGAGAGAGAGAGAGAGAGAGAGAGAGAGAGAGAGGGTACGTGACAATGATTGTGTGTGAAAAAGTCTGTGTAGATCAAATGTAATCAAGTTATAATTAAATATATGAATGTTTCAGCCAATGTTGTTTCAGAATTTCCGGAGTGGCACCGTGTCCAACTTTCTCCTCCGGTGTCGGCGCCATCTTGGTCCTCTGAGGGACCTGCGGGTGTGGCACGACAACAAGGGAAAGCACCCCCACTGGAAACTCGCCAAAGTTATCGTTCATGACAGAACTATGGACGACGTGTACGTCATAATTATTCTGATAAAATATTCTCTTCGTATCATGTTTGTTTAGGCCCCTATATTCACATTCTTCATTCCGGGTTCTTTAGTTTTACTTTTCCCTCCCACATTTTATTTTTCCCTCCCACACTCCCTCAACCCCTCCACACCCTGTTTCCAGGAAGGAGCATCATGCTCAGCCAAACCCGATAAGCGGGCGCGAGCTGGCTGGGTCACTAAAGCCTAAACGCCCCAATGTCCATGCAGCAGCCTAAGCCCTCTGTCCAATGGAACCGACCACCCTTTTTTCAGTCTTTTTTTCCCCCTGAGGGTGCCAGAATGATCAATTGAATGATCCTCAAAGAGAAGAAGAAGAACTATGCACTACGCTTGGTTGTTGGGGGTTTTCCGCATTTGTTTATTTGACAATAATAATTATTCTAACACATATTTTTCGAGGCAACCTTGATGTGCATTGTATTACTATAGCTTCCTTTTTGTTATTATTTAGTATGAACATTATAGGTTTTGCACCTGGTTGCCTCATCTTGCCTAGGAATCTCTTTTTGCCTTTGGTGCTTTGTCTGCTTACCTGTTTTCTAACGAATTATTTCATAAAAACATATTCTGATATTTTTACTGAGCCAATGCTTTTTTTAATATTTTTTTATTCCCCTAAAACTATTGACTGATTTTCTTAAAATTAATGATAAAGCCGACAAAATAACTATGTTAGCGTGGTTAAAACCTAGTGTTAATCTGCATATAAGTCAACAATTGTTGTGTGATTGTATTTTCTATTTCTTTTAATATTTAGAGATTGCTGTTCGTTTACCGTTTTGTCTCGCTTTACTATCTTAATGATAACATATTTTATCATGATGTTTTCCCTCTCTCAGCACCATCTTCATCTGCAACGACTGGCTCTCAACCTCTAAAGCCAACGACGGGAAAATCAGCCGCCATCTTCCGGCCCTCGGAACCTCCGAATCGGCCCCTGGTAGTGGTAGTGGTAGTAGTAGTAGTAGTAGTAGTAGTAGTAGTAGTAGTAGTAGTAGTAGTAGTAGTAGTAGTAGTAGTAGTAGTAGTAGTAGTAGTAGTAGTAGTAGTAGTAGTAGTAGTAGTAGTAGTAGTGGTAGTAGTAGTGGTAGTAGTAGTAGTGGAAGTGGTAGTAGTAGTGGTAGTAGTAGTAGTAGTAGTAGTAGTAGTAGTAGTAGTAGTAGTAGTAGTAGTAGTAGTGGTAGTAGTAGTAGTGGTAGTAGTAGTAGTGGTAGTAGTAGTGGTAGTAGTAGTAGTGGAAGTGGTAGTAGTAGTGGTAGTATTAGTAGTAGTAGTAGTAGTAGTAGTAGTAGTAGTAGTAGTAGTAGCAGCAGCAGAGAGAGACGAGAGAGAGAGAGAGAGAGAGAGAGAGAGAGAGAGAGAGAGAGAGAGAGAGAGAGAGAATGCGAACGCGAATGGTTTATTCAAAAGGACTTGGCCACATTTGTAGAGAGAAAACATGAACATTCAAACAGTACACGTACATTCATCTAATTTATATATCTATCTCTGAGCTTAAATGCATGATACAGAAAAATAGCAAATTGTTTTATAACATTTTCATTGCTAGAGGAGAGTAACATCATAAGTTTAAACAGACAGGGATGAGAGAGAGAGAGAGAGAGACAGACAGACAGACAGTCAGATTGACAGAGAGACAGACAGGGGGAAAGAGAGAGAGAGAGAGAGAGAGTGTGTGTGTGTGTGTGTGTGTGTGTGTGTGTGTGTGTCGGTGTGGGTGTTTGGTTGATGGGAGTTTGCGTGTCCTGGCGTTGATTTGATAAATTAAGTGGTGAATAAAATTTATATTTAATGATATTTGCATGAAACTTTTTTTATTGCTACTTTTACATTTGGTGGTTGCAATTTTTAAACATTGAGCTTCCGATGTCGTCGGTGGGTAAGTGAGTATAAACCTGTGTTATTGGGACCCCCCATGTGTATAAGTATACATATCTGTATTGTTGAAAATTCGGGCCTTTACTGGTGTTGCACTGCCTCCGGGCATTGCCTCCAGGATCGTTCTCACCATCTTTATATCTGCTAATGTCCCATATGTGTCTGTTCCAGACCGGAGGACATTAAACAGATTTTCACCTTCACCCCCCATGTTATAGACTCGAATCCTGTTGTCTTTGTACACAATTTTAGAATTTAAGTATACTTTTTCTCTTCTTCTTCTTCATCTTCTTCTTCTTCTTCTTCTTCTTCTTCTTCTTATTATTATTATTATTATTATTATATTATTATTATTATTATTATTATTATTATTATTATTATTATTATATCATCAGTAGTAGTAGTAGTAGTAGTAGTAATAATATTCTCGCCTTGGCATGAGGCTGTGTCAGACCAGTTGACATAAGCTAGAACACCAAGGCTACATCAAAATGTTGTTGTGTTCCGCACGGTTGTGCGGGAATTGTGTTAAGCCATGACAAGTTACTAGCATAACATGATCAGTCTAAAATCCTCCGAAGTTGGAGTGTGGCTGCCCACCTGGCGGGGTAATCAAAAACGGTCACACACGTAATGTTCTCATCCCTAACTGGTGCATTTTGTACCATAGTGTTCAAGTGCTTTGGCTGTTGGGATGATCCCTGGAGTCTAAAGCCAGGGTAAGGCAACAAACGACAGCAATATTATTATTATTATTATTATTATTATTATTATTATTATTATTATTATTATTATTATTACTGTTATTATGATTCTCCCTAAAGGAGAATACTATTGCATTCGTCAAAATTCTTCTGGTGGTGTGCGCGCGTATGTGGGTGTGGACGTGTGCGTGCGTGCGTGTTGTGGCTGTGTGCATGTTTGTGATAGTTGATATTGTAGTAGCTTATTTATGATTTATATATTTATTTAAACAATTGTGAAGCGCTGTGAGCTCAAGAGAGAAAGGGCGCTCTATAAATGTTATTTATTATTATTATTATTATTATTTTTAAAATTCTTCTCTTTTTTTCTTTTTCTTTCCCTTTTTTTGTCCAATTTGGCTAACATTTTCAGAAAAGTTGCAGGACCTTATGGGTATGCGAAATTTGAAATATTAAGTGATTTCGCGGTTTTTCGGCCATATTTTGCCGTTATTATTATCATTATTATTACTATTGTTATTAAGGTGGCAGCAACAACAACAACAACAACAACAGCAGCAGCAGCGGTACCCTGTTCTTCAACATGGTGTCCAAGCAGCGCCTGTTCGACGACCATCTGTGGCTGTCCATGGCCCGTCGCCCCGCCTACAGCCCCTTCACGCGCGTGCAGCGGTGCGTGACGGCCGTGGCCCTGCTCTTCCTGTCCATGGTCACCAACGCCATGTTCTACCAGGGCAAGGAAGGGGAGCAGGCGGACGTCAGGGGCGTGCAGATCGGGACGATGCAGATCAACTACAGGTAGAGAAACGAGGATCTCGTGGTGTAGGGGCGTGGCAGATCGCTTCGTGGTAAACCCGATGCAGATTTTTTCCTCTCATCTGCACTACTTAACGGTCTGACTGATAGAGAAACGAGGATGCACTTAGCTACGTTAAACCCAGCTAGAAAAAATGAGGCAGCATTTTTTGGGGGGCTCCAGTGACCTTTGACTTTTTTGGGGGGGCTCCAGTGACCTTTGACCTTTGATAACGTGACCTATGCATTATCCTAAATACATATCCGCGTGCCAAATTCGAGCCTCCTAGGTCCCTCGATCCGTTCAACGTTTGTTTCTCTTGGACTGTGTCTTGAAAAAACTGGCTCCAATGACCTTGACCTTTGACCTTTTATAACGTGACCCCTGCATATCCTAAATACCTATTCACATGCCAAATGTGAGCCTCCTAGATCTCTCCCTTCAACGTTTGTTTCCCTTGGACTGTGTCTTGCAATTGCAAAGACTGGCTACAATGACCTTGACCTTTGACCTTTTATAACGTGACCTACACATATCCTAAATACCTATCCGCATGACAAATTTGAGCCTCCTACGTCCCTCTGTTCAACGTTTGTTTCCCTTGGACTGTGTCTTGAAAAAACCTGGCTCCAGTGACCTTGACCTTTGACCTTTTATAACGTGACCTACATTATCCTAAATAGCTATCCACATGCCACATTTGAGCCTCCTAGGTCTCTCCGTTCAACATTTTGTTTCCCTTGGACCGTGTCTTGAAATAAACTGGCTTCAGTGACCATGACCTTTGACCAACGACCTTCATATTCGACCTTGGCCTAGATATCCTAACTACCTATCCGCATGCATAATGTGAGCCTCCTAGGTCCCCCCGTGCCAATGTTATCGTGGTAACATAGATAGATAGTCACACATAGTTATATAGTCACAGATAGTCACATAGATAGATAGTCACACATAGTCACATAGATAGATAGTCACACATAGTCACATAGATAGATAGTCACACATAGTCACATAGATAGATAGTCACACATAGTCACATAGATAGACAGTCACACATAGTCACATAGATAGATAGTCACACATAGTCACATATATAGATAGTCACATAGATAGATAGTCACACATAGTCACATAGATAGATAGTCACACATAGTCACATAGATAGTCACAGACAGTCACATAGATAGATCACACACATAGTCACATAGATAGATAGTCACACATAGTCACATAGATAGATAGTCACACATAGTCACATAGATAGATAGTCACACATAGTCACATAGATAGAGTCACACATAGTCACATAGATAGACATAGTCACACATAGTCACATAGATAGATATAGTCACACATAGTCACATAGATAGATAGATAGTCACACATAGTCACATAGATAGATAGTCACACATAGTCACATAGATAGATAGTCACACATAGTCACATAGATAGATAGTCACACATAGTCACATAGATAGATAGTCACACATAGTCACATAGATAGATAGTCACACATAGTCACATAGATAGATAGTCACACATAGTCACATAGATAGATAGTCACACATAGTCACATAGAAAGATAGTCACACATAGTCACATAGATAGATATAGTCACGCATAGTCACATAGATAGATAGTCACACATAGTCACATAGATAGATAGTCACACATAGTCACATAGATAGATAGTCACACATAGTCACATAGATAGATAGTCACACATAGTCACATAGATAGATATAGTCACACATAGTCACATAGATAGTCACACATAGTCACATAGATAGATAGTCACACATAGTCACATAGATAGTCACACATAGTCACATAGATAGATCACACATAGTCACATAGATAGATAGTCACACATAGTCACATAGATAGTCACACATAGTCACATAGATAGATAGTCACACATAGTCACATAGATAGATAGTCACACATAGTCACATAGATAGATAGTCACACATAGTCACATAGATAGATAGTCACACATAGTCACATAGATAGTCACACATAGTCACATAGATAGATAGTCACACATAGTCACATAGATAGTCACACATAGTCACATAGATAGTCACACATAGTCACATAGATAGATAGTCACACATAGTCACATAGATAGATAGTCACACATAGTCACATAGATAGATAGTCACACATAGTCACATAGATAGTCACACATAGTCACATAGATAGATAGTCACACATAGTCACATAGATAGATAGTCACACATAGTCACATAGATAGATAATCACACATAGTCACATAGATAATCACACATAGTCACATAGATAATCACACATAGTCACATAGATAGATAGTCACACATAGTCACATATATAGATAGTCACACATAGTCACATAGATAGATAGTCACACATAGTCACATAGATAGATAGTCACACATAGTTACATAGATAGACAGTCACACATAGTCACATAGATAGATAATCACACATAGTCACATAGATAGATAGTCACACATAGTCACATAGATAGATAGTCACACATAGTCACATAGATAGATAGTCACAGATAGTCACATAGACAGATAGTCACATA
>CM065700.1:40787686-40802686 GCA_017654935.2 Phymorhynchus buccinoides | reverse complement strand
GTTTTGAAAAAGGCAAGAGAATGAATAACGCAAAGAACAGTAACTCTGGAGAAACTCTTAGGAAACCCAAAGAACAATAACTCTGGAAATGTTGTTTGATCCCATACAGGTCAAGCAGTCCCAGTGCCCAGCCCACACGCCGACCCGGCAGAAGCAGAGGACAAGGGAGAGCTGCGACGTCGACTGGAGGAACTGGAGCTGAACCGACGGATGTCCGGCGTGCTGAGCAGCCTCATTGCGCATGCGTTCTACGTGTTCCTCCTCTTCGTGCTCTGTCTCCATGGCAACGTGGAGGAGTCATATTACCAGAACGAGGCTGTCCGGGACCAGTTGGCCGAAACAGAGTTAGAGGTTTGGTTTGCGTTTTTTTCTTCCTTCATTTTTCAATCCCAATCGTCATTCGCGGCTTTTATCTGTTTACTGACATTAGTTTTCTTCTGCGTCACCAGGCCATATGGCCATAATGGGATTTTTCTATGTCTCAATGTTCATTTATAGTATTAGTTACATGTTTCATGCTTAGAACCAATGACAGAATGGAAGACTAGGCCCAGCTTAAATTCTTATCCTTGTAAAAAAAAAAAGTATTTGAAGTTTGAGGTGCGTACGTGTGTGTCTGGTTTTCAGGTTTGCACCGGTCTCCCCGCTGCATTCAGCCGACACATTCCGATTTCGGAGAAGCTCATTGGAGAACATTGTTTGTAAGATGTTTTGAAAAAGGCAAGAGAATGGGCCAATAACTAATAAGGCAGAAGGAAAGTAGATGACGGTAAGCAAAGGGAAAAGGCAGAGTCAAAGAGAGGGACTAGATTAGAGGAAGTTGCAAGCACAGAACTTCCAGAAGGTGGGGGAACTATTTATACAAAGACTCCCCCATATCCTCACAGGGGAGGGAGACTCGTGGAGGGCGGGGTCGTCCGGCTCCCCGAATGGAGGCACTGCCGGAAGACAGTCAAACATTGGAATCAATGGTCCCCCCGTGGGGATACCAGGGGTGGGGGGGTGTCTTTAGTAAAAATAATTCCCCCACCTTCTGGAAGTTCTGTGCTTGTAACTTTCCCATATCTGCCACTCTCTCTTTAACTCTGCCTTTTCCCTTTGCTTTCTATCATCTACTATCTTTCTGACTTTGTTGGCCCATTCTCCTTGCCTTTAAAAAAAAAAAAATCTTCCAAATATTTTGTTTTCCTTGGAGCTCCTCCGAAATCGGAATATGTCGGCTGTACGCAGCGGGGAGACCAGTGAAAACTGAAAACCGGACACATACGTACCTTACCCATTATGGCTTCTGGGAACACAGAAGAAGCAGAAGAAGAAGAAGAAGAAGGAATCAATGGTAAAATGAAAATGAGAGTCGTGTGATGGAAGATATTCCACAATGATAAGGAAGTCGCTTCGCACTTCAGACATCCGTGGCTTTCTTTGGCTGAAACACACATGAATGCAGAGCTTCAGATTGTTTTCAAACTTCATAAGTCATATGACCCCTGAACAGCCACAGAAAATGAGGGGCCAGTTTCCACAATAATGGGTCAGTAGCATGTCACTGCAATATTACATATTTTATTGCAAACTTCATGGGTCTAGGTGACACCTCAGACTGCACAAAATGAGGGGTCAAATCACCGTTAATGCATGTCAATGTGTCGGGTGCTGACAGTCTAAATAACATCCAGCAAATTTATTTAGGCTCACACACATTCCTATCTATCAATCCATTGGTTGTCCCCCTTTCATTTACTTATTATCTCTGACTCCTGAACAGCTACTCTCTGAGGGGTCAATTTCCACAATCTCTCTCTCTCTGTCTCTCTCTCACTCTCTCTCTCTCTCTCTCTCTCTCTCTCTCTCTCTCTCACCTCTCTGCACAAGGTGTAGAGAACATTTAAGATTTTATCTGAACTGATATACATGTACATGCTACATAATATAAGAATTTGTATTGCATGTATGTATGTGTGCATAGGTTTGTGGGGGTGCACAATGTGGGGGGTGCTTGTGGGAGTGAGTGGGGGGGGGAGGGGGTAGAGACTGGGAGGTGTTTTTTGTTGTTGTTTCTTGGTGTGTTTTTTGTGGGGTGGGGTGGGGGTCTCTAATTTTGAATTGCTGTTGTGTGGCCATTTTTGCCTTGTTGTATTATATTACATGTATATTATTGTCACTATTGTTGCCAGGTTTTGTTGTTGTTTTTACAAAATGTTAATCATTTTCTTCATTAATTGTTTATTTGTTTGAGGGCAATAGTGTAAAAAAGCTACCCAGCTTATCTGTTTTACCCTCATGGGTCATTCGTATTCGTATTCGTATTCTCTCTCCCCCCTCCCTAAATGCAACTTTCGGATTATTCTCTTGCTGGCATCAAAACAAGCAAAACATCCTACTGAATTTGGCTTTTCATGTCCGTGTTGAAAGCAAGCATGATAATTCATAATGCTTTACATATTTTGATTCAGTAACATTGTGTTGTCTTGTGGGGTTTTTTGGGGGTGGGTTTTCCACTCTTTTAATTTTGATGTGTTTGTTAATCGATGGCTTGGAGTCAAAACGCAACTATCTTTATTAGTCCATTGACGTATTATTGAAACTATTGCAAAAACTAATAACTTTGGTATCAAACAATGTCTGTGTTCAAATATATAAAAGGGTTTTGCTTTTTATATTTCTGCAGTCTTTTTTTTATACAAAGTTATTAGTTTTAGTACTAAGGTCAATACTATATCAATGGACTATCTAAAGATAGTCCGTTTTGACTCCAAGCCATCGGTTTGTTTGTTTGTTGGCTCATTCCTTCTTTTTGTTTGTGGTACAAGCCACAAACCTATAACTCACTTTGTCGGTCGGTCGGTCGGTCGGTCGTGTCGGTTTGTCGGTCGGTACAAAATTGTCGCACATATTGTAAAAGAGAAAGAAAAATACAGACAGAAAAAAATACTTGGGCATAAAGTAACATTTCAGTTGTCATATCTACAGTCCTTAGGTATGAGTGAATGAATGAAAAATGGTGTTTTACGTCCTCTCGGTCATAGACACATATGGGACATTTGTAAATACAAAGATGGTGGGAACACTACTGGCTGCAATGCCCGGAGGCAGTGCAACACCAGTAAAGTCCCGAGTTTTTATCAATATAGATTTGTGTAGCGGTAACCACGCCTCGGATAAACCTCATCGGCTATGGTACCGCCACATTTCGTCAGTCCTTAGGTATGGAAAGAATTGTATACTGAACAGAGCACATGAATCTTCATTTTAAAGCGTACAAAATAATAAACATACGTAATACAGACACTGCAACAGACACGACGAGTATGCGGTGCTTCTTTCGATGAGTATAAGTAGGATAAATAGTTTTAAATGTTTTCCAAAAGATATAAAAAGTTACGAAATGGTGCAGAGATAACATTCTGGTTTACAGATTAAAATTATTGAAAAGCCAGGGGAGGCGACTCAGTGTATGCAATGATTGGAGTGGTAAAAATAGACCGCTGGGCTGCAGTCTTGAGTGAAAGTGTTTGATCAAAAATTGTGTGTGTGAAGAGCATAATGTAAATACACTCGGCGATGCCCTTGTTTGTAGTTCAAATAGTGCCACAAAATAGTCGCGTGCCATTCGAACTTCATGGGTATGACCTTGTTCTCGTGTTCGTATTCACCCCCTCCCTCTCCCCTCTCTCTCCCTCCCTAAACCCACCCTCACCCCTTATTTTTCTATCAATCTATTTCTTTTAACCCTTTCACGAATTTGTTTTCTCTCTCTTTTTTGTGTATCTTTCGCCTCTCCCTCTTTCTCTCCCCCTCCATCCCCCTCTCTCCCTTCCTCTGCTTTATATTGCTTTGTCTGTGCTCATTTTCCTTTTTCATTTCTACTTTTATATTTGTATTTTTTTCCCCCAGAGAACTGGATGTAAAAAACAAAAGCATGTTATGACTTATTCTGTTACCCTCTATAAATAAAATTCATTCAGTTCAGTTCAATTCTCTCTCTCTCTCTCTCTCTCTCTCTCTCTCTCTCTCTCTCTCTCTCTCTCTCTCTCTCTCTCTCTCTCTCTCTCTCTCTCTCTCTCTCTCCCTCTCTCTCTCTCTCTCTCTCTCTCTCTCTCTCTCTCTCTCTCTCTCTCTCTCTCTCTTTCTCTCTCTCTCTCTCTCTCTGACAGTCGGTGCAGTCTCCCAAGGAAACGTGGTCGTGGTTGAAGGAAAGCCTGCTGCCTTCCCTCCTGCCCGTCACGGACTACAGGGGAGAGGTGCTCACCGCCATGCAGCGTCGCTTCCTCGCCGATCAGGACAACTACCGGGTCGGTCCCATCACCTTGAGCCAGTTCAGGGTCAAAGGTCAGTGATGCTAAAAATAGATTCGATTTATAGCGTGGCTTTCTGACCGATCAGAACAAACTACCGGGTCGGCCCCGGCCATCACCTTGACCCAGTTCAGAGTCAAAAGTCAGTTAGTCATGCTAAAACTAGATAGTTTATTGATTTTTCTCTCTGTCTGTCTGTCTGTCTGTGAGTGCGTGTATGCGAGCTTACGAATCCACTTCTCTGCAGTTTAAACCTGTTACTTGGTTATATATGTTCTTCTTACTTATCATATTGAATAATCGTGCTTTCTTTTTACATGTCATAAAGTTTGATGTGTTGGGTATTATGTTCTTATTGTATATGTGTTTATGCTGTGCCACAAATCAATTTCTCACTTTTGAGATATTAAAGTAGTCTTGAGTCAGAGAAGAAAAGGCTATCATGAGCTATAGGGTACAATGATGGAGATACCGTGCCATGAATTGTACTGTTTATTGTTTTTGTTGTTTTCAGGTTTTGGGACGTTATTAAGAATCATTGATGTGTGTTTTCTTATACGTGGTCGAACTCTACGCGGTGACAGTCCTGAGATAACCATAGCTGTTGACAGGACTATAACAGACTAACTAACTAACTAACTAACAGTGGTTGGCTCTTTCTACCCACATGTATTAAATTGTTCAAATCGCAATTTCCGCATTTTAATAACTTATTTATTTTACCCAAAATGTTCTTCATTTTTCTTTTCACCTTGTGCTGGTTTGCTTAAATTGTGGACTTTTCGGCCTAGTGCAGAGAAGACACCATTCTTTTTATTAGAAATGTCTTCCTGTTGGGGTTGATCCACAAGATAGTGTTTGTTAGCAGATATACATACTGACGAGAATTCCATAAATTCGAAAGAGATCTCTCTATGTACCATGCTCATACACTGTCTGTCCCCCATTGGGACAAAAAGTAAACCAGCACAATCTTTTACTTTTATTTTATTCTTTTCACAAAGTATACACAGTTAGTGGTGTTTGTGGTTTCTTTGATCAAATAACTAACTAACTAAGAAAAGGCTGATAGTAGTACCTTCTGGCTTTCATCCGGCAGTAGGAATGAAATACTGTGGTACCTTCTGGGGAGCATACAATCCACAATATTGTTATGAAGGAAAGACCGTTTAATGTCCTCCGACCTGAAACATACATAATTATGGCACGTTTTAACGATAGAGACGATCCTGGAGGGAATACTGCAATACCAGGAAAGTCCCAATGTTTGTGAATAATCAAGATTATTATTATTATTATTATTAAGCGCTTGCTTTTACTATGTTCATGAATAGGATTTAAATATCTATTCAAGTCTGTGTTGTTATTTATATCTGCATTGTTTTGACAGGAGAATGTCGCCCCTCCCGAACCGTTCGAAGGAAGCTGAGAAACCCTCGCTGCATTCAGGAGTATGATGGTGACACGGAGGAGACGGGATCGTTTGACACAGGTACCACAGGAATCTCTGTCTCTGTCTCTATCTCTGTTTCTGTCTCTGTTTCATTCTGTCTCTCTCTGTCCCCCACTCTTTCTCTTTGTCTCTCTTTCTGTCTCTGTTTCATTCTGTCGCTCTCTGTCCCCCACTCTTTCTCTTTGTCTCTGTTTCTGTCTGTTTCATTCTGTCTCTCTCTGTCTCTGTCGCTTTGTCTCTGTTTCTGTCTCTGTTTCATTCTGGCTCTCTCTCTCTGTCTCCCACTCTCTCTCTCTCTCTCTCTCTCTCTCTCTCTCTCTCTCTCTCTCTCTCTCTCTATCTCTCTTTGTCTCTGTTTCTGTCTCTGTTTCATTCTGTCTCTCTCTCTCTGTCTCCCACTCTCTCTCTCTCTCTTTGTCTCTGTTTCTGTCTCTGTTTCATTCTCTCTCTCTCTCTCTCTCTCTGTCTCCCACTCTTTCTTTTTGTCTCTCTTTCTGTCTCTGTTTCATTCTGTCTGTCTCTGTCTCCTACTCTTTCTCTTTGTCTCTGTTTCATTCTGTCTCTCTCTCTGTCTCTGTTTCATTCTGTCTCTCTCTGTCTCTGTTTCATTCTGTCTCTCTGTCTCTGTCTCCCACTCTTTCTCTCTCTGTCTCTGTCTCTTTGTCTCTCTTTCTGTCTCTGTTTCATTCTGTCTCTCTCTCTCTGTGTCTCCCACTCTTTCTTTCTCTCTCTGTGTCTCTTTGTCTCTCTTTCTGTCTCTGCTTCATTCTGTCGCTCTCTGTCTCCCACTCTTTCTGCCCAAACTGTCCTAAGAAGATTGTTAATTTCGAAATCCTTATCGCGTCCAGGAATAAGATTTTACGGGGGAGACGGGAACGTGTACCGCAGGTACTGAATCTCTATTAATTGTGATATGTCTGTCTGTCTCTCTGTTTGTCTGTCTATCTGTCTGTCTTTCTCTCTATTTCTCGCTCTCTCTTTCTCTCTCTCTCTCTCTCTCTCTCTCTCTCTCTCTCTCTCTCTCTCTCTCTCTCTCACACACACACACACACACACACACACACACACACACACACACACACACACACACACACACACACACACACACACATACACACCTCTCTCACCACATCCTCTCTCTCCTCTCTCTTAAAATTATCTTTGTGTGTCCCTCATTCACCCTTTCTCTGTGTCCCTCCTTCTCTCCCATGATAAATAATAATAATAATAATAATAACTCTTATATAGCGCCGTTCTCCTGGCGCAGCAGGACTCACAGCGCTTTACAAAAAACATACATACAATAATCATGAAGAAAAACAACATAATTATACAAAAGTAGAAACACAACCATACAAAAATCCATGACAAAAACCAATTAGCCCATTATCGCACTGCACGCACACATAGTCCAACTCAGCAACAACTCACAGAGGGTGAACTGAAGGGGAGAAGACACAGGAGATCAACAGAGGTATTTTTTGAAGATAACAGTTTTCAGGCCAGTTTTGAAAGAAGACAAAGATGGAGAGCTGCGGAGAGAGGAAGGGAGGTTGTTCCAGATGTGTGGTGATTGGAAACGGAAAGCTCTGTTTCCAACTGATTTGTATTTGGTGACAGGTGTACAAAGAAGTTTGAGGCTACTTGATCTGAGGTTGCGTTCTGGTGTGTAGGCAGAGAGAAGAGAGGAAAGGTAGTCTGGAAGAGAGCCTTCGAAGTAGCGATAGGCAAGAGTGGCCACTTTGTACTCTACTCTAGCGTCAACAGGGAGCCAGTGCAGCTGTCTCAGCAGGGGTGTCGCTGAATCAGTCTTACGCTTTCTGAGCACAACCCTGGCAGCAGCATTCTGGACTCTCTGAAGACGCTTGACAGTAGAGAGAGGGAGACCTGCAAGGACTGCATTGCAGTAATCAAGCCTGGACAGTATGAGAGAAACAGCAAGTTGTGTAGCAGCTTCAAGTGATAAGTATGAACGAATGGAACAAAGTCGCCGAAGATGATAGAATGTTGAACGACAGACAGATGAAATGTGTTGATCGAATGAGAGAGATTCATCCAGACAGACACCTAGATACTTTACTGACTTTTGAAAAGGTACTGAATCATCTGACAAGGTCAAAGGATCACGCTTTATCACCGAGAGGCGGTTTCGGTTTCCAACAGCTAACAACTCAGTCTTGTCCTCATTCAACTTGAGTCTATTCTTATCCATCCATGATTTGACATCAGACACGCATTGCTCCGTTTGATGGGACACCACAGGAAAATCAGAAACAGGGGCGGGCTTATTGATCTCAGTGTCATCAGCGAACTTATGATAATCAAAATGATTACTTTCAATGACATCTGAAAGAGGTTGGGTGTACAGAGTGAAGAGAACAGTTGGGTGTACAGACTATAGCGATGATGATGATGATGATGATGACGACGACAAAGACAACAATGACGATTACTACAACGTCGATGATGTTCCCATTGACAGGATAGGCTTTGTGTCCCTCTCAGCAATTGCACCATCATGGCATACATCATTGCCTATACTTTTCCTATTCTGATGATGATGGTGACGATGATGATGATGACGGTGATGATGGTGATATTATTGATGGCAGGGTGGGCCTCTTGCCCCTAAAACAATGACATCATTACAAAGTACACGTATGAAGATGCTGCGACTGTGATGATGATGATATGATGACGATGATGATGATGATGATGGTGACGATGATGATGATAGTGATGATGATGGTGATATTAATGATGGTAGGGTGGGTCTCTTGCCCCTAAAACAATGACATTACAAAGTACACGTATGAAGATGCTGCGACTGTGATGATGATAATATGATGGCGATGATGATGATGATGATGATGATGATGATGATGATGATGATGATATTAACGATGGCAGGGTGGGCCTCTTGCCCCTAAAACAATGACATCATTACAAAGTACACGTATAAAGATGCTGCGACTGTGATGATGATGATGATACTGATGATGATAATGATGATGATGATGATGATGATGATGATACTGATGATGATAATGATGATGATGATGATTATGATGATGATGATGATGATGATGGTGATGATATTATTAATGATGGCAGGGTGGGCCTCTTGCCCCTAAAACAATGGCATCATTACAAAGTATGCGTATGAGGATGCTGCGATTGTGATTATGATTATGATGATGGTGGTAGTGATGATGATGATGATGATGATGATGATGATGATGATGATGATATTGACGTTGGCAGGGTGGGCCTTTTGCCCCTAAAATAATGGCATCATTACAAAGTATGCGTATGAGGATGCTGCGATTGTGATTATGATTATGATGATGGTGGTGATGATGATGATGATGATGATGATGATGATGATGATGATATTGACGTTGGCAGGGTGGACCTTTTGCCCCTAATATAATGGCATTACAAAGTACACGTATGAGGATGCTGCGACTGTGATGATGATGATGATGATGATGATGATGATGATGATGATATGATGATGATGATGGTGATGATGGTGATGATGATGATGATGATGATGGCAATCACAAGGACAAGTATGCTACTGCCGCTGCTGATTACGACAATAATGGTGATGATGATGATGACGACGACGATGACGATCGTGATGACACTCGACGACGACGACCACGACGACAACAAAGCAGATAACGACGATGATGATGATGTTGACGATGACAGGGTGGGCCTCTTGCCCCTACAACAACTGCACCGACGCGGAGTACACCTACGACGGGGGAAGCGACCTAGCCATGGTGCGCTACTCCTCAACGGGCAGGGGCTACGGCCCAGGGGGCTACAGGGTCACGTTGGGCACCACTCTGTGGAGATCTCTGGATGACTTGCAGACCTTGCAGAAGGATGTGTGGATGGATCAGTACACCAGAGCTCTGAGTGTGGAGGTGAGGAAGGGTGTAGGGGTGGTGGTGGTGGGGGGGGGGGGAGGGGGTACGGGGTTTCGTTGGGCACCACTCTGTGGAGATCCCTGGATGCCTTGCAGAGCTTGGAGAAGGATGTGTGGATGGATCAGTACATCAGAGCTCTGAGTGTGGAGGTGAGGAAGGGTGTAGGGGGGTGGTGGTGGTGGTGGGTAGGGGGGGGGGGTACAGGGTCACGTTGGATTGGGCACCACTCTGTGGAGATCCCTGGATGCCTTGCAGAGCTTGGAGAAGGATGTGTGGATGGATCAGTACACCAGAGCTCTGAGTGTGGAGGTGAGGAAGGGTGTAGGGGTGGTGGTGGTGGTGGTAGGGGGGGGGGGGGTACAGGGTCACGTTGGATTGGGCACCACTCTGTGGAGATCCCTGGATGCCTTGCAGACCTTGGAGAAGGATGTGTGGATGGATCAGTACACCAGAGCTCTGAGTGTGGAGGTGAGGAAGGGTGTAGGGGTGGTGGTGGGGGTGGGGACGGGTTTCGTTGGGCACCACTCTGTGGAGATCCCTGGATGCCTTGCAGAGCTTGGAGAAGGATGTGTGGATGGATTAGTACATCAGAGCTCTGAGTGTGGAGGTGAGAAAGGGTGTAGTGATGGTGGGGATAGAGTGATAAATGGAGGGGGGGGGGCTATTGGGTGACTCTGGACGATACGTTGTAGGGAGCAGTCCATGCCTTGCAGAGCTTGGAGAAGGATGTGTGGATGGATCAGTACACCAGAGCTCTGAGTGTGGAGGTGCGATGGGTAGAGAGAGAGGGGACAGAAAGAGAGAGAGAGGGAGGGAAAGAGAGGGAGGGAGGAAGAGAGACAGAAAGAGAGAGAGAGAGAGAGACAGACAGACAGACACAGACAGACAGACAGACAGACAGATAGATTACGTCTTTTGAGTCACAATTATTATTATGTATGTGTATTTGTGAGGCATTCGTGCGTGCTTGGGTGCAAGTAAACAATATCTTGAATCAAGGAAATAATGCATGTTGCCATTATTACAAGTTAAAGAGGCCCTACAATTGATAATAAAAGGACTAGAACCTGTATGTGCTCAATCGGGCTTTAAACATATTGATACAGTACTCTTTGTTTGGGGCAAAGATTTGTATTGTTATGACAGTGCTTTGCATGGGTTTTATAGCACTGATGCATCACATTCTAAAATGAATGTTCTTCTTTTTCTCCTTGGACGTTTTAGATGAAAACTCCAGCACCAACGTAGAAGGCCGTGTCTTTCTGTTAATGTCAGTGCTGTTTCTTTCTGGCAGGTGAACCTCTTCAACCCAAACACGCGCCTCTTCACCCAGGCCAACGTGTTGCTGGAGTACCCTCCAGCCGGAAGCTGCTTCTCGATGATCTCCCTTCGCTCGGCTCGCCTGTACCCGTATGTGACGCCCTGGGACTACATCGTCCTCTGTCTGCAGCTCGTCTTCATCGTCGTCGTCGTCGGTCGTCTGTGCGTCGTCTTCAAAAGGACGTGCTTCCCTGCTAAGGGCCATGGCAGGTGAATGCGTGTGTAGAGTGGCACGGTGGTAGCGCGTTCGCCTCGTGTCAAGTAAACCCGAGTTCGAACCTTGGTACAGGGGGATTTTTTCCTCTCACTTTACACTAGGCCTTAACGGTCTGAACATGGAGTCTTTCGGATGAGACGATAAACCCCGAGGTCCCGTGTACCCATGCACTTAGCACACGTTAAACCCAGTGGCGACGAAAAAGTTGTCATTTGGTCGAAAGTTTACACCCACCCACCCCCACCCTTCCTTCCTCATCAATCACAGAGAGATCGCATACCAAAAAAAAGATGGGTGGCGCGCCTCTGGCTGCGACGCTCTCTCCTAGGTGGGAGCGGCCCGAATTTCACAGAGACGCCTCTGTGACTATAGCGTTCCCTAATACCCTAATCTTACTAATTTATGGTTGGCAGGAGTTGTTGTTGTCTTACCCTTGCTCAAAGACTCCGGGGATCATCCCAACAGCCGAAGCAATTCCATGAGCACTATGGTACAAATGCTCCAGCTAGGGGTGAGAACATTACGTGTGTGACAGTTTTTTAATAACCCCGCCACGTTGTGGCAGCCACACTCCGACTTCGGAGGAGTTGGGAGGAGTGACGTTTAGTCCCCTTCACTGCCACAGGAAAACTGAGACATTATCGATTTTCTTATTATAACGTTTAAAACAAATCAAGACTCAATCTGAGAAAATGGTCTAGAGATATATCTTTCCTGGCTTATCTACACCAAACACCATCATCCCAGGACTATAACATCAACAGTTGTGACATCATCAATGACATCATTCATTACCAGACTATCTCTATCTCGTAGCCAGGCAGGGAAGGGGTTTTAAAAATTAACCCTTTCACCGCCAATGTCGCATTTTAGCACCACAATGGTTTAAACCCATTTCACTAAAAGGCATCAAATCAGGCAGGACCTGTTATCCAAAGACCCTATTTTCTTAACTTTGGGAGGTAAGGATATGCTTAATGTCACAGAGGAATTCGCAATATTGCAGATATTTTATTTTCTCTGCCTAGTTAAGTGTAATGGTATTTTGGGGCTGAAAAATGGCTGGCGGCGAAAGGGTTAAAAATATTTTTTGGGAAGCTACAGTGAGTTTTTTCTGTTTCCTGGTACACCCCCCCCCCCCTCCCCATTTTTGTTAGCATTTGAACACCCCACCCCACCCCGGTGGGGACACCAGGGGGTCTTTCGTGCAAATAATCCCCCACATTGTGGAAGTTCTGTGCTTGTAACTTCCTCTAATCTGTCACTCTCTTTGATTCTGGCTTTACCTTTTCCTTGTTGTTATCTACCATATTTCTGTCTTACTGGTCCACTCTCCTGTCTTTGTTCTAGACATTCATACAAAGACGTTTACGAAGATGCCGGTCGAAGACGGTCATGTTGGGTCTAACTGTTTCTTAGTTAGGCCCATCTGCGCTCATATGACAGGAGACTGTCTGGGTGATCAAAGAAGAAGAAGAAGAAACTTACATCCATTGTTATTAACCCTTTCACGCCAGCCATCTTTGAGCCAAAGATTTCCATTACACTTACTTGGCTACAGAAAAAGATTTCGTCTGCAATATTGTGGGATTTCTCCGTGACACATTTATTAGAATAGGGTAAATCCTTACTACCCAAATGTAGGAGCATTATCATTGAATAACAGACCCTGATTTCAAGACTTTTACTAACATGGGTGTTAAATCATTGTGGCGCAAAAATGCGACTTTGGCGGGGAAATGGTTAAGAGCCAAATGGACTAAAACTGCGAGAAGACTTTACAGGAATGAATGAACCGAGTCAGTATTTAGCTTTAACGTAACCCCAATCTTTTTTCCTGTTTAGAGGGGGTCGGGGTGGGTCTGGAACCCCTGTAACACCCCCTCCCCAGATCCTCCTCTGACAACATGTGAATGTTGCCCAAATGTTTCAGATGCTGGGACGGAGTAACAGTGTACATGTTAGAAGTGATGCTGTCCCTCGCCGCTATCGTCGCCTATATCGTCAGGATAGATCGCACCATCATCGCTCTGGAGAGGATACGCAATCAGCCTGGTAATCATTATCATCATCGTCATTATCATCATTATCGTCTTCATCACCATCATCATCATCATCATCATCCACAGTAGCTTTTCTCAGCTCCTTTCAGTTCATGCCTTTTGTTAACATTCATCACCAGCATAAACCAATTTAAAGTGTTTTATCCATTAGGCTTACATTGTTTTATGGTGGTATGCCGCTTGTAAGGTCTTTTCCTATCCCTACCCGCAATCAATTATAAGAATATTTGCCGTTAAAGGCAATATCTTGAAACAAATAGCTGAAAGGAGCTAGAATGAGGGGAATTGGTGTACTGTGCATCATCATCATCATCATTCTGGTTGTCATTATCCTCCCCATCATTATCATCGTCGTCGTTATCTCCTACGTTGTCAGGATGGACTGTAGTATCATCGCTGTGGAGAGAATACACAACCAGCCTGGTAAAACATCATCATCACCCCCATTATCATATAGATCATTTATATGATGATCATCATCATCGTTGTCGTCATCATCATCATCGTCGTCGTCGTCCTCCTCCTCCTCCTCATTATCGTTATCTTGTTATCATCATCGGTATCATCACCACCTGCATCGTCAGGATATGCAGTGGAACCTCCCTTATAAGACCTTCAAAAATAATCCAAAATGAGGTCTTATAAGGGAGGGGTCTTATAAGGGAGGTACTTTTAATACTTACAAAGAAGGGCAATGTCTCAGAAAACTAGGTCTTATAATTATGGGAGGGAGTCTTATAATGGGAGGTCTTATAAGGGAGGTTTCACTGTACCGAGCCATCATCAAGAGAATACAGAGCCAACCTGGCAGTCTTAAATTAATGTTAATGACTCACCAAACTCACCAAAATGATGACGATGATGACAACAACAACAATGATGGTGATGATGATGATGACGAAGATGAAGACAAAAGCTATGATGAAACGACGATGGTGATATTGACAACGTCGACGATGATGATGATGATTATGGTGACGACGACAAATACCATAATGAGGATGTTGACGACGATGACGACGACAACAATTATGACGATGACAATGATGAAGATCACGACGACGATGGCAACATCGAGGACGACGACGATGATGATGATAATGATGAAGACGACGACTACGAAGACGACAAGGACATGATGACGGCATGCACAACATTTATCAATCAAACCAACCTCCAGTAACTTCTTCCTCTTCTTCTGCGTTCCCAGGCCATACGGCCATAATGGGTAAGGTACCTATATGTCCGGTTTTCAGTTTTCACTGCTCTCCCCGCTGCGTACATCCGACACATTCCGATTTCGGAGGAGCTCAAAGGGAAATAATTATTTGGAAGATTTTTTTTTAATTAAAGGCAGGAGAATGGGCCAATACGTCAGGAAAAAAATAGTAGATGGTAGAAAGCAAAGGGAAAAGACGAGTCAAACAGAGTGGCAGATTAGAGGAAGTTACAAGCACAGAATTCGAGAAGGTGAAGGAACTATTTTTGCGAAAGACCCCCGGTATCCCCACGGGGAGCTGCAGTAACTGATCAAGTAAATATAAAAAATAAAAATATAAAAAAACTCCCCCCCATTTCTGCTACAGAGCTGTTCACGTCGTGGGACGCGGTGTTTTTCCTGGACCTGACCTACAAGGTGTGCATCAGTGTCTGCCTCTTCGTCCGAATCATCAGCTTCCTCAAGCCCCTCTCCTTCAACCAGTATCTC
>CM065700.1:40770186-40772686 GCA_017654935.2 Phymorhynchus buccinoides | reverse complement strand
TTGGTTTTGCTCCTCAGACAGTTGCTCCTTTTTTTCCCCCCTGGTCCATTGCTATGAAAGGTATCTTTCAGGGGGGGGGGGGGGGCATTTCACATTGCTACAGTCTTTAGCTTTCGGGTAGGACGGAGAGAGAGAGAGAGAGAGAGAGAGAGAGAGAGAGAGAGAGAGAGAGAGAGAGAGAGAGAGAGAGAGAGAGAGACGGTGGGTGGGTGGGTTTTGGGCAAGGAGCAATTATCACATAGACTAGGAGCAATTGTCCTATCCGAGGGGCAAAAATCCAAGGAGCAACTGTTCGAGCTAGGAGCAATTATCCAAGGAGCAAATGCTTCGGGAGGAATTACACCTAGGAGCAATTGTCAAGGGGCAATTGTTGGGGAGCAAATGTCGAGGAGCAATTCAAGGAGCAAATGTCGGTACACCATAACAATATAGCAACTAGCAGTAGGTCTAGGCCCCTATTATTTATAGTGATGCTGTTTTGTTGACGCTGAGCCTAATGCCACAAACAAATGAAGTTGGATTGGAAGATCAACAATACTTATCATGACAAAGGTACTTAAAGCAAACGAATATGCCTATCCTTACAAAATGGTATATCGTGATCGCTTCTCGGCCTTTTGACTAAGACAGTGATTCAGGAACATAAAAAAATTGTTTATACACTGACATTAAGTCGCTTGGTTTGTTCTCACTGTTATATGTGACCCGAAAGGGACATTTACATCGCTGGGCTAGTTTCTCACGAAAGCCGAAAGGGATATCGCGACGTTTCTAAACTGAACTTCCATCCTATCCTTGTTGTAGTTTGGTTCATAAATTAAGGATTTAGGTATGGTAAGATGACGTAAAATGACTAATACAATTTTTTTTGGCATTTCTTGCCTCTTGCATGCGAACGATTTCCCATAAATGTGACCCAGCACCACGAAAGGGACATTAAGTCGCTGGGCTAGTTTCTCACAACAGGCTTAGAAAGTCAAAAATCTCTCCCATTTTTTAGTTTTGAGTTACGTGTATTTTCGTGCTCTCTGGCATCTTATTTCTCATATCCATCAAGGATAATCTTTAACATGGCCTCTAAATATTCCAAAAAGTGTTTTAAAATTTGTAGGTTCATGTATTTTTTTAGGATAGGATAGACGTTAAACTGTGATTTCTCAAAATGTCCGACGGTCACCTTACCAACTTTAAATGTTCATAACTCTGCAACAAAAAAAGATACAAGAATGGGGTTTTTCCCACATCATTAGAAAGAGAATTGCCTGAAGTTTCCAACTGTGCCATTTTCTCAGAATGGTCCGTTTGACACGTAATGTCCCTTTCGTGATGCTGGATCACAAATGTTAAACTGTTACGATATGTTGTAGTGTGGCTGGGCCTCTTATCGTTTACATTCAATACAAAATGTCTGTAGGTTTAAAGAGAAGAGAAAAAGGATTTCTTCCTTAGGGAAGGGAAGGGGGGGGGGGGGGGGGCGATTTGCCCCACCTTACCGAACATCGATTTTATTATAGCAGCATAACCCGTAGGGGAAGACGGGGTAAAAAGCGCATGGGCGGGTAAGAAGCCCACCCCAATTATCTCATGAAATGAAGCAAATTTCAGTCTCATTTTGCCCATGAGACGAGCGTTAATGTCTAGCATTCGTCTCATGGGCAAATTTGACTGAGATTTTCTTTATTTCATGAGATAATTGGGGTGGGCTTCTTACCCGCCCATGCGCTTTTTACCCCGTCTTCCCCTACGATTGTACGCACTCTTCCAGCCCCCATCTACCCCTCCGCACTATCCTTTCAGCTCCGGCACATGCAAGAAAAGCACGACTACCCTTCAGAAGTCTGCCACTGGTGCGGCCAGGGATTCGACGAGGCGCATGCGCTGCACAGTCACGTGACCCATCACTTCCTCAAGCAGTTCCGGTGCGAAGAGTGCGGGCTGAGATTCTACACTCCGCAGCAGAAACAGGGACACAAGTACATCACGCACGGCTCGTGGAGGGAAACGTGGAAAATCACCAAATTTTAGGCTTAAATAGGAAAGTTTGCTACAATTTTGACTGGAAATGTTTGCATAAATTTTGACTGGGAAAATCTGCAAATTATGAATATGGAAACGTTTGCTAATTATGAATGGGAAAATCAGCAAATTTTGAATGGGAAGGTTTACAATTTTTTAATGGGAAAATCAGCACGTTTTGAATGGAAACGTTTGCTAATTTTGACTGGAACAACCAATAAGTTTTGAATAGGAAATGATTGTGTAATGGAAAAATCAGGACATTTTGACTGGGGAAGTTTGCAAAAATGTTAATGGGAAAATCGGCTAATTTTTAATGGACAATTCATGTCAATTAGCACATTTTGAATAAGAAAAAAAGCCAATTTTGAGGGGAAATTACCAAACCTGAAATGGGTAAACAATGTAATAATCATTATGAAGAACTTGGTTTAGAGCACATCTGAACGCATTATTTACTCCATGACCATATGTGTGTGTGTGT
>CM065700.1:40755186-40765186 GCA_017654935.2 Phymorhynchus buccinoides | reverse complement strand
GCTGACCTTGACCTTGAAGTGTGACCTTGAGAACTGAAATGTCCTTCTTTGGGCTATATATTTCATGTATGAGCTGTATTTCATGAACCAGTGAACAGAATCGCTTCACATTTTGTGTGGTGGTGTATCATGCACGTTTTCCTTTTCGACGTTTTGTTTTGCAATGAATATGTGATTACACAAAGACACACACGGGTACACACAAACAAAGACACCTAACTATTATTGGCAGAAGAAAACAACCCACAGATCTTGCAAAGAATAAGAAAGGAGATGTCTTAATTTATATGAAAGAGCAGTCACATGGCAGCATTAGTTCAATCACATTTAATAAGATAGGCTGCGACATGGGGAATATCTAAATTTGAATGAACGTATGCCTAACTAAGGAAAGACATTCATTGTATTACTAGCCCCTTGTCCACACACATCAACAGGCGAGAGAGAGAGAGAGAGAGAGAGAGAGAGAGTAACCAATCCAACTGAAAGAGGATTGCTTGAATATTTTACTGAACATAGATCACCTACAGGTAGTTGATATGAAAACATGAAACTGACAACTTTACTTTTTTTTTAACTGACGTATAATCATCCAATCACACAGCTGGGCTGACGCATAATCACCCCTAATGTGTAATCACTCTCTCTCTCTCTCTCATTTACACACACATGCGCGCGCGCACACGCACACACACGCACGCATACACGTCGCAAACTCTAACAAAAGTGAATAATAAAATTAACATTCTAGTTGAACTTTGCCACGCTTTGTTTCTGTTAAATTGGAGATCACTCCAGGAGAATTTGAAATTCAGCCACGATTGTAAGTTCTCCCGTCTCTGGGGGAATTTGAAATTGTTACAGGACAACTTCCAATTGGAGTTTGCCCCGCCTATGTTTCCAGTTGAAACTCCAATTGGACTTTCCCCTGGGGGAATTCCCCCAGGTTGGAGAATCACCCGTCACATATATATATATATAAACGTACAAGAATTGAAGAAGAAAAAACAACCACACCATTAAACTTTCCTCTTATATAAGCTATCCACAAAAAGTTAAGGATCACTTGCAAACTAATTCATAACTTTCCAAATAAGAAAGCCAATGCGTTGAATTTTGGCCAACATTTAATTCAATGCTTTAGTGATAACGATACACAATTGCCTTCAATTTCGAGCAATCGTTTGGTCTGTACATTTGATCAAAGTGGGTACGTATCGAAATTTGATTTCCCAAAGTCATTGAAATCACAAGACAAGGCATTCTGATGCTCCCAAAAGTTCAGTAATGCGTGTATCCGCCATGGCTGTTCTGGCACTCGACGCAGCGAGTCCTCATGGAGTTGACCAGGGTGGTGAAGATCCTCTGTGGAAGCGCCTGCCACTCAGCCTGCAGCATCTGGTAGAGGTGCTGGGCATCCCTGGGAGGGGGGTGGTTGCTCCTCACTTTGCGATCCAGCTCATCCCAGAGGTTCTCAATCGGGTTGAGATCGGGACTGCATGCTGGCCACTCCATTCTGTTGACTCCAGACTGCTGCAGGAAGTCGTTGACCACCCTTGCCCTGTGGGGGCGAGCGTTGTCATCCTGGTAGACAGCCGGCGGTCCCATCTGCTGCAGTGTAGGCACAGCCAGCGGTCGAAGGATCTCATCCCGGTATCGGAGGCCAGTCAGGTTACCCTGTACATGATACAAGGGTGTTCTGTGGTGAAGGCTGAAGGCCCCCCAGACCATTACAGAACCTCCACCAAAGGCCACCTTTTCTTGGACAGTGGCGTCAATAAAGCGTTCCCCTGGGCGCCTCCAGACCCTCAGTCGGCCGTCGTTGTGGTTCAGGGTGAAGCGTGATTCATCACTGAACAGGACCTGGGACCATTGCTGACGTGTCCACCTCACGTGACGTCTGCAGAAGGCGCGGCGTGCTGCCCTATGGGCTGGAGTTAAGCGTGGCCGTACAGCTGGGCGACGAGAACGGAGGTTAAACCCATGAAGGCGGTTCCGTATGGTCTGCTGGCTGATGTTGATGTTAGTAGCCACCCTCAGCTGCCTTCGAATGATGCTGGAAGAGGCTGTTCTTGTCTGCAGGGCTTGTCGTTCAATGAGACGATCTTCACGTGGAGTTGTCTTCTTCGGTCGACCAGATCTGCGTCTTTCATGGACCCTCCCAGTGGCTGTGAAGCGTTGAATCAGTCTGACAATGACCGAGATGGACACCTGAAGTCGCCTGGCCACTTCTCGCTTGGGAACACCATCTTGGAACCATGCAACAGCTCGTCCCCTATCCAACTCGCTCAATTTTCGTCGTGGAGGCATTGTCAAATCAGGCCTAATACTGGTGGTATGTCTTCTTATAAAGCCAAGCAAGAGACAGCATCTCACACATAAACAGCAGTGCTTGCACGTGCATAATGGTTTTTCCATCTGGCTTGTGCAATGTGTTCATGCAGAACGATCCAAAACAAGGTCCTTTTTCGCAAGTTTCCGCTTTTTCTTTTGCTGCCAAGCTCAGTAATAGAGAATCACGTGCAATGTTTCCACTAACACAACATCGCCCACTTACAGCTGAACAAGAATTCATAACAATTTGGCTTGACTGAGAAAAAAATAACAGGAGCGAACGGAGTTTATTGCGCACCTGTTTTCTCATAGTGATCCTTAACTTTTTGTGAGTAGTGTATATAGTTTGCTTGAAAAAAACTTGTTTTGTGTCCAATATTTAAGTTTGTGAGCCTAAGAAAGAAACTGAATAACTTTAATTTTAACTTTACAATTTATTCTGTGTTCTGAAAATAAAATAATGTGCTGATTTACTTTTTCTCCCAATGCCTATGCAAAGACAACTGTTTCGTCTTTGAGAAAGACTCTTCAGTCTGCATATTGGCCTGCAAAGTATGTCCACAGTGAACATTCAAACTGAGCTAGAAGACTTTCTACAAGAGAAAGGTTGTCCTCTTTGCACCAGATTGAAAGTCCACAATAAAAGCAAACCAGCACTTAATTAAAAAGAAATGGTAACAATCTTGTGTAAAATAACAAAAATAATAATGTTCTAAAGTTACAATCCCTCGAAGAGAGTAGAAGAGATGGGATGCCATGTTGGTGGATCCAGTGAAGGATTCAATAAGGGAGGTCATAGAAATCGTAGTAAACACCAACATACTCCCAGTGAGGAGGAATGTAGAGAGGTGTGCCTGGATCAGGTAGACTGATGCGCTTTCCTTCTTCCAAGTATAATATAAACGTACAAGAATTGAAGAAGAAAAAACGACCACACCATTAAACTTTCCTCTTATATATATAGTTTGATTGAAAAAAACTTGTTTTGTGTCCAATATTTAAGTTTGTGAGCCTACGAACTTATATATATATATAATAATTTATTTATTTATTTATTTTTGTGGAACACGGAACATTACTCAAAGTTAACGTTAACTGGTTTTGTTTCTGAGGTTCACAAATAAAGACATTGGACACAGAAAAGTTTTATCAAAGCAAACTATATATATACATACCATGCCTATAGGGTACACGCTCTGTTCTTTGACTCACGTGGGAAAGTAGTTTGACCGTTAAAGGCCGTGGATTCACACGCACAACCTCAGTTGTACGGCTAGGCTATCCAACTGTGACGACTACTGTGATGCATGAATCTAATGAAATAATATACTACCGTCTACACCAGTCTGGGAAATCCTACTAGTTTTTGTGCTGCCAGCAGGGTTCCCACAAGTCCTTGAAAACTTGCAAAGTCCTGGGAAACTAGTAAGGCCTTTTCCAGGGCTTGAAAAGTGCTTGAAAAACGGCACAGGCCCTAAATCTCCTGGAAAACTCCTGATCAGATTCTCAACTTTCAAGCTAGCAAGACCAAAACTTGATCTCTTTTAAAAAAATATGCTTAGTAAAATTAAAAGTTAATCCTTTTTATTGTGTTTTTTTAATTCAAACTTTTGACCACTTGATATTTGTTGATAGTTCTTTGTTTTTAACATTTTCAAATCATCAGGTTAGTTTGACATTATCACAGCTCCTACATTAATGCTTATTATCCATATTACAAGCATAATTTTTAGTTCTTGAAATTTACCAGCATGGTCCTGGAATAGTCCTGGAAAAACCCTTGAATGGTTTTTTTTAGAGATCTGTGGGAACCCTGTGCCAGGTGGGCTCCCTTCACTGCAATATTCAATTATATAAATTGATATTATGAAACTTTTACTAATAAGATACCTAGTAATGACTAGCCTTATATGTACTTTCGGTTTATGCATGTAAGCTTAGTTGTACCAAAGATGTTTATGTTGCCTATAAAATCAGGCTCCTGGAACAATGGAAAACAAAGTACAATGTGCAATGATGCCTCTTAGAGACAGATAAGATGGAGTTAACCCA
The DNA here is from genome assembly GCA_017654935.2 of Phymorhynchus buccinoides. Taxonomy (NCBI): domain Eukaryota; kingdom Metazoa; phylum Mollusca; class Gastropoda; order Neogastropoda; family Raphitomidae; genus Phymorhynchus; species Phymorhynchus buccinoides. The sequence goes on along the minus strand of CM065700.1, from coordinate 40,760,800 downwards.
TTCACCGCCAAAGTCGTATTTTAGCACCACAGTGATTTAACACCTATGTTACTAAAAGGCATCAAATTTGGGTCTATTATCCAAAGATTGAGTCTATTATCTTAGTTTTGGGAAGACAACGAAAATGGTGTTTTACGTCCTCTTGGTCTGAATCAGACACATATGGGACATTTGTAAATACAAATATGGTGGGGACAATACTGGAGGCAATGCCCGGAGGCAGTACGAAACCAGTAAAGTCCCGATTTTTTATTAATACAGATAACCACGCCTCGGTTAAACCTCATCGGCTATGGCACCGCTACATTCGTCAAGTAATAACAGTTCAAAGTTTTGAGAAGTAAGGATAGACCTTATTTTATGTATGTCACAGAAGAATCCCCAATACCGCAAATGGATTTTGTTCTCTACCCAGGTTAATTTAATGGACATTTTTGGCTGAAATAAGGCTGGCGGTGAAAGGGTTAAACAGGGTCTGTGTGTAATGTTTTTGTTTGTTGTTACTGATATTGTTGGATAGAAGAGCATGTAATTTGAAAATATTTGAAAATATGATGAGCAATACCTGTTGTTCAGAGCTTGAAACTCACAATTTGAAATGTTGAGCTCTTTGTTTTATTTACTCCAGATAGTGATGATAAAATGTTGTCTCAAGATTTTGTGATCACATTTTTGAATGACTTCCACGGCATAGCTGTGTGTAAATGTGTTGTCGTCTTGGTCTGTTTGCTTGTCTTCTTTATGTATTTATTTGATGTTTTTTCTTCCTTGTGAAATAATGTGCCAAAAAAAAGTTCAATCAAAAAAATAAAAACATTCTACTAGTGTCCTTCCAGGGGCGGACCGAATGTGACCCAGCACCACGAAAGGGACATTAAGTCGCAGGGCTAGTTTCTGCATAGGTCCTGGGTTAAGGTGTAGTGGCCTTGTGGGGGTCCAGGGAGCTGCATAGGTCCTGGGTTAAGGTGTAGTGGCCTTGTGGGGGTCCAGGGAGCTGCATAGGTCCTGGGTTAAGGTGTAGTGGCCTTGTGGGGGCCCAGTGGGCTGCATAGGTCCTGGGTTAAGGTGTAGTGGCCCTGTGGGGGCCCAGGGGGCTGCATAGGTCCTGGGTTAAGGTGTAGTGGCCTTGTGGGGGCCCAGGGGGCAGCATAGGTCCTGGGTTAAGGTGTAGTGGCCTTGTGGGGGCCCAGGGGGCTGCATAGGTCCTGGGTTAAGGTGTAGTGGCCTTGTGGGGGCCCAGGGAGCTGCATAGGTCCTGGGTTAAGGTGTAGTGGCCTTGTGGGGGCCCAGGGGGCTGCATAGGTCCTGGGTTAAGGTGTAGTGGCCTTGTGGGGGCCCAGGGAGCTGCATAGGTCCTGGGTTAAGGTGTAGTGGGCTTGTGGGGGCCCAGGGGGCAGCATAGGTCCTGGGTTAAGGCGTAGTGGCCTTGTGGGGGCCCAGGGAGCTGCATAGGTCCTGGGTTAAGGTGTAGTGGCCTTGTGGGGGTCCAGGGAGCTGCATAGGTCCTGGGTTAAGGTGTAGTGGCCTTGTGGGGGCCCAGGGAGCTGCATAGGTCCTGGGTTAAGGTGTAGTGGCCTTGTGGGGGTCCAGGGAGCTGCATAGGTCCTGGGTTAAGGTGTAGTGGGCTTGTGGGGGCCCAGGGGGCAGCATAGGTCCTGGGTTAAGGCGTAGTGTCCTTGTGGGGGCCCAGGGAGCTGCATACGTCCTGGGTTAAGGTGTGGTGGCCTTGTGGGGGCCCAGGGGGCTGCATAGGTCCTGGGTTAAGGTGTAGTGGCCTTGTGGGGGCCCAAGGAGCTGCATAGGTCCTGGGTTAAGGTGTAGTGGCCTTGTGGGGGCCCAGGGGGCTGCATAGGTCCTGGGTTAAGGTGTAGTGGCCCTGTGGGGGCCCAGGGGGCTGCATAGGTCCTGGGTTAAGGTGTAGTGGGCCTTGTGGGGGCCCAGGGGGCAGCATAGGTCCTGGGTTAAGGCGTATTGGCCTTGTGGGGGCCCAGGGGGCTGCATAGGTCCTGGGTTAAGGTGTAGTGGCCCTGTGGGGGCCCAGGGGGCTGCATAGGTCCTGTGTTAAGGTGTAGTGGCCTTGTGGGGGCCCAGGGGGCAGCATAGGTCCTGGGTTAAGGTGTAGTGGCCTTGTGGGGGTCCAGGGAGCTGCATAGGTCCTGGGTTAAGGTGTAGTGGCCTTGTGAGGGTCCAGGGAGCTGCATAGGTCCTGGGTTAAGGTGTAGTGGCCTTGTGGGGGCCCAGGGGGCTGCATAGGTCCTGGGTTAAGGTGTAGTGGCCCTGTGGGGGCCCAGGGGGCTGCATAGGTCCTGGGTTAAGGTGTAGTGGCCTTGTGGGGGCCCAGGGGGCAGCATAGGTCCTGGGTTAAGGTGTAGTGGCCCTGTGGGGGTCCAGGGAGCTGCATAGGTCCTGGGTTAAGGTGTAGTGGCCTTGTGGGGGCCCAGGGAGCTGCATAGGTCCTGGGTTAAGGTGTAGTGGCCTTGTGGGGGCCCAGGGGGCTGCATAGGTCCTGGGTTAAGGTGTAGTGGGCTTGTGGGGGCCCAGGGGGCAGCATAGGTCCTGGGTTAAGGCGTAGTGGCCTTGTGGGGGCCCAGGGGGCTGCATAGGTCCTGGGTTAAGGTGTAGTGGCCCTGTGGGGGCCCAGGGAGCTGCATAGGTCCTGTGTTAAGGTGTAGTGGGCTTGTGGGGGCCCAGGGGGCAGCATAGGTCCTGGGTTAAGGCGTAGTGGCCTTGTGGGGGCCCAGGGGGCTGCATAGGTCCTGGGTTAAGGTGTAGTGGCCCTGTGGGGGCCCAGGGGGCAGCATAGGTCCTGGGTTAAGGCGTAGTGGCCTTGTGGGGGCCCAGGGAGCTGCATAGGTCCTGGGTTAAGGTGTAGTGGCCTTGTGGGGGTCCAGGGAGCTGCATAGGTCCTGGGTTAAGGTGTAGTGGCCTTGTGGGGGTCCAGGGAGCTGCATAGGTCCTGGGTTAAGGTGTAGTGGCCTTGTGGGGGCCCAGTGGGCTGCATAGGTCCTGGGTTAAGGTGTAGTGGCCCTGTGGGGGCCCAGGGGGCTGCATAGGTCCTGGGTTAAGGTGTAGTGGCCTTGTGGGGGCCCAGGGGGCAGCATAGGTCCTGGGTTAAGGTGTAGTGGCCCTGTGGGGGGCCCAGGGAGCTGCATAGGTCCTGGGTTAAGGTGTAGTGGCCTTGTGGGGGCCCAGGGGGCAGCATAGGTCCTGGGTTAAGGTGTAGTGGCCTTGTGGGGGCCCAGGGGGCTGCATAGGTCCTGGGTTAAGGTGTAGTGGCCCTGTGGGGGCCCAGGGGGCTGCATAGGTCCTGGGTTAAGGTGTAGTGGCCTTGTGGGGGCCCAGGGGGCAGCATAGGTCCTGGGTTAAGGCGTAGTGGCCTTGTGGGGGCCCATGGAGCTGCATAGGTCCTGGGTTAAGGTGTAGTGGCCTTGTGGGGGCCCAGGGAGCTGCATAGGTCCTGGGTTAAGGTGTAGTGGCCTTGTGGGGGTCCAGGGAGCTGCATAGGTCCTGGGTTAAGGTGTAGTGGCCTTGTGGGGGCCCAGGGAGCTGCATAGGTCCTGGGTTAAGGTGTGGTGGCCTTGTGGGGGCCCAGGGGGCTGCATAGGTCCTGGGTTAAGGTGTAGTGGCCTTGTGGGGGCCCAGGGGGCTGCATAGGTCCTGGGTTAAGGTGTAGTGGCCTTGTGGGGGCCCTGGGGGCTGCATAGGTCCTGGGTTAAGGTGTAGTGTCCTTGTGGGGGCCCAGGGAGCTGCATAGGTCCTGGGTTAAGGTGTAGTGGCCTTGTGGGGGGTCCAGGGAGCTGCATACGTCCTGGGTTAAGGTGTGGTGGCCTTGTGGGGGCCCAGGGAGCTGCATAGGTCCTGGGTTAAGGTGTAGTGGCCTTGTGGGGGCCCCGGGAGCTGCATAGGTCCTGGGTTAAGGTGTAGTGGCCTTGTGGGGGTCCAGGGAGCTGCATAGGTCCTGGGTTAAGGTGTAGTGGCCTTGTGGGGGCCCAGGGAGCTGCATAGGTCCTGGGTTAAGGTGTAGTGGCCTTGTGGGGGCCCAGGGAGCTGCATAGGTCCTGGGTTAAGGTGCAGTGGCCTTGTGGGGGCCCAGGGGGCAGCATAGGTCCTGGGTTAAGGTGCAGTGGCCTTGTGGGGGTCCAGGGGGCTGCATAGGTCCTGGGTTAAGGTGCAGTGGCCTTGTGGGGGCCCAGGGGGCTGCATAGGTCCTGGGTTAAGGTGTAGTGGCCTTGTGGGGGCCCAGGGAGCTGCATAGGTCCTGGGTTAAGGTGTAGTGGCCTTGTGGGGGCCCAGGGAGCTGCATAGGTCCTGGGTTAAGGTGTAGTGGCCTTGTGGGGGCCCAGGGAGCTGCATAGGTCCTGGGTTAAGGTGTAGTGGCCTTGTGGGGGCCCAGGGAGCTGCATAGGTCCTGGGTTAAGGTGTGGTGGCCTTGTGGGGGCCCAGGGGGCTGCATAGGTCCTGGGTTAAGGTGTAGTGGCCTTGTGGGGGCCCAGGGAGCTGCATAGGTCCTGGGTTAAGGTGTAGTGGCCTTGTGGGGGCCCAGGGGGCTGCATAGGTCCTGGGTTAAGGTGTAGTGGCCTTGTGGGGGCCCAGGGGGCTGCATAGGTCCTGGGTTAAGGTGCAGTGGCCTTGCGGGGGCCCAGGGAGCTGCATAGGTCCTGGGTTAAGGTGTAGTGGCCTTGTGGGGGCCCAGGGGACAAAGCCCCAGGAAAATGTTGCAATTTAGAGATTATTAAAACAAACTGAATTGATCCGTGTTAGTACTTTTTGCCATTGTATAAGGTACGAACGTCGGTTCAAGTGTGGGGGGTGGGGGGTTCCGGAAACCCTGGAAGCCACCCTCAGATCCCCCTCCCCTGATTCATGATATCGTGTAAACCCCGTTACATGACGATTCTCAGATTCATGTAAAATGCAGATGCTTATGTGTGTGAGTGCTTGTGTGTACTGAATAGTATTACTTTATTATATTTTACCGTTTGCTGTGATGTTATCATTATGATGTTCTTCACTATTAATGTTTACTTATTAGGGGGGGGAGGGGGGAGGGGGGGTGGCGGGGTGTGTGTGTGTGTGACAAACTTAATTGGTTTATGTGAATAACATGTGCTTTTATGCATGTATTTTATGTCTTAGTTTATTATATAATGTCCCGTCAGTTTTACATTTAAGTGCACGCTAAAAAAAAAGATTTTCTTCATTTGAAGACAATAAAGACATTTGATTGATTTGATTTGAATTTGAATTGATTAATCCGATTCGAGTATTGAGGGGCCTACAATAATATATCGTCGGTGAAATTCAAAAACTTCGTATCTCGATTGGAGGGGGGGGGGGGGGGGGGGGTTGAGTTAGATGATACATAGTCAACTTTCTAGATTTTTCCCGCCAATTTTTTCCACCAAAAGCTTGTATCTCTAACGACTTTCTATCTGGGGTAAATGAGGTTGTGAAAATAGAAGAAAAACTCGTAAGTCCCAAATTCAGATCTAGTTAAGGACAAAAAACTCATATCTTCGTTCTTTTCAAGTCTAAAAAAAAATTTGAAGTAATTTTAACAAAATGCAGGACTAAACTCGCAATGTCTTGAACAACGCATAATTCATCATACTTA
>CM065700.1:40715186-40750186 GCA_017654935.2 Phymorhynchus buccinoides | reverse complement strand
CATTACTGACCCTATCGAAAGGGATGAAACAAAAATATAATGACCTTTACCAGGAAGCGTGGATAGAATCTGACATGAATACCTGGGTAAGCCGAAGGAAGCGTCATAACTGTCATTTGCGCCACTACTTTACTGAAGATCAGAAAAGGGGTAGGGTTGAATGGTGCACCCAAATCATGCAAAGCATTAGATGGCGATTAGTCGGTCAGCATTTTGGGACGTCTTGAAAGATGACGCAACATTTATCTGTCAGTATGATCCATAACGCAAGCACTAATATATCTGTTTTGAAGTTCTAGGTGAGACTCTACCAGTAATGCCACTGAAAACAGAGTTGCGGCAAAATGTATCAAACAAGTAGTCGCCGTAACTTTTTTTTCTTCTGAAAAGCTGGTTCCATGGCCTCAGTTCATCTCCCAGAGAGAATTGACACATAAACACCTATTTAGAGCCAAAGGCACTTGGATTGTTTTGTCCAAGCACTGGTACCAAGTCTCCCCCTATTTCAGTCTGACAACGCAAGTGACCACATTGATGCATCTACTTTGGGACATTTTGCAAGAAAACAGACTTTTGCTTGAGTTCAGATGGCTTCTCTCACACTTATGTTTGCTTTGTTGTTGTGTGTTTGTTTTTACATAATCCCTTGTGAATTGTTCCTATTATCGTATGTAAAGCACTGTTCAAGAAGGGGACTCAAATCTAGAGAGTTGAAGATGCTTGAGTACTCGTCAAGGGCACTAATCTTGACATACCTCAGTTGACCTGGTCTGGTGCCATAACCGTTTGGTTTGAAAGTATACCCAAGTGCTTTTGTTCTGGTGACGGATACATCTAAACGTTTGACTATCCAGAAGGAGGGTGCACACTGCCATTTCTCCACATCGCAACATATAAATTATGGTGTGCCCTACATATTTATATAAGGGGAAAAAACTGTTGAATGACTCGTAGTAGCACGAGTTATGTCGCTTAGTTTAGATAGTCCTGTTGTGCTAGGAGAAGTAGTAGCAGTAACAGTGCATAGTAGAAGTAGTACAGTAGACCGTCCCTTATAAGACCTCCAAAAATCATCCAATATGAGGTCTTATAATGGAGGGGTCTTATTAGGGAGGTAATTTCAATACTTACAAAGAAGGGCAATGTCTCAGAGAAGTAGGTCTTATGTGGGAGGGAGTCGACGAACGAAAATTTGGGCTTTACGTCCTCTCGACCCGGGTAGGCACATATGGGACATGTGTAGTAATGGGAGGGAGTCTTATGATGGGAGGTCTTATAAGGGAGGTTCCACTGTAGCGGACAGTAAATAGCAACAGCAGCAGTGTAGTAGTAGTAGTAGTAGTAGTAGTAGTAGTAGTAGTAGTAGTAGTAGTAGTAGTAGTAGTAGTAGTAGTAGTAGTAGTAGTAGTAGTAGTAGTAGTAGTAGTAGTAGTAGTAGTAGTAGTAGTAGTAGTAGTAATGTAGTTGTAGAAGAAGGGGCAACAGCATTAGAATGATATCAGATGTAGGCCCTACATTTGGTTGGTGGTGGTGGTTGCAATTTTAAAAAATAAAAATTAAAAAAAGCATACAAACCAGCCCATCGCAATAGTCCGATCACCTATGGTGACGGACAAAAACCACCATTTTGTTGGATTGGGGGGGAAATATGTTCGCACAATGGGTTTATGTAGGCCTGCGCGCGCGCGCATGCGAGTGTATGTGCTTGTGTGTGTGTGCGAGTGTGTGTGCTTGTGTGTGTGTGTGTGTGTGTGTGTGTGTGTGTGTGTGTGTGCGTGCGTGTGCGTGTGCGCGCAAGCAAGCAAGTATAATATATGTGACCTAGCACCACGAAAGGGACATTAAGTGTCAAAATGACCATTCTGAGATAATGGTACAGCTAGAAACTTCAGACAGTGCTATTTCAAATGATATAAGAACCATTGGTAAAGGTACTAACCCTATCCCTAACCCTACCCCCCCCCCCCCCCCCTATAAGACGGGAAAACGCAATGAACCACGACTGTGATAAATGGCGCCGTGTACTGCAATACATAGGGGGGGGGGGGGGGGGGGGTACTATTAGATAATGGCCTAGGGTTAGGGGTAGGGGTAGTATTCCAAAAAGGTTAATAGCTAAAAAGGTTCATAAAATACAGCTTTATGTTTGGCAAGAAAGGCAAAAACGGGAAAATGGAATTAACCGAGAAATGCAGGGGGGGTGGCACATCTTGACCTTTACCGAACCATTCTTCTAACATTTTCCGTTTCAGAGTTATTAGCATTTAAATGTGGTTGGGTGACTGTCGGCCATTTTGAGAAATTAGTCTAAAGTTTAGCCTAGCAAATGCATCAACCTACTCATTTAGCGGCACGGTACCAACGGCACTTTATGGAACATTTAGAGACCATAACAAGGATAGTCCTTTATAAATATGAAAGATGAGATGTTACAGAGCATGAAAATACCCATAGCTCAACCCTTATTTAATTTTTTTTCCACTTTCCAAGCCTGTTGTGAGAAACTAGCCCAGCGACTTAATGTCCCCTTTCGTGGTGCTGGGTCACATATGTCCCCAGGCTCCTTCTGATCCTGATCGAGTGCGTTCATTTCTAAATGAACGGTTTGTGTGCAGACAGGAGCAGTGCCCAATAACGGAATGGGACCCGCCCTTTCCACTGTACAAAACCACCTCACTGCCCACCCGGGTCATTCGCCTCAAACTGCTGTGGATAGACCAGCTTCAGCGAGATCTCCGGCAATGCCTGCCAGAGTCGCATCCCCACTCCCACTACCCCCACTACCACCCCCACCACCTGCGACGTCGTCTTCATCGCAACAGGCACAACGATGATGATGGTGTTGATGTTGTTGTTGTTGAGGGTGGTGGTGATGAGGCTTTTGATGAAGGGCATGGGAACGGTGGGGGAGGTTTGGGTGATGAGCGGAATTACAGTCAAGTGGAGGAGGAGTATTTCAACGGTCGTGGGAATGAGGGTGGTTATGGTGAGGATGAGAACGACAATGATTCTGATAGTAACGATGGTGATGATGATGATGATGATCAGAGTGATAATCACAGCAATGATGATGATGATGATGATGAAAGGAGTTCTCGCCATCATCATCATCATCATCATCACCAAGATCATAATGACCATGATAGTCATGATGATGATATGAGCGATGAGTATCATCATCAACATCACCACAACCACCACCACCATGATCATCGTCATCGTAGTGGTGACCAAGATGGCCGTGATGATCGTAGCGATGACCATGATGATGACCATGATCATCATGTCCATGACCATGATCATGATGCCGGCAGTCATGATCGTGATCATGATCACAACGATGAAAGTGATTTCGATAAGCATCCTCATCATCCTCATCAAAACCACGAAGATCATGGAAACCACATCAATCATCGTCACCATCATCACGATCATCATCATGACAACGAGCACGATGACGATGACAGTCATCAACATGACGGTGACGACAGCAATGACAGTTGACAGAGTCATGACAACGATGATGATGATAATGATGATGATGATAGTTCTCAGAGCTATGATGATGATGATGATGATGATGAAGATGATGATGATGATGATGATGATGATGATGATACATGAGGATCATTATGGTTATTATTAGTCAACTTTTCTTTGTTATGGCCTGTGTGATAGCTATTGCTTATCAGAACTGTCATGTCGATGTTGTTGGGGGTTTGTGTTTTATTGTTAAGGGGATTAATCCCTTCACTGCCAGAGAAAATGAAAGAAAAAAATTAATTGGAAAAATTATGACATGAAAAGGACAACTGATAGAGCCAATCTGAGAATATGGTCTGGGGATATTTGACTCTCTTGATTATGTTAGAGCAAAAAGCCAGCATATCAGGATTATTCCTCTTCAGCTGATGACATAATGAGTGATGTCATCAGGTCAGTACGTAATACGTTGGTGGCAGTCAAGGGGTTAATGGATAATGGGTTTTTTCTTTTTTTCCTTCTAAAAATTGTGTTTTGTCTTAAGGTAATAATGTGCGTACGTGCGTGTGTGCGTGCGTGCGTATGTGTGTGTGTGTGAACGTGTGTGCGTGCGTGCGTGCGTGCGTGTGTGTGTGTGTGTGTGTGTGTGTGTGTGTGTGTGTGTGTATGTGTGTGTGTGTGTGTGTGTGTGTGTGTGCGTGCGTGTGCGTGCGCGTGTGCGTGCGTGCGCGAGCATGCACATATTGCTTTAGGTTTACATATGTGTGCATGCATTTGCACTGCATGATTTGATTAGTCACTTTGCCTTAAATTTGCTCAGTTTAAATTTTGTGTGTGTTTTTAGTGCATCATGCTTGTTGAATGTGTAGGCCTACTAGCATGCGTTTTGTTGTTGGAAAATCAATTAAAATGCTTCTAAAAATGATTGCTTTGCGTGAAAATCTGTGCATTGCATTGTTGTTAGTTTAAATGATTAAGTGCTAGATCTATTTCGTAAACCAAGCACACACATGCATGCATGCGCATACATATACACACACAAAAACTAAAAAAGTCATGCACACTCAAACTCTCTCTCTCTCTCTCTCTCTCTCTCTCTCTCTCTCTCTCTCTCTCTCTCTCTCTCTCTCTCTCTCTCTCTCTCTCTTTCTCTCTCTTTCTCTCTCTCTCTCTCTCTTTTTTCTCACATACACACACACACACACACACACACACACACATTCACTCACTCGCTCTGACTCACTCACATACATACGCTCTCTCTCTCTCTCTCTCTCTCTCTCTCTCTCTCTCTCTCTCTCTCTCTCTCTCTCTCTCTCTCTCTCTCTCACACACACACACACACACACACACACACACACACACATTCACTCACTCGCTCTGACTCGCACACACACACACTCACACACACACATTCACTCACTCGCTCTGACTCACTCACATACATACGCTCTCTCTCTCTCTCTCTCTCTCTCTCTCTCTCTCTCTCTCTCTCTCTCTCTCTCTCTCTCTCTCTCTCTCTCTCTCTCTCTCTCTCTCTCTCTCTCTCTCTCATTCACATACATGTGAATAACAATATGACAAGAGTTGTGTGTTGTGCCTCACCCACCTGGTGGAAGGTACCACGTTCAAGAGTGTGCGCAGTGGACAGACGTTCACCATCAAAGATCGTCTTGGATGCAAAAGCACCAACGTGGTGTACCTCATTGACTGCGCTCGCTGCGGAGCAGTCCAGTATGTGGGGGAGACGGGTCAAACCGTCCAACGACGGATTCACGCACACCGTTCTAGTATGGCTTGTACCCACGTGTCGTCATATCCGGCCACAAGGAGCGCCATATTATGGGAGACCGCCATCTTAGTCAGTAACTTTGTTTGAAAAATGCCAGATCGATGCTGCGTATTTGGCTGTTCCAATTCGAAACTTATCTAAACTCTATTTATAACATCTGGATGTTTTCTTTACACATTTAGATAACATTTTCACTTTGTTTACACACACATAAGGACTAAGATGGCGACACTTCCGTTGGAAGAGTCGAGATGCGCACGCAGGTGGGGGGGAGCCATAAAGAATAGCTCCAGCCTCAACGCTCCTGGCAGCCAGACCAGTGATAAGCGAGTAGAGACTATGGTGGTCAAACACTTGGCTAAAGCTGACCACAGCGTGAAGGACCTGAAGGTGACGGTCATCGAGCAGATCAGGGAGGAGGGGACGGCGGCTGTCACTACTGTCCGACGACAGCGGGAACGTTGAGAGAGAAAATGGAGTTTTACGTCCTCCTGGTCTGAATCAGACACATATGGGACATTTGTAAATACAAATATGGTTGGGAACAATACTGGAGGCAATGCCCGGAGGCAGGACGAAACCAGTAAAGTCCCGATTTTTTAAATTAATACAGATAGGGGAAGACGTGGTAAAAAGCGCACCGGCGGGTAAGAAGCCCACCCCAATTATCTCATGAAATGAAGCAAATTTCAGTCTCATTTTGCCCATGAGACGAGCGTTAATGTTTAGCATTCGTCTCATGGGCAAATTTGACTGAAATTTTCTTTATTTCATGAGATAATTGGGGTGGGCTTCTTACCCGCCCATGCGCTTTTTACCCCGTCTTCCCCTAGCTGTAGCGGTGACCACGCCTCGGATAAACCAGTAATCTAAGATTAAGATTACTTGTTATAACGGGAACGTTTCTGGCGCCACAAGCTTAAAACGAATTACCCAAGCGGCTTGAATGTGTGGGACTAGTCCAGATTGACCCCCTGAAGCAATGATGGACTTGTCGTGCCCTCTCGTACTGTGACGAATAGTTAAAACTTTTCATTTCTATGTTGTTGTTGTTGTTCAGCTTGCTTGTTCGTGCACATTTTAACGTTTCTTTCTGTATGTGGCGGTGCCATAGCCGATGAGGTTTAATCGAGGCGTGGTTACTGCTACACCTATCTGTATTGTTAAAAAAAATCGGGACTGTACTGGTTTTGCACTGCCTCCGGGCATTGCCTCCAGTATTGTTCCTACCATCTTTGTATCTACAAATGTCCCATATGTGTCTGTTCCAGACCTAGAGGACGTAAAACACCATCATTTTTCATTCATTCGCGCACATTTTAAATTTCGTTCGTTGGGGTATATTTCGTTCGTGCACATTTTGTACTACACATGTCCCATATGTGCCTACCCGGGTCGAGAGGACGTAAAACCCAAATTTCCATTCGTGCATATTTTGTATGCTATCATTTTCATTATCATGCTCTGTTTCAGTCTCTTATGACTTGTGGCAGCCAATATTGCATACTACTCTACTTGTGTGTTTGAGCGCCTCGTATAAACTTTAAGTTTAAGCTTGTTGTGCTCGTTCTCACTTGTTTATGTTGCTGCTTCACCATGTGATTCTAAATAAAAATTCGTTTAAACCAATTGCTCACAACCTTAAGACAATTGCTCACAAAAGAAGACAACCCCTGAAGTGAGTGTGTATGCATGCATACATGTGCGTATATGTATAAAGTGTATGCATGTGTATGCATGTCTGTCGTTTCCGACCATGACTGCCAGACTATGAGATAGCAAAGGGGGCAACTGCTATTTGCACTGGGTCACCAACAACGGAGGGACGGCAAGCCATTCACTGGCAACCCAGACCCTACTGAAGGGAAGGCGAGGAATCACCCCAAGGGCACCGAGTGACCTATCACCCCAAGGGCACCGAGTGACCTATCACCCCAAGGGCACCGAGTGACCTATCACCCCAAGTGACCTATCACCCCAAGGGCACCGAGTGACCTATCACCCCAAGGGCACCGAGTGACCTATCACCCCAAGGGCACCGAGTGACCTATCACCCCAAGGGCACCGAGTGACCTATCACGCCAGGGGCAGTGTAAAAACACCCCAAAGGCCCAGATAATCCGCCTGGAGGGGGGGGGAGAGGGGGTAGTGCTGTCAAAACAGGGGAACCAGGTAGTCGGCAAAGGGGCCACAGGCAGACCTATGAACGTCTCTTATCAAGGCCCAAGACCGTAATCAGAAGATGTAACTAAAGGGAGTTGTAGCCACCTGCCCCAGAGTCATGCACACGGGAAGGGGGACAGGGATCATATAGATAGATAGATAGGTAGGTAGGTAGATACATAGGTAGGTAGATACATAGGTAGATAGATAGATAGATAGATAGTCAGTCGGCTTCAGTATCCACTGAAAACATTACCAGCTTCGCTCACTACGTTCGCGGCTGGCAATCATGACTCACGTCGCCCAGTCGTGTCGCATACCCACCCATACGATTTTACGCGCTTGTGGCGCCGGCTTCTTGCTAGGAGGTTTTGCTTTTGTTGTTCGTGATTTGTGTACTCCCCACCCCCCCCCTCTCTCTCTCTCTCTCTCTCTCTCTCTCTCTCTCTCTCTCTCTCTGCCTCCACTCCGCCCCTGTGTGTGTGTGTGTGTGTGTGTGTGTGTGCGTGTGCGTGCGTGCGCGTGCGTGCGTGCGTGTGTGTGTGCATGTGTGTGTGCATGCGTGCGTACGTGCGTGCATGCGTGTGTGTGAGTGAGTGTGTGTGTGTGTATGCATATGTGTGTGTGTGTGCGCGCATGCGTGCGTACGCGTGTGCATGCGTGCGTGCGTGCGTGCGCGTGCGCGCGCGTGTGTGTATGTGTGTGTGTGTGTGTGTGTGTGTGTGTGTGTGTGTGTGTGTGTGTGTGTGTGTAAGGCAAACACATTCACCCGGAACATTCACGTCCATTCCTTTGTACCACGGTTGTGATGTTGACTCTGATAATCACTTCCGTTCGAGGCTACATCCACCTCCTCAGTGTATATATAGACCCCCACCTTCTCGTCAGCTCGTCTCTTTCTGGTCCAACGAACGCAATATCAATTTGTTAGGTTACGTACTCTTGGCCCGAAGGCCACATTGTTAGCTACGAATATGGGGTATTTCTTGCCCAACTTGGGAGTCCCCGGTTAGGTGAGAGCCTGCTAACACCTGTGTTCAGACCTCCTCCCTCCCTCCCTCCGCCCCCTCCCCCACCCCTCCCCCACAACACCTACTCTCTCTCTCTCTCTCTCTCTCTCTCTCTCTCTCTCTCTCTCTCTCTCTCTCTCTCTCTCTCTCTCTCTCTCTTCAAATGATGTAAGTTTCTCGGCTATTCAATAGCCGACGTTAAAAACCAGTGGACTGCTGTAACAAATCAGCTATTGGACTCCACTACCTGCGTTCAACTCAACCGTTGCCTCCAACTTGGGTAGGTGTGTCTTTTCTTAGTTTCTAGGCTTTTCTCTTTCTCTTTTTTTCCTTCTCATTTTGTCCTTTCTTCGTCGTTTCTTATTTTATCTTTAGTTTCTTCTTTCTTTCTTTCTTCTTTTTTCTTCTTCTTCTTCTTCTTCTTCTTCTTCTTCTTCTTCCTTCTTTTTCCAGGTGCTTTTTCTTCTTCTTCTTCTTCTTCTTCCTTCTTCTTCTTCTTCTTCTTCTTCTTCTTCTTCTTCTTCTTCTTCTTCTTCTTCTTCCTTCTTCTTCTTCCCCTTCTTCTTCTTCTTCTTGTTCTTGTTCTTCTTGTTCTTCTTCTTCTTGTTCTTGTTCTTCTTCTTCATTCTTTTTCTTATTCTTCCTCTTCTTCCTTCTTCTTCTTCTTCTTCTTCTTCTTCTTCTTCTTGTGACTGGGCCATCAATAGGTCCAGCTTAGGATCACGCTAGGAATACGGCGTGTGCTCTCGATTTATAATTTTAACTTTGAGTTATTAAAAACAGTGCCAACTACTCTAAAACTACTCTGATTTATGTTAAAACTTTGCAACAACAACAAAATAGAAAGTGCGTGATGATGTTTGGTCTTTTGGAAAACATTCTTCAATTTGGTTCAGCATCTTTTGGCGGCTTCGGCCTCCGTGGCGGAGTTGCCGGAGAAAGAGAAGCCATTTTGGATGGGGTGGGTGGAGGCTACTCGAGTGGTTGAAGCTTTTTCTTTTTTGTAGTGCAGTAAAAATTTAAAAAAAGGAGCTGTTTCCTTTGGTGTGAGCGAAACTCCTTTTGGTAAACTGTAAATAAAAACGCTTGTATTGTGGAAAATTCGCGATTTTTGTCTAAGCGACTCAGGCGGCCATTACATATGCCTTCTCTTTCATTGAAAGAATATGACTTCCGGCACCTCCGCCAAGGAGGAATCGCCGATTGGACTGTTTGATTTATAGGAAACCACAGCAAAGTGAGTGTTGCGATCTCTGTAAAGGGTGTTTTCCTGGTGATCTTGACGTGTTTCCCTTGGAAAAAAACTCATCCGTCAAGGTGCCCCTTTAACAGGCAGCTCGTTCGATGAATTACGCAGTCCTACCCATCTCCTGTTTGATCCCATGTAGCTTAGTAGGCATGAGTATGTTGTGCTTTTAAAGAACGTGGCGTTGCTCCCACGCCGCTCATTCCGAATCCCAATTCGCAGCTACACCCCGGCTTGTTCAAGTCGCAGAATCCGAGACCAGCAGTCCAAGGGAAGCGAATCTTTTAACAAGTCTTTATATTGACCACTTTTGTTAAAGACACAGTCTGTCGACAGGGGTGGGCCCATAAAAATGTTCCCATTTTTCTCTGGCCATAACCCAAACAAAAAGTAAATATTTCTTCGTCGCCTTTCCCCCCTGGATTCTACAGACGTTGTTTTGGTGTGGACATTCGCTTTTACTTTTACAAGTGCTTGTACTTTTGCAAAGACCCAACTCAATGTGTCATTGACTTCCAGGTCCTCCTCCTCTTGCATCCAGGAAAGGCAGCATCACAATGGCCAGGCTTGCCGTTGGTAGGACTGGGGTTCTTCTGGTGGCCATGGCGATGCTGCTGCTGTCGCACGTGCAGCCTGCAGAGGCCGGTGGCGGCAGAGTGTTATCTGCCATCAGCCGGTACGTCAGACACCTGGCTCAAGACGTGGACACCCTCACCGACCGCCTCGTGTAAGACACGTATGCATGCTAGTCTGTCGTTTCCGAGAATGACTGCCAGATAGCAGAGGGGGGCAGATACTATTCTGGCGGGCTAGGCGATAATCTGTTTATAGTGGAGATGCCTTGCCCAGGGTACATCCCCACTCTCTCGGCCATAGGGATTTGAGGACACAGCCGGCGTTGAGGAAGGTCCCCCTAAAAGGCCAACCCATCCCTTTGGCTGCAGCACCACAGCCGGTGCAAGGCTCCCCCCCCCCCCCCCTCGTTCGAGTCACAGTCTTCCGCAAGAGACTAAACTGTACCATGATTTTCCATTACTGTAGAAAGTCATCTCAATGTAGCATAATAGTGTATGCTAAGCCCAATCTGTGAAGTTGCCCATTTCATGGAATGGGCATAATGACACGGCTCAGTTCGTGAAATAGCCACTAGGAAAAAGGATACAAGCATGATTTGTATATCATTAGAGAGAACATTGCCTGAAGTTTTCAAATGCATAATTTTCTCAGAATGGTCATTTTGACACTTAAAAGTCCCTTTCGTGGTGCTGGGTCACAATTATCGTATGATCAGTTGTTCGATATTGAAGACACACAGTGACAATTGTCTGAATGAGCATGGGTACAAGAACGACAAATAGAGGCAACAGATCGATTAAGTGGCTCTTAACTCTTTGTGAGTGATATTCTATGCGACATGAACATTTTGCACCTCCTGAACCCGAGTGTAAATTTGTTTCTAAACAGCTTAAAGACCTCGTGACGCGCCACGGTTACGTCCCTTGGTTTTTTTCTGGGTTGCTGTGACCCACATTCGAATTTCCCCATGTTCAAATTGAGGCTGCTCTTTAAACTGACGTGTCGCTTTCAATTTGGGGTAATTTATATGGGAGTCAGACTTGGTCAAAACAAGATTTCTTTCCAGTTATAAGAGGGAAAACACGTGAATCCCGTGATTTTGACACGTGATCGGGTGGCTCTTTAACAGTGCCCAATAACGGAAAGCGACCCGCCCGTAGCTCCAAAACAGAAGCGACATAACTCAGTCAAGTCGTTCCGGCCATATTATGTCCGGAATTAATAGCTAACTAGCTAACTAGTGTCAGTTTGATGCATTTGCTTCAAGGGAAGTAAATCTGTTTGCACACCATACCTACCTCGATCACTTCTAAACTCGCTTCACTCCCTTAGACCACAATTGTGCCTCTGAGTTTGCTTTTGTAGTGGTTTGTTGTGGGGAAACCAATCGGTGTAGAGAGTTTTCCTGTAGTAAGTCTATATAAGCTATCCACAAAAAGTTAAGGATCACTTGCAAACTAATTCATAACTTTCCAAATAAGAAAGCCAATGCGTTGAATTTTGGCCAACATTTAATTCAATGCTTTAGTGATAACGATGCACAATTGCCTTCAATTTCGAGCAATCGTTTGGTCTGTACATTTGATCAAAGTGGGTACGTATCGAAATTTGATTTCCCAAAGTCATTGAAATCACAAGACAGGGCATTCTGATGCTCCCAAAAGTTCAGTAATGCGTGTATCCGCCATGGCTGTTCTGGCACTCGACGCAGCGAGTCCTCATGGAGTTGACCAGGGTGGTGAAGATCCTCTGTGGAAGCGCCTGCCACTCAGCCTGCAGCATCTGGTAGAGGTGCTGGGCATCCCTGGGAGGGGGGTGGTTGCTCCTCACTTTGCGATCCAGCTCATCCCAGAGGTTCTCAATCGGGTTGAGATCGGGACTGCATGCTGGCCACTCCATTCTGTTGACTCCAGACTGCTGCAGGAAGTCGTTGACCACCCTTGCCCTGTGGGGGCGAGCGTTGTCATCCTGGTAGACAGCCGGCGGTCCCATCTGCTGCAGTGTAGGCACAGCCAGCGGTCGAAGGATCTCATCCCGGTATCGGAGGCCAGTCAGGTTACCCTGTACATGATACAAGGGTGTTCTGTGGTGAAGGCTGAAGGCCCCCCAGACCATTACAGAACCTCCACCAAAGGCCACCTTTTCTTGGACAGTGGCGTCAATAAAGCGTTCCCCTGGGCGCCTCCAGACCCTCAGTCGGCCGTCGTTGTGGTTCAGGGTGAAGCGTGATTCATCACTGAACAGGACCTGGGACCATTGCTGACGTGTCCACCTCACGTGACGTCTGCAGAAGGCGCGGCGTGCTGCCCTATGGGCTGGAGTTAAGCGTGGCCGTACAGCTGGGCGACGAGAACGGAGGTTAAACCCATGAAGGCGGTTCCGTATGGTCTGCTGGCTGATGTTGATGTTAGTAGCCACCCTCAGCTGCCTTCGAATGATGCTGGAAGAGGCTGTTCTTGTCTGCAGGGCTTGTCGTTCAATGAGACGATCTTCACGTGGAGTTGTCTTCTTCGGTCGACCAGATCTGCGTCTTTCATGGACCCTCCCAGTGGCTGTGAAGCGTTGAATCAGTCTGACAATGACCGAGATGGACACCTGAAGTCGCCTGGCCACTTCTCGCTTGGGAACACCATCTTGGAACCATGCAACAGCTCGTCCCCTATCCAACTCGCTCAATTTTCGTCGTGGAGGCATTGTCAAATCAGGCCTAATACTGGTGGTATGTCTTCTTATAAAGCCAAGCAAGAGACAGCATCTCACACATAAACAGTAGTGCTTGCACGTGCATAATGGTTTTTCCATCTGGCTTGTGCAATGTGTTCATGCAGAACGATCCAAAACAAGGTCCTTTTTCGCAAGTTTCCGCTTTTTCTTTTGCTGCCAAGCTCAGTAATAGAGAATCACGTGCAATGTTTCCACTAACACAACATCGCCCACTTACAGCTGAACAAGAATTCATAACAATTTGGCTTGACTGAGAAATAAATAACAGGAGCGAACGGAGTTTATTGCGCACCTGTTTTCTCATAGTGATCCTTAACTTTTTGTGAGTAGTGTATATATATATAAAAAAGTCTGATCTACCACTTCCCCATGTCTAAACCTGAAGTAAAAACCTGCAATCTTCTTTCCTTTCTCCTTTAGTTTATGTCTGTTTTGTTTATGTGTATGGCTGGAGTGATTTGTGATTTTTTTTAATAATTCAAAATCGTTGCGATGCAAATGAGAAGTGACCCTTAATTTTTTTTTGGGTGAATAGCGTTATGCATAACGAAGTCACAAAATAGGAATTCTGGTTGGGGGTCAGTAGGTTGGCTTGACCCTTCCTCCTGAGATTGTGGGATCAGAATGTGTAGGGGAAGACGGGGTAAAAAGCGCATGGGCGGGTAAGAAGCCCACCCCAATTTTCTCATGAAATAAAGAACATTTCAGTCAAATTTGCCCATGAGATGAATGCTAGACATTAACGCTCGTCTCATGGGCAAAATGAGACTGAAATTTGCTTCATTTCATGAGATAATTGGGGTGGGCTTCTTACCCGCCCATGCGCTTTTTACCCCGTCTTCCCCTAGCTCCCGATTGCTGAGGTTTGGAGAAGCAAACTTTGAATCTTAATTACAAGAAAACCATAGTACTTTACATCAGAAACAACAACAATATACGGTAATACTGATTGAAACAATGTTGAAAAAAATGCATTGTTGATTAACAACAAAAAATCCATGTAGATAAGTTTTCGTTTCAAATTTCAGAAACAAGAACGTTTCTTTGAAATTAGGAAAACCGGAATCTTGGCAGGAAATAGGAAGCATTCCTACCACACACACAAAATGGCTGGCAGCTAAACATTATGTCCTCTCGCTCCTCCTGATCCTGATTGCTTTCATTTCTAAAGTCTAAGTTTCTAAAGGGGTCCGTGTGTGCAGCCAAGAGAAGTGCCCGATAACGGAATGGGGGCCGCCTGTTCCACTATTCAACGAGCCCCCTCTAAGCGTGCTAGTTAGCTCCGTCCGCCTGTACCAGCTGTGGATAGACCAGCTTCGGCAGGACCTCAAACAGTGCCTGCCAGAGTCGCATCCCCACTTCCACTTCCACCACAACCACCGTGACCACCTGCGACGTCGTCAACATCGCAACAGGCACGATGATGATGATGATGATGGTGTTGATGTTGTTGTTGTTGTTGAGGGTGGTGGTGAAGCTTTTGATGAAGGGCATGGGAACGATGGGGGAGGTTTGGGTGATGAGCGGAATGACAGTCAAAAGGAGTATTACAACGGTCGTGGGAATGAGGGTGGTTATGGTGAGGATGAGAGCGACGATGATTCTGATAGTAACGATGGTGATGATGATCAGAGTGATAATCACAGCAATGATGATGATGAAAGGAGTTCTCGCCATCATCATCATCATCACCAAGATCATAATGACCATGAAAGTCACGATGATGATCTGAGTGATGAGTATCATCATCGACATCACCACAACCATGATCATCATGATCGTAGTGATGACCAAGATGACCGTAATGATCATAGCGATGATCAGGATCATCAGGATCGCAGCGACGAATATCATGATAGTCATGACGATGATGATCACAGCGATGATCATGATAACCATGATCATGATGCCGACAGTCATGATCATGACCATATTCGTAGCGATGAAAATGATGGTTACGATGATCATCCTCATCGCCATCATCATCATGACCATGAAGATCATGGAAACCACATCAATCATCGTCACCATCAACGCGATCATCGTCATGACAACGAACACCATGACAATGACCGTCATCAACATGACGATAGCAATGACAGTTCACAGTCATGGCAACGATGATGATGATGATGATGACGATGATAGTTCTCAGCGCTATGATGATGATAATGATGATAATGACGATGATGATGAAGTCCATGAGGATCATGGTGGTTATTATTAGTCACCTTTTTATTTGTTAGGGCCTGTAGTATGTTTTATCGTTTACGAGAACTGTCACATTGTTTTATACAGTGGAACCTCCCTTATAAGACCTTAAAAAATCATCCAAAATGAGGTCTTAAAAGGGAGGGGTCTTCTAAGGGAGGTAATTTTAATACAAACAAAGAAGGGTAATGTCTCAGAGAAGTAGGTCTTATAAGACCTTCAAAAATCATCCAAAATGAGGTCTTGTAAGGGAGGGGTCTGAAAGGGAGGTAATTTCAATACTTACAAAGAAGGGCAATGTCTCAGAGACGTAGGTCTTATGTGGGAGGGAGTCTTATAATAGGTCTTAAAGGGAGGTTCCACTGTATTATTGCTTAACATTGTTTTGTATTAGGGTAATAGTGTGTGTGTATGTGTGTGTGTGTGTGTGTGTGTGTGTGTGTGTGTGTGTGTGTATTGTGTGTGCACATGTGCGTGCACTTGCTTGTTCTGTGTTCACACATGTGTGCATGCATTGGAGAATGCGTTAAAATGTCAAAGAAATTTATTGGAGAATCATTAAGAACAGCGTGGTCTGATTTTGGTCATTTTGCTCTACACTTCCTCTTTTTTTATGCATCTAGTGTGTTGTGTGTGTGTGTGTGTGTGTGTGTGTGTAGTGGTTTGCTTATTGTTGCTGTTGTTTGAAAATCACAGTAAAAATGCTGATAAAAAAAAGTATTGCTTTGCATGAATATCTGTACATTGTATTGCATTAACCTCTTCAGTGCCGACGATGCATATATACGTCATCTACAGCGCTTCAATACTTGCCACCACACGCACGCGCAAGCACACACACACACACGCACACACAGGTGAGGGCAGGATGAAAAAAAGCTTTGTCAGCTTATTCTTTAACCCTCAATAAAAAATAATTTTGACTTGACTTGACTTGACACCACACACACACACACACACACACTAATTCAGAATATTTTATAATTTCTTGGCTTACATAGCAATTGATTGTCTCAAATTGTTATTTCAATAAAATTGCAAATTTCCTGGACCTAAATCAATTTCCTGAATATTTTAGGAAATTTGCAAAATCCCTGAGTGAAACAGGAAATTTGCAAATTCCTTGAAAATGTTTGGAAATTTGCAAATGTCCTGGTTTTGCACATTTACTGTAACACATATACGTCACCGGCGGTGCACGTGCAACTAATAGGCGGCACTGAAAGGGTTAATACAAATGATTTTATATTTTGATCTTATTCATACACCAGGTACACAAACATACACTGACACATATACACAGTTATACACACACATGAGTGCGCACGCACGCACGCACGCACACACATACACTTTTTTTTTCCAGTCTAATATCACCATTGTGTGAACAGACTTTAAATTCAATCAATCAATCAATACACATTCCCTCACTCACACACACACATGTGTGTATACATGCCTATTGTTGCATGTGTGTGAGCGATTACTTGTTTTTGTTTGTTGAATTTCTTGCTTTTAATTTTTGTTGTTGTTAAGCGCATAGAGCTCCACATTTGGTGGAGGAGTGCGCTATATAAATGATTCACTATTATTATTATTATTATTATTATTATTATTATACCCCCACTCTCTCTCTCTCTTTGTCTCTGTCTCTCTCAACACATACACTCTGACCACACACACAAAAAACACAAAACCAAAAGAATCTTTCTTTTAAAAATATGTTTCATTTTCATACGAGAAAGCCAAAAATGGGATTAGCACAAAAAAAGAATTCACTGCAATAATGTACACTTGAAGGTAAAACACTTTCAAACAGACAAGCTCAAAGCTGGTTTCCAATGTCATAAACATCAAAAAGACATGATTTTTAATATTTTCATTAAAACGCTGACCAAAAAATAATCTTCCATTTTGGGATATATATTATCATTTACACATGTGAGCAAATTTCTTGTAGTATTCCTGACTTACCACAAATTGTAGAAACTTATAAAAAAAAGGGATTATTTCAAAATTATTATAGAATGGATTATTACACAAGCTCAGGATAATTACAAAATTATTCAAAATGAAATATAACAAAAACTCATACATCATAAAAATAGATTATTCAACCGTATGCCATTAATAGAAAATTATTCAAAATGAATTATTAAACAAGCTCAAAATGGATTATTAGATTATTATGTAAAACAAGGATATTACTATTGATCATATCATTATGGTTAACAACATTGTTTCATAACTTTTTTTAACATGAAAAAATATTTTACATGATGTATTAACTGTTGTTGTTTTTTGTTTTATATTCTTCATTACCTTTAAATAAACCTTTTAAAAAAATCCAAAATATTAACCCTCTCATCATCACCAATACTACAAACACCTGTTAGTATTTTGTATTGTGTTCTTGGGTGGGGTGAGTAGTGGTAACGGTGTGGTGTGTGTGTGTGTGTGTGTGTGTGTGTGTGTGTGAGTGCGTGTGTGTGCGTGCGTGCGCGACTGAGTATGTGTGTGTGTGTATGTATGTGCGTACATGCGTGCCTGTGCAGTGTGTGTATGTGTATGCCTATTAGCATGTGTGAGAGCGAATATTTGTTTTGTTGTTGAATTTCTTGTTTTCAATTTTGTTGTTGTTGTTAAGCGCATAGAGCTCCACATTTGGTGGAGGAGTGCGCTATGTAAATGATTCACTATTATTATTATTAGTAGTAGTAGTAATGTCTTCTCTTGAGTTACAGCATTCAAGAGCCCACCTGTCGGGTTTGAATTCCATATGTATACCATATTAATATTATGTCTACCAAACATTAGAAAAATGTCTTAAAAAATAAACAAGAAATTTGAATTCTACGATCAATATTCATACCATGAAATGGTAAAAACAAAAAAATCTACATCTGCATGAAACCTCTCTTTCGACACAGTAACCTAGTCGATATATTTTTCTAGCCAGCCAATAGGACCGGTGCCACCACCCTATCTGCAGGCTAGAAACTATCCACTCATCATATTGGCAGTCCTAAATGAAAAACCAATCAAAATCCTTCCGTTAAACGAAAAAATCCAATTCTTAAATGAAGTAGTAGTAGTAATTAGGGCTAGAAGTGGGCCTCGCGACCCTTTTACGCCCTTTCTCGTTTGTGACTTTGATTTGTTTCAAGGTGGCTTGCTTTCTACAGCTAAACTATCAAGTTTAGCAAAAATATGGAATAGACTTTTAAAAAAAAATTAAAACATTATTCATCGAAAGTATTATAAAAATTTCACATCATTGTGTCTTTGTCCAGAAGATTTTTGAATATATTTATGTTAGGTGCAGCCTTAATGTTAGTTGACAAATTATTCCTGAAGAAACATCCAAATCCTAATTGCAACAAAATCAAAATCGTAAATGAAAAAATGAAAAAAAATCAAAATCCTAAAAAGATTTTTTTCTCTTTTAGTCATTTCACTGCAGTTACCTTTCTTTCATGAGAATTTAAAAAATCGGTTCATTTAAATTACTTACAGTTTTGGCAGACCAGCACATCAACACTGTACAACGCAGTACAAAAGTACATTAAACGTACAATGTCGCGCCACACACAAAAATACATACAAAAACTGTCCATCAAAAATAACGTCACACTGGAGTTAAAACCTTCCAAAAGCATACTTCTCAATTTTTTTAAAAAGGGGATCGAAGTGGTCAATTTCAGTTTTGGCAACATGATTATAATAATGCAATTAACAAGAGGTTTCTTGATTTTCATTACATAATTATATGCAGGGCTCCCACTCATGAGTTTATATTCTTCCTCTCTCTCTCTCTCTCTCTCTCTCTCTCTCTCTAACTTTAGTTGCTAGCTTCAAAGAGTAAGGCCGGGTTCACATTCGACGCATAAGTTCCGTACGGAAAACCCTAAATAAGTGGAAGAAAGAAGGATAAAAGTTTGCGCATATAGGGGAAATTTGGACACGTGCGCAAATCTTTTCCCTTCTTTCTTTCACTTATTTATGGATTGAGCACGGGTTTCCGCATGGAATATCCGCTTATGTGTGTACACGGCCTTAAGCCCACCTCCCCAATCTTTTTCAGTGGATAAAATCTCTTGCACAAAAATCAACACTGACATACACGCATGCCTACAGGAGTGCACATGCGCGCATGCACACACGCCACTACACACCAATACAGTGACGATGAAAATCCGTTTAACGTCCTCCGGTCTGAAACAGACACATATGGGACATTAGTAGATATAAAGATGGTGGGAACGATCAATGGAGGCAATGCCCGGAGGCAGTGCAATTCCAGGAAAGTCCCGAATTTCTAATGATACAGATGTATATATATATACAGATGTAGTTTGCTTTGATAAAGCTTTTCTGTGTCCAATGTCTTTATTTGTGAACCTCAGAAACAAAACCAGTTAACGTTAACTTTGAGTAATGTTCCGTGTTTTTTGAACACGGAACATTACTCAAAGTTAATGTTAACTGGTTTTGTTTCTGAGGTTCACAAATAAAGACATTGGACACAGAAAAGTTTTATCAAAGCAAACTATTCTGCATTTCAAATGCACCAACTTTTCAGTCCTTCAGAGTAGGGGTACGGAGCTGGCTATTCACTGAGATTTTTTCTTTCATACTATATACAGATGTATATAACAAATACAGTGACAGTACACACACATATATATAACACAGTGCCAGATCAAGTGATTTGTAAGGGGGGGGGGGGAGGGGGTCTGCCGGAGGTCCAGGGAGCTGTATAGCTTCTGGGTTAAGGGGCAATGCCTTTTGGGGGGACCTAGGGGTCGAAACCCCCCGGAAGCTTGGTGATTATTAAGGCAAAAATCGAACCATTTCCTTACTTTTAATCCTTGTATAAGGTACGTGCCTGGGGCTGAGGGAAGTGGGGGTGGGGGTGGTGGTTTGGGTGGGGGGGGGTGGGGTGGGGGTGGGGTGGGGCGGAAACCAGGAACCCCCCCCCCCCCCTAGATCCGGCCTTGCAACACATACAAACAACAACAACATACACTATACACTTAATCAAGATAGAAAGCGCACACACGTTCACATTAATAATGAATTCAAACAAAATTGCTATATATGTAGACACAGACACCCCCAAAATAATACCCACATCTGATATTAACACACATACACAGACACACACACTCTCTCTCTCTCTCTCACACACACTCACACTACTCTTTCCCTTTTTACTTCTACACAAACACTGACTACTGCTTAACAATTGTTAAATCAAATCAAATCATCCTTAAACAAGAGGCAAAGCCTTCAAGGCTCACTCGAACAGGAACATGTGGGACAACAACAAACAAAGATTGAGGGGGGTGTCTAAAGTACAAGATTGCCAATACAATTTTAAAGTACAAATGAAACTATCGTTAATGGATACAATTGAATTTTTTTTTTTAAAGTGCCTGTGCCGAGACCATTGGCATGACAGACAGACATTCTACCAATGAGCTATCGAGGCTTTCAGTGTTGAAGAGTTTCTTAACTCATGTTGCCTGTTGAATACTCTATAACCCACTAATCTAAAATGTTATATGTTTGTTATCTGTTTACAGTGTTGTTTTAAGTATTTAATTATTCAAATCATTATTGTTTGAAAGCTTGCATAGACAACTATATGTGTGCAAAATTTGAACAATGTATGGCTTCTATTTCCCGAGAAAATGCCAAACGTAAAGTTTGGAAATTAGACCACGGACGCAACACACACACACACAGAAACACAACCGAACAACTATCATACTATAGACTCAATTCGTGTTAACACGAGTGAGCCAAAAATGCTCAGCATGAGGTTCAAGTCCACAAATACATTTATGTCTGAGAATTTAACAGTGTTAAATTGAACACCTCACAGCTTCATAGCATTTTGTTTAGGATTTACATTTCATGCTTTCAACAAAAATACACTTTAAAGGGGCACCCTGACGGATGCGGTTTTGCAAGAAACACGTCGAGATCACCAGGAAAACACACTTTACAGAGATCGCAACACTCACTTTGCTCTGGTTTCCTAGAAATCAAACCGTCAAATCGGTGATTCCTCCTTCGCAGAGGTGCTGGAAGTCAAATTCTTTTCCAATGGCCGCCTGAGTCGCATAGACAAAAATCACGAGATTTCCACAATACAAGCCTTTTTATTTACAGTTTACCAAAAGGAGTTTCGCTCACAACAAAGGAAATAGCTCCAATTGTGTGGGGTGTTTTTTTTTTTTTTACTGCACTACAAAAAAGAAAAAGCTTCAACCAATCTCAGTGTCCACCACCCACCTCGTCCGAAATGGTTTCTCTCTCCGGCATCTCCGCCAAGGAGGAATCGCCATTTTGACGGTTTGATTTCTAGGAAACCAGAGCAACGTGGGTGTTCAAATCCTTGTAAAGGCTGTATTTCTGGTGATCTCAACGTGTTTTTTTCAAAAACACATCCGTCAGGGTGCCCCTTTAAAAAAAAAGCGAGAGCCCTCCATACATCAATCACTATTTTTTTTAAAACCAAAACAAACCTGAAACAGACAGAAACCCCAATGAATAAAAACAAACAAACAAACAAACAAACCTTGAGTGTAGTAGAGTGCTGTTATTTTATTGACGAAATACAAACAAAAGTTTTGTCTTTCGTCAATGTAAATATCATCATTCTACACGTGTTGTGTATTTGTTTGTATGTAGCGTTTCTGTCGTTATTTAGTACAATTAAATAAGACGGAGTACAAATTAATGGAAACAGATTTGAAAACACTTATACAGACACGCGAGACGGGAGAAAGGGAGACATGGCATGGGGGGGGGGGGGGGGGGGGCAGAGGTGCAAGCATGAAACAAAAAGCGCATCATTAAAAAAACAATGTTTCCTCTTCAACATAGCAATAACTAGAACAAAACCCAAACACAAGAAAAACTAAACATTTTAAAAAAATAAAAAAATAAATAGGCAATAAAAATCAAAAACCCAAACATAACATATATTCAATATATAAAACAATTATCCCCAGCACAAGCAACATAGGACTGTATGGACTGGAATATTTGGTGATTAAAACAGTCCCCAAATTTTAATCAAGTACTACATGGATCACACACACACACACACACACACACACACACACACACACACACACACACACACACACACACACCCACACACACACACACACACACACCCACACACACACACACACACACACACACACACACCACACACACACACAAAAGCAAGAAAATACATTGGCCGTCAAAGTAAAAAAAAAAGTTATCATGTAATAAACTAAAGATGGAAAACATGAATTTTATCCTTAAATCTCCCTGCCACCCCCACCACCCCCCCCCCCTTCTCCCCCACCCTCTCTCTGGATGAAGTTCAGTTTAACGTCGCGTATCGGCTTTCGCCATGTACGACGGGCTGAACAAACCAACCAGGGTATAAACAAAAAATTATGTTCCTGAATCACTCTTAGCCAAAAGGCCGAGAAGCGATCAGGGTTGACATGTCGCCCTCTCTCTCTCTCTACGCTACCTTATATACATTTTATACAGCTTTTATACAATATGCCATCTTCAAACAAAAACGTAATTAAAATTGGATTAGCATCAGACTTTGTTTTTAGCACGGATAATTAGTAAATTACTCTAACAAAACAAAACAAAAACAAAAACACCTCAACAGAGACGCCTGAGAACACAGAAATCCAAAGTAAATGCTTAAGCGCAACAGAAATAAATAAATGCTCCAACGGTGCTTTGTTGTTGCTGCGGTTGGGTGGGTTTTGGGTTGTTGTTTTTGTGTGTGTGCGTTAATGTCAAATGAAAACGAGAAGAAAAAAAAGTGAACAGTAAAACCGAAATGTGAGAGCGTGACATAAAAGCAATAAATACGTTTTCTTAATCCGAAGAAGAAAACAGTCACCAAATTTTAATCAAGCACTATCAACAATATGCCCCAAATGCCTAAAAATACAGCGGATTCCTGATAACTCAAAACACACTGGGCAACTCACAATAATGTTCTGGTCCCAGTTCCATAATCGTTATGATAAAAGGTTTTCTTAAAGATACACTGACGCACCACGATTAAGTCCCTTGTTTTTTTCTGGGGAGCTGAGACCCACATACACATGCCCCCAACTTCAAATTGAGGCTGCTCTTTAAAATGATGTTTCGGTTTGAATTTGGGGGCATTTGTATGGGAGTGAGACCTGGTCAAAACAAGATTTATTTCCAGCTATAAGAGAAAAAACACATATCTGGTGGATCTTTAACTCAAAATATTGGCTATCTCAAAATAAAATTTCAGTCCCTTCCATTTTGAGTTAAGCGATTTCCACTGTATAAATAAGCGCACATATTTCGGTTCTGACAAGATACTCCTATCCATACCATAGGGAGCCCTCATCAAATATATATTCTATACATTCCTGTCCACGTACAAAGTTGACTTATCTTTTATCTCAGTCACCATCATTATTATTCTTTCACATTCTAAATGTTTTTGTTTTTAAATTGTCAAATGTCAGCATTCTTTCGTTATTTTTTTAAAGCCCAGTACCATTGCTGTTGTTTGGGGTTTTATTAAAAATAAATATCAACAACAATTGGCTCACACTGATCATCATTCAAAATTTGATATTTTTCGCAAATCCTATTTAGTCAAAATAATTATTGCGACACATGTCAAAAAGCATGCTCCATAAAAAGGAACGTGAGATTCTTGAGCAAACTTGACTCAATATAAATCTGAAGATATTAATAATTAAAACACACACTCGCACAACCTAATACTCTCGCCTGGCTTATGATTCCATCACGGAAAAATTATAAATAATAATAATATCAGAATTGATTCATGTTAAAAAGCTATTCACTTACTCTTACTGATGCACACACACACACACACACACACACACACACACACACACACCACAGTCAGGTCACTCTATCAATTGAAAGCTTCCTCTTGCTGGTGAACATGTTCATTGATTTGTCCACACCCTAAAATCCATACACACATGAAAGTTTATTTGAAGGGAGATTCAAGCTAAACAAGCGCACAATAATCGAGAAAAAGTAAAAGCAAAATGGAAGATAAACCATGCCTAGAATATAATTTTTTTAAATTGAAATCAAAGACAAAACCAAGTAGATAAAAATCTAAAACAAACAAGCTCAACGAACAGCTGAATGAAGGCAAGAATACAAAAAATTCCATACAGTAATTTATGTTATTGAGCACAATATCAGTCAAGTAACTAAAACATGTCTGAAATATTTTGTACACACTCGTGAGAAACAAATGGCGCCAGAAGCGATAGTAAAGCTCAACACCAATAATTGGCAAGCTGGATATTATTCATTCATGAATGAAGCAATGAGAAAACACACACCCCTTTTGCTTTGTTTGGCTTTATGTCTGTGGATGAAGTGATTTTTCCCTGCATCATCCTTACCTTTAACAATACATGAAGTGTAAAAAACAATCTACATGAAATGTAAAAACAATCTGAAGCTCTGCTTGAGTGTTGCGTGCATGCATTTGACTCGAGTCTTGCATGCGTTTATACAGATCTATATAAACATATATGAATTACAGGCTCTATTTCTGAAGAATTAACCCTTTCACCGCCAATGTCACATTTTTGCACCACAATGATTTAACACCCATGTCACTAAAACCCTTGAAATCAGGGTCTGTTATTCAATGATATTGTGTTCCTCCTATATATCGGCAGTAACGATTGACCCTATTCTAAATGTGTCACAGAGAAATCCCACAATATTGCAGATGAAATCTTTTCTGTAGCCAAGTAAGTTTAATGGACATTTTTGTCTCAAAGACTGGCGGTGAAAGGGTTAACACCATCATACATTTAATATTATACAGATCATATATATGGATTACAGGCTATAACTCTGAAAAGAATTAACACTACCATAACATACAGATCATTATATTATATATGGATTGCATATTATAATTCTGAAGCTTAAAAATCACTATCAATGTTTTACAACACAAAAACGCACCACTCACTCACAAGCGCACCAGCAAAATGGTTGGGTTTTTTTATACATGCAATTGAACGACAAGCTCCAAAAATAAAGCATTAGCCTGTCATTCACTGAATCAGAGACATTGAAGAGACAGTGAGAGAGACAGAGAGAGTTATGTATAGAGACATTTGTTCAAGTAAAACTGAAGATACACCCACCCCCCTCCCTCCCCCTATCTTTTTTCCCCAATAAAACCTACTCGCCCATCCTACGATAATGCAAGAAGGCAATACAAAACACCATTCAAAACGTGGGAAAATTTGGTTTTTCTTGCATAAAAAAAAGCACCCCCCAAAAAAAAAAATCACTCTGAACTTGATTGAATTCTGTTTATCAAGAAGGATTTTGTTTTTGTTACTGATGATCATATATGTATCAAAAGTGGGTTGGTTTTTTTAATATTGATTTTAGCTAGTCTTTATATGTTATTTTAATAAGTTTCATTTTCCAAAAAAAAAGAGTGCTAATTTTTTTTCAACCACATTTCGCTAAAAAAAAAAAAAAAAAAAACCCACCAATTTTCCCCCAAACTGTCAAAAAGAATACATAGCTGATGTAAACAAATAAATAAATAAATAAACAAATAAACAAAATGAAAAATGGCATAATATGATTTCTGTACAAGTACGCAAAACCAACGTTTCAGTTTTCACAATAAACTTGGATTAGGAATATGGATGATGACTGTTCTCTTTAATAGAGACTGTTAATATTCGATTTATTTTAAACATTTCATAAATGAAGCAATATAAAAAACAAATGTTATCTTAGATCGGAAACGATTCTCGTTTAGCATTTCAGGTGTTTTAGCAGTTTTCACACAAAAAAATATATATCTTAATACTGGGAAAGGCAAACAAGGTAGACAACCAACAACTCAAAAGAATAAATAAAATAATGCAAGCAATCACAATTGGGAGTATTGCTAGTAGCTACAATCAGTACCAAAAAGGATACATACCATATTTTACGGACTACAGGGCGCACCTGGTTATAAGGCGCACCCCCCAAATTTGACACAAAGGTTAGATTTTTTTGTTTGTTCTTTTTTTAATTTTTTTTACTAATTTTTGAGTCATATTCAGACCTGTTTACCCTTGGCCTTATAATGAAGAACCTGGAATTTGCCACAGAAAAACACGGAATTTGAGAGAAAAAACCCTGAATTCACATCGGTACATGACTCGCGATAAAACACTGATTTAAAAGGTATCTTGCGAGCGCACTGTGTGCAAAATTTTGAAGTCCACGTTGCAGTACTTGCAGTGTGCATGCTCGTCTCCCAAACGCGAACTTGTTATTCCTGGCACTTTCAAATATTTTTGAGAAAACTTCTGCTTCACTTTTGGCCGTTTCACCCGATCACTGCTGTCGTTTGTTGAAGATTTCTGGAGCTTGCCGCCTGCGGTTGACTTGCCTGACGATATGTTTGGCGCAAAACTACAATCTCTGCCAACAAGAAATACTATCATTGGTTGAGGGGGGTCCACGGACCAAAGAAAAATCGCGTCTCAGAACTCCAAGGTTTCGGTCAACCCTTGCGTCTTTTCATACAAACGGAAACAAATAATTGACGGTTTTTCGAAATCCCGGGATTTTCAGCGTTCACCTGGAATTTATTATTTTACCCAGAACGTTTGCAAATTCCCGGGATAATTCCGGCAAAACCGGGAGGGTAAACAGGTCTGCATATTATAAGGCTCAGGTGTCTTGGTCTGAGGAAAAAAGAATCGCCTTATAGCCATAGTCCGTAAAATACGGTCATTAGCCTAAGGTGTATCGATTGCTACATATTTTTCAACTAAAGCTAAAACATATAGGGACATGTGAGAGAAATACACTTGTGGAATAATCAATATATACACAAAGAAAAAAGTTAAGCACCCCTTAGCTATTACAAGGCTACCATTATTCCGTTATAAGCAGGGTTGAAGCAGTCATCCAGGCACAGGGAGGAAACACACGCTACTGAACTTTGATTTGCCAAATGAGTTTTGGACACTCCTCATGACGTTTTCCCACAATAATTAACTTTTGATATAGCCATATGAAATTGTTACATTGATACTTAAACATGGTATTTTTAAAATTGAAAATGACAACCCTTTTTGTTTCAGAATATGAGAATGCATTTGTAAAACCATACATTAAATTATGCGTTTTCTTATAGTCAGATAGTCAAACTTTCATTTACCAATCAATGTTGTTTCATTCTTTATTGATTATTTGCAAAAAATCTCGATTTCATCTCACCTACAGCAAAAAAGTGGTGGGGTGCTTAACTTTCTTCTTTGTGTATATAATAGTAACAAAAGAAAATTTTTTGCTACACATCGTTAATACATTGTTCAGATCCGTTGTCATTTATCACCTCGGTACATATTTTAACACAGCCTTCGCTTTTGTAAATTGTACATGTCATAAACATCATCATACATAAAAAGGCCCAGTCATGTTCATTAGCAAAAGCTAATTAAACAGTTGGAAGCAAAAGTCGCATAGCACATCATTGTCATACACTCACATACTACTACAGTGGAACCTCCATTATAAGACCCCCTCCCACATAAGACCTACTTCTCTTATCCTTTATGGATCCACCACTATAAACAGTGGCATTTTAAGCTATAAAGCCATTTCAAGCCACATTTGTACAGTGCATGGAGGGTTGGTAGTGTTTTGTGGTAATGTCATAATGTTCATAAGACCTACTTCTCTGAGACATCGCCCTTCTTTGTAAGTATTAAAATTACCTCCCTTATAAGACCCCTTCAAAAATCATCCAAAATGAGGTCGTATAAGGGAGGTTCCACTGTACTGCTACTACTCTCTCTCTCTCCACCCTTCACCAGCGTGGTCGGCTACTACTACTACTACTACTACTACTACTCTTTTCTCTTTTTTTAAATAGTGTGGTGGTAAATTTACAGTTTAGCATGGATACTAAAACTCAAATTAAAACAAATGCCAAGCCATATAAATGTACTTCCTGGGTTTTTTTAATAAGAGAGAGAGAGAGAGAGAGAGAGAGAGAGACAGAGAGAGAGAGTGAGTGAGAGAGAGAGTGAGATAGTGAGAGAGAGAGAGAGAGAGAGAGAGAGAGAGAGAGAGAGAGAGAGAGAGAGAGAGAGGGAGAGAGAGAGAGAGAGATATCTCGGCATTCAGAAAGAGAGAGATTGGAGAATCGGAAATACTTTAGGATTGTACATTTTGGCCTTGGGTCACAATACAATGGGAGAGTGTGGAATGAAAAAAGGGGAGAGTGAGAGGTCCACTGGATGAATGAGATGAACGCGATTGAGTTTGAGGAGTTTGTGTAGCCTAGACAAGAGGTTTTGCAGAGAGAACGCCATGCCCGCAGCGAGAGTGAAAATAGAGGGCAGAGCAAATGTGCGAGATCGGCCCGCATTAATACGATTATCGCGGGAAGGAACATTTTCGGGGGATTGCCAATCCCGCGGTCACAATACAATGGGAGAGTGTGGTGTGAGAGAGAGAGAGAGAGAGAGAGAGAGAGAGAGAGAGAGAGAGAGAGAGAGAGAGAGAGAGAGAGAGAGAGAGAGAGAGAGAGAGAGAGAGAGAATCGGAAATACTTTAATTGTACATTTTGGCCTTGGGTCACAATACAATGGGAGAGTGTGGTGTGAAGAAGAGAGAGTGAGAGAGAGAGAGAGAGAGAGAGAGAGAGAGAGAGAGAGAGAGAGAGAGAGAGATGGAGAGAGAGAGACAGACAGAGACAGAGAGACAGACAGAGAGAGAGACAGAGACACAGAGAGAGAGAGCACAGACAGACAGAGACAGAGAGAAAGCAGAGAGAGACAGAGACAGAGAGAGAGAACACAGATAGACAGACAGAGAGAACACAGAGAGAGACAGAGACAGAGAGAGAGAACACAGACAGACAGACAGACAAGACAGAGAGAACGAGGACGGACAGAGAGAGAGAGAGAGAGAGACAGCAGCATGGAACCTGCTCACCCGCTGTCAGCCGGCTTGCCATTTATGATTTGCACTCACTGTAGCAAAGAGGTGCGTCAAAGACGCTGAGAACAAACGATTGGAGAAACGCACAGGCCTTTGTTTTAGTTGGGCAATGTGCTTCAATTCTTGTAGACTTTCTGAGAGCGCATGTCGGGTTAAAATTCCTAGCTCGCTATACTATAAGACTGACTATTTGCGGCATTTTGCGACATTGAGTATGAACGACAAATTTCACTTTTTTCTAGGGTTAGGGATAGGGTTAGGGTTAGGGTTAGGTAAATGGTTCAAGTAACGAAAAAGTGAAATTTGTGGTTGTCGCAAATAGTCACTCTCATAGTAGCGAGCTAGGAATTTTAACGAGCTAGGAATGTTAACCCTACAGCGCATACATGGGTGCTCCTGGGAAATGTCAAAAATCCTGCAAGGGGGCGGCAAGCCATTCTCTTAATGTTGGAGAGAAGCGTATTAAACGACTTTCAATCCAACATATCATCTCCCTTCCTGGGGGGGGGGGGGGGGGGGGGGGGGGGGGGGGGGGGGGGTGGATATTTGCCCCAAAGCTGATATATAATGATCCCAAAAAATAATACCATAGGTTCAGTCAGAGTATACCTTTCAGCGGTCAAATCGCTAGAAGGACTCTAAGCATGACTGTACGTGAAGCATTGACTCTGTTAATTAATGTGCATGAGCTGCTCTCTCTCTCTCAGGCACGCTCTCTCTCTCTCAAAGACATCTGGCTCTCATCACACATCCATACACACACGCCACAGGCACACACTCTCTAGCTCTCATACAAATCGCAAACACATCGCTCTCTCACACAAACGCAAACATTTACATTCTTCTACTTTTTCCATTAAAAAAATATTCTCTCCCTCTCCCCCAACTCTAATACACAAACACACAAACAACCTCTACACTAGTTCACTCTCTCTCTTGAGACTCTCATTCACTCACACCATGCCCACACTCCACAACACACTCTCTAGTCTCTCAAATACAAACACATCTCTCTCTATCATTCGCTCTTCCTCATATATATATTCTCTCTCTTCATATAATTCGTAGTCACAATATTTTCTCTCTCTCTTTCTCTCTCCTCTCTCTCATATGAATATTCATATTCTCATTCGTAGTCATGATACTCTCTCTCTCTCTCTCTCTCTCTCTCTCTCTCTCTCTCTCTCTCTCTCACACACACACACACACACACACAAACAATCCAAAACCTCCACTACCCAACCACCCCTCACCCACAATCACCATCAACTCTCCAGTCCTTCTATCTCTCACACACCACTCTCTCTCTCTCTCTCTCTGTCCCCCCCCCCCCCCCCCCCCCCCCCAAAAAAAACAACAACTTCCACACCCGTCACCCACACACCCACGCTATCAACTCTCCTTCAAATGGTCCCCCCCCACGCAAACATGGTTACTCCCGTTCGCTACCACCCCGTTCACACACCCTTTCCCCTTCCTCACCTTCCCACCACCACCCCTACCACCACCGCTACCACTACCCCCTCCTCTGAGATAGTCGCTGCGCAGCAGCCGCATGAAGAGGATGGGGTTCATGACTGCCATGACGAACATGGAGAAGCAGAGGGCGGCGAAGTAGTACCTCTCCACCTGGTGGTAGAGCACCACCATGCCACCGATGATCACCAGGATGGGGGCGCTGCGGAACACCACGAAGGTGGCCAGGTTGAGGAAGACGGTGACGCGGTACAGGCGGGAGGAGTAGGGGCAGCCCAGCATCTGCAGGAGCTTGCGCTGGTGCAGGAAGAAGGAGTTGACCTCCACCAGCAGCCCCACCAGGTTGAAGCCCACCCACTCGCAGCGCACCAGGTTGTAGTAGAACATCATGGTCACCTGGTTGGGGACATGCACACACACACACACAGTGACACACACACACACACAGTGACACACACACACAGTGACACACACACACACAGTGATGTACCAAGGATTGAAAAGTGATATGACTTCTTCGCAGCCTACCAGGTTGTAGTAGATCATCATGGCCACCTGTTTTTTAGGGGGGGACATGCCTGCGTGTGCGTGCGCGTATACACACACACACACACACACACAGTGATGTACCAAGGATCGAAAAGTGATGACTTCTTCGCAGCGTACCAGGTTGTAGTAGAACATCATGGCCACCTGGTTGGGGGGGGAGGACATGCAGCATGCGAGCACACACACATACACGTAACGCACGTATACACACAGTGATGTACCAAGGATAGAAAAGTGATATGACTTCTTCTTCTTCTTCTTCTTCTGCGTTCCCGGGCCATATGGCCATAATGGGTAAGCATGGCCCCAAATGAAAACAAAATGAAAGGCAGGGGTCCAGGGCCCCGGAAGGGTACAGGGGCAGAGCCCCGTCGGACGATTCAGGGGGGCAAGTTAAGAGAGAGACATAACGAGATAGGCAGACAGTTAAAATGATAGACAAGGACAGTTTGAGTCTGATAAGCCTTGTAAAATTTATTACATTGCCTTTGTAAACTTTCAAAATAGAACCACCAAGTTCAAAACGCCCCAAATCGCTTGTGATCAATTATTATCTTTATTTTTTTGGATGAATTAAAAAAACCTGAAGTTCAGTTTCTGGTCAAATTAAAAATACTGAAATCAGTGTGAAAATGAAAGAGTAGCACCCATGGGTAAGGTACGTATTGTATGTGTCCGGTTTTCAGTTTTCACTAGTCTCACTGGATACCAGGGGAGTCTTTCATACAAATAGTTCCCCCACTTTCTGAAAGTTCTGTGCTTGTAACTTCCTCTGATCTGTCACTCTCTTTGACTCTGCCTTTTCCCTTTGCTTACTGTTGTCTACTATCTTTCTGACTTATTCAGTCATTGGCCCATACTCCTGCATTTTCAGTTTTCCCCCCTCAAAAAAAAAATCTTCCAAATAATTTTCTCATTTTGAGCTCCTCCGAAATTGGAATGTGTCGGCTGTACGCAGTGGGGAGACCACTGAAAACTGAAAACCGGACACACACGTACCTTACCGAAATGGCCTGGGAATGCAAAAAGAAAAAAAGAAAAATATTTTGGAACATGTACGTACATGCTACAAATCAAACTTGGGGCAAAGTTCTACTTTAAACACCTTTCACCCTCCACCCCCTCCCATTTTATATGAAGTTATATAATGTCGCTGTCCGACGCTAACCGTGTATTTACACAATCAGTGATTTTATAGGCGCATCAAAAAACATATTGTTGCCTGCTACAAAGTCAATCCCCATTTGATATACGCTTGACCCTTCTTCTTTACCGATGAGTAAACATGCGACACAATAAAAGTGGCATTAACACCCAAAATGTTCGTGACAATTCAGTTACACGGTTAGTCACAAAGTTAGTGCATTGTTCTCACAATGGGAGATACGACAGCTGCCGGCAGTTACACGATTAGCGTGACCAGTTACACGCTTATCGCGTCAAAACCAGCAACAACCCGCCACATACACGATTATTTCCGTGGTATCATGTGACAAATTTGAGCATTTTCATTGGTCGCAGACACAAGATATTTATAGAAGACCTGCGTGAGGTCACTGGAAGGAGTTTCAGTAAAAAATCTATTTTTGTCAAATTTTGTAGATACACGGCTAACGTCGGACAGCGACGATATACGGAATGACAGCAAGACACGCACACATACAGACAAACAGACAGACTGTTCATTTCTATGCACATGGTTATAAGTACCTCTGCTGAAGACTGCTATCTGATGCACTGGGTTTCACATATTTGTGTCTATTTGTATGCATTCTACCAGTATCCACAACAATAAAAGACAATTTTGAATGATTTCTTTGTTTATTTGATTGGTTTTATTTTTGTTTGAACCCTTTCGCCGCCAATGTCGCATTTCAGCACCACAATGGTTTAACACCCATGCCACTAAAAGGC
This sequence comes from Phymorhynchus buccinoides, assembly GCA_017654935.2. NCBI lineage: Eukaryota > Metazoa > Mollusca > Gastropoda > Neogastropoda > Raphitomidae > Phymorhynchus > Phymorhynchus buccinoides. The sequence goes on along the minus strand of CM065700.1, from coordinate 40,716,981 downwards.
ATCAAAGCAGGACCTATTATCCGAAGACCCTATCTTCTTAATTTTGGGAGGTTAAGGACAGGCCTAATGTCATACATGTATGTCACAGAGGAATTCCCAATATTGCAGATGTTTTGTTCTCTACCCAGTCAAGTTTGATGGTGTTTTTTGGCTAAAAAATGGCTGGAGGCGAAAGGGTTAAATCAAGTCAATAGAAAGAACAGAGGCAAAATTCTGTCTTTTATGCCCGATTTCTGCAAATGATCAATCTCCAATGCCAGACTTCAAATAACAACAAAATAAAAACTAAACAAGATAACTCAATTCGGTTTTATGTGTATTAACTCGGAATCTTTGCTCCATCAGGAAAAAATTAAAAACCTCAATTCATGCCAAAATTCCATTACATCTGGGTTTGTCCTGTCATGCACTATCACAAGCGTCATAACGAGAGGCCCTCCTAAAATCGAGGCGACCCTCAAAAAATATCCACACGAACCCCTAAAAATCTGGAGGCACACTGATTCCGATGCCCTGATTTTTAGGATAGAATTAGCACTCCCAATCCAGGGCTCCCAGGGACCCCCCTTAGAGGGTCTATGAAGCACTAAAATTCTAAAGGACCCTCTAAAAGAATGTGCAGGGGGTCCCAGGGATGCGCTAGAAAAATTATTTTAAGCATTTGCAATGCCATTGGGACCCTCTATCCTGCCTCTAGGACCCTCTATACTGTATGTGAAGGAGTCCCTGGGACCCCTTGCTTTGCGGGACGATTGGGAGCCCTGCAACCTGTACTAATAATTAATAAATGTAGTGAGTAGTATGATCTACGTACAGCGATATGGTGGAGCTGCACTTCCCACATGGTGAACATCTTGCCGTTCAAGGCCAGGTCCAGAAAGTCATAGATGAAATAACCTGCACACACATCAGTCAAGGTAAATCACTTTGCAGTCGTTACTCATAGTGTTTGAAAAATAACTGGCACACACACATCGGTCACAGTAAATCACTTTGCAGTCATTACTCATAGTGTTTGAAAAATAACTGGCACACACACATCGGTCACAGTAAATCACTTTGCAGTCATTACTCATAGTGTTTGAAAAATAACCGGCACACAGTTGTCATCACTCACGTGTATGCCATACTGTAATCACTTTACTGTCACACTGTCTAAAAAGTCGGGGTCTAACAATAGTATTAGTAACATGCTGTCTGTAAAAACAGCATTATTATTGGGTTTTTTTTAATTAAAAACGGCATTATGTTATTATTGTTAGCTTTTGTTTGTTTATTTGTTTCAATAGACCTAGAAACCTACAATCTAAGTTTATTTGTTTCAATAGACCTAGAAACCTATAATCTAATATTAACTTGGGAGATTTGAACTTGAAGGGAGGGGGTGGGAGGGGAGAGGGGAAGGGGGACAACGTTCCCTGTGATGCTGTCCCCGCACAATCAATATTATGATTATATAGATTTCTCTAAACTGTGTTTTCTGACTAATTCCAGCCCTTTTTGAAATGTCAGCCCAAAGGGCTCCCAATAACAGGCACTGATAAATTTGTGATGCTTAACCCTTTCACCGCCAACATCGCATTTTTGCACCACAATGATTTAACACACGTCACTAAAAGGCATCAAATCAGGGTCTGTTATCCAAAGACCATGTTCTCTTCATTTTGGGAGGTGGGGATAGGCCAATGTCACAGAGGAATCCCCAATATTACAGTCAGATTTTTGTCTCTACCCAGGTAAGCTTAATGCAATTTGTTTGCTGAAAAATGGCTGGCGGCAAAATGGTTAACACAGC
>CM065700.1:40705186-40712686 GCA_017654935.2 Phymorhynchus buccinoides | reverse complement strand
CTTCAACATTAACTCTTTCACCGCCAATGTCGCATTTAACCCTCTGGGCATGATGAGCCCCGATCGGGGCTCCCCGGGACAAGCACGATGGGCCACGATCGGGGCTCAGTTCGGCTCATTCATATTTCGCGCTGAACTTTGGCCAATCGAATAAGCGAATGCAGCTAACCAATCAGAAAGCTTGTAGCACTCATACGACTTCCTGCTGTCTGAGTATAGCCATTTTTTGACCGGTTTGCATAATTGAGTGATGAAAGTAGTGATGAGGATGAGGAGGATGAGGATGAGTATGTTGCCGATAGCTACTCTGATGCAGACTAGGAAGGTAATTAGGCTTGTATTTGTGTTGCAAAGTGAAGGAAAAGGGTTCGAAGTGAAGGAAAAGGGTTTGACTGCATGTTTTTGTGATGTCTGACACGAGCAGATCACCGTGGGATGGAGTGGGGGTGGGGTTAGCTGCAGCCACAGTGAAAGTGCTTTACTGGATTACTGCTGTCACCATTTTCAAGGCAAGTTGTTTTCTTTACTTTCATTGCAAAATTCAATCTTTCTTCTTTCTAAACGTGTATAGGTTTCCCAGTCAAATGTTTGTATGAGAGATGAAAAGTGAAAATAAGAAGTACCGGTTGACGTATCCGCAGTCTTCAATTTTACGCCGGTCTTTTACTAGTTTTAGCTTACGTTTTTAACTTTTACATCGTGCCCAGAGGGTTAAGCATCACAATGGTCTAACAGTGAGTGAGTAACACCCATGTCACTAAAACAGTAAAACTTTTACAGAAAATCAGGATCTGTTATCCAAAGACCCTATTTGCTTAATTTTGGGAGGTAAGGATAGGCCTAAAGGTATATAATTATGTCACAGAGGAATTTGCAATATTGCAGATATGTTATTTGCTCTACTCAGTTAAGTTTAATGGTGTGTTTTTTTGCTGAAAAAATGGCTGGCGGCGAAAGGGTTACACTTCCTGCAGAGTAATCTACCTTTTCTTCCCCCCCCCCCCCCCCCCTCCCCCGATGTTTCACATTGCACAAAACAAGATCAAAATGCGCATAATTATACAGTCTAAACCCACATTCACGGTTGCTTTTCCCTCTGACTGTCTACAGTATACATTTTAAACTACCTTGCGACGGTCCAAACGACACAGGCGAAAGCGTGCAGATAGGAAATGGTGAGGTTTCTCCATTTCCACTCATCGTCCAGTAGGGACTTGGGAGGCCCGGTGTGTTTGATGATGCAGTTGATGAACTGGAAAAACAGCACCACAACCACCACGCTGTACGATCCGTAAGAATAATCAACGCCGCGGTACACGCACAAGTTCTCATCCCCACCCATCTTGGTGCTAGTGGCGTTTAAAACTTCCATCAAATACTTTTTGGGGTTTATCGCGGCTGCCAGACCAACTTGGCCCTAGGCCTAGTAGCTCGCACTGAGCTCGCGACTTCGTGCTGGCTTTAGTATGTCACGTGACGTACGCTGTGACCGCTTTCTTTCATTTTGAACTAGGCCTAGAAGCGAGTTGCCAAGCACGCGGAACTGTGTTTTGGATCAAAGATTAGTGTATGCAGTGTACAGTGGTAGCGATCGAAGGCTATCGCTAGGGGCCGTAGGATAGTCGTCGGGGTTGAAGTAAGGCCTATACTTCACGCCAAAGTGGTTAGTGTTGCCTTGCATGTCGGCTACAGTAACATATATATCCACTGATATTAGACAAAGGGGAAAGATATGCAGTCATGTATCTGTGCAAAATAAGTACAGCCAAACACGCACGTTGCACATGATTATATAATTTTATTTACACACTGCATACAAACAGACAGACAGACAGACACAAGTAGACAGACAATTAAACAGAGTCACAGAGAAAGAAAGAGCTAAATCGATCAATATTTATTCTTCAATATCTGACTAACTTCCTTAAAATTTTAAATCTATCTCATAAAATTATTATCCTTCTACACAGCAAACGGAGTACCTAAAAATACTTAAATTATTCCTGACCACTTTGGGCCTTTTCGCCCTTTCATTTCATTTCTTTGCAAAAATCGCTCTCTGTCTCTATCCTCCACTCTCCTTCTCTCTGTTGCTGTGTTGCAACACTCACAGAGACACGTACGCACGCGCATATACTCTCTCTCTCTCTCTCTCTCTCTCTCTCTCTCTCTCTCTCTCTCTCTCTCTCTCTCTCTCAGTCTCTCAGTCTCTCTCTCTCTCTCTCTCTCTCTCTCTCTCTCTCTCTCTCTCTCTCTCTCTCTCTCTCTCTCTCTCTCTCTCTCTCTCACTCACACATACACCCACGCACGCACGCACGCCCGTACGCAGTCCATGTGCATACAAATAACACACGCAAGTGCATCCACGCACACAAAACATCACACACACACACACACACACACACACACACACACACACACACACACACACACACACACACATATAGGGGAAGACGGGGTAAAAAGCGCATGGGCGGGTAAGAAGCCCACCCCAATTATCTCATGAAATGAAGCAAATTTCAGTCTCATTTTGCCCATGAGACGAGCGTTAATGTCTAGCGTTCGTCTCATGGGCAAATTTGACTGAAATTTACTTTATTTCGTGAGATAATTGGGGTGGGCTTCTTACCCGCCCATGCGCTTTTTACCCCGTCTTCCCCTAAACCTGAATCTTCCATAAAGTGTTGTTTAAACTCCCGATCATGGAAGTCTCATAAAAGAGATTCCTTAGTAAATTATGTATTTCTTAATATAAATGTAAACAAACATCCAAGACGCCTTAAAAAGTTTGTTTCACTACTTTATAGACTTAAGCTAAATGCTTTTAAAACTAAATTCACAAAAAATCTTCAATGTGTATGCGGTGCTATTGATAATTGTACAACACACATTCTATATTATTGCCCTTATTTTGAATCGGCCCTTTCAGAATTCAGAAAAGATTAATCCAAATGTATATTCCAAGATGCCGTATCTCTTTTGAATTTTGTACAAACTTTAATGTTAAGTCCATTTGGCTCGTTTCTATGATTGCTGTTGGGTTTTTGTTGATAGAATGTTTGCATTTTTATTTTATAATAGTTCAATTCTGGAGTTTTTATTTTATTTTATTATCATTATTATTATTATGTTTTTTGTGTGTGGTTTTTTTTTTGTGGTTTGGTTTTTAAACTGTTTTAACTAAGCATACATCCCCTAATGTTACTTATAAATATGCACTTTAAGCACACACAGATACACATGCACATTCCCACGCGCACACACTCACACACACACTTTCATGTCTAATATCACTTCTAAGTGAAAAGACGTTAAATTAAAGAACAACAACAACAACACACACACACACACACACACACACACACACACACACACACACACACACACACACACACACACACGCGCGCGCGCGCGCGCGCGCACACTTACAGATATACATAGGGCCTATACATGCTTCTCCCTATCCCCTCCCATACACCCAAGGACAAGAGGTTATGAACGAAGGGCGAAAAGGAACTCTTGAAAGGGTGAAGGCTAGGGTACTCCTTTGCCAAAGGGAAATCACGTGAGGAGGATGGAAATCTGTTTAACGTCCTCCGGTCAGGAACAGACACATATGGGACACTAGTAGATATAAAGATGGTGGGAACGATCTTGGAGGCAATGCCCAGAGGCAGTGCAACACGGCCAGGAAAGTTCCGAATTTGTGTCAATATAGATAATAGCTGACTTCACGTGAGGAGGCATGTGGCATAGATCAAAGAAAGGACGAGATGGGAAAGGGCCAATCGGGACTAGCTACCCGCAAAAACTTGCTTTAAAAGTCACACTTCTTATATATCTATGATTATCCTCATCATCAATGAAGTCAGTACATAAGCATAGGATCACACACACACAAACGCACAGGTAGACAGGTAGTAGACAGACACACTTACACACACATGCACGCACGCACACGCACACGCACACACACACACACACACACACACACACACACACACACGTGCGCGTACGCACACATGCACACACACACATACACATACACATATGTACGCGCGTACACACACACACACACACACACAGCGCACGCGCACACACGCACGCACGCACACGCACACACACACACACACACACACACACACACACACACACACACACACACACACACACACACCGTGACACACACACACACACACACCGTGACACACACACACACACACACATGTCCATGCGTAAACACACTCGTGCGCGTGCACACACACGCACACGCGCGCGCGCACACACACCACACACACCTATGCCATATCATTTGCTTATTCAATGTTCCATCAGGTAATAACATTTTGAGACACAGACACACACACATGCACGCGCACGCATGCTCACACTGACACACACACACACACACACACACACACACACACACACACACACACACACATATATATATATATATATATATATATATATATATATATATATACGCACACGCACACACGCGCGCACACGCACGCACACACGCACGCGCACGCACGCACGCACGCACACACACACACACACACACACACACACACACACACACACACACACACACACACACACACACACACATATATATATATATATATACGCGCATACCCATGCACATACACACGCACTGCACATGGAATCTCTATACATAATAGGCCTAACCCCTAAAACCTCCTGGGTTAGCTTGTTTGAAACACGCCGGCCTTAAAGGTTAACGGATTAACGGATCAAATATGTCAGATTACGCGGGCTTAAGTACGCGTAGACCGGCCAACCTAGCACGTTGTTCAATGATTATGTACATAAACCTTGACATAGTTGTGATGCATGGTCGGACCAAATGATTCGTAAGGGGAGGGCGGGGGGGTGCCCGCCGGGGTCCAAGAAGCTTTATAGGTTCCGGGTTAAGGGTCAATGCAATTTAGAGAGTAAAATCGAGTCATTTTCTTACTTTTCATCCTTGTATAAGGTACATCTTGGGGAAGGGGGGGTGGGGGGTGGGGGGGTGGGGGGGGGGGGGGGGGGGGGTCCGGAACCCAGGGGCGAGTAAGTCAGTTCAGCTAAGGGTGGTTCCACCTTCGGTTGGGGGTGGGTGGGGGTGGGGTGGGGGTCCGGAAACACAGGGGCAAATATGTCAGTTCAGCTGGGGGTGGTTCCAACTTCCAATGGCTGGGTTGGTGGGTGGGTAGCGGGGGGGGGGGGGGGATCCGGAAATACAGGGGCGAATAAGCCAGTTCAGTTGGGGTGGGTTCCAACTTCCAATGGCTGGGTTCGGTATGTGGGTGTCCGGAAACACAGGGGCAAATATGTCAGTTCAGCTGGGTTAGGGGTGGGTGGGGGGGGGGGGGGGGGGGGGGGTTGTCCGGAAACACAGGGGCAAATACGTCAGTTCAGCTGGGGGTGGTTCCAACTTCCAGTGGCTGGGTTGGTGTGGGTGTGGGGGGGGGGGGGGGGAGTGTTGTCTGGAAAACTGATGCTAATTTGAATGAAGGCTAAAAGAAGCAAAGAAGGCCTCTCCTGTGAGAAAAGGGTAAAACTGTGGCTTGAAACTACACGAGGTCATGGATGTTCCTTTCCTTCCTTCCGGTAAATGCATGACCACAGTCACACTTGACTATGTCTCTGCAAACAAAGGGGTCTGCGGAAGATGTCCGGAGACCCAAAAAAAAAGGCTTGATGGAGTTTTTTAGATTAAAAGAAAGCTATCGACACAAAAATGCCGATAGTCCTGGCCTGGACAGCTTCCTTCTTTCTTTTTATTTTCCCTTTTTTTTTAGGGGAATGGGAGGGGGGGGTCAAGAACGCCTGTAACCGCCCCCCCCCCCCCCTCCGTGATCCGCCTCTGAGATCTATAATAGTTATTGGTCTATACAGGCCATGTACATGAAGGTGTGTTAAATGAGCTTTCAAGCGTAATTATTTTTTGTAATATAGCTTGCTACCCGGCGCATGCGCACCATTCACATCAGGGGCGGACCAGATGATTCGTAAGGGGGGGGGGGGGGGGGTCCGCCGGGGGTTAAGGGAGCTGCATATTCATCCAGCCCAGAAATCCTTCCACCACTGAGGATTTTCCACCACCATCGGAAGTTTCATTGAGCGGATGAGCCAACACAAAATCCTTTCTCCAGAATTTGTCACTGCCATCGGAACTTTTGTTGGGGCGGGGTGGGGTGAGCACATACTGGAGAGAGAGAGAGAGAGAGAGAGAGAGAGAGAGAGAGAGAGAGAGAGAGAGAGAGAGAGAGAGAGAGAGAGAGAGAGAGAGAGAGAGAGAGAGCTGAATGGGGTTATGAGTGAAGAAAAAGAATAAAGAAAAGTGAGTGTGAAATCAAGTGGCTGTATTGTGTGTGTGGGGGGGGGGGGGGGAGGGGGGGGGGGGAACAGAGGCAACAACACACACACTGACACACAAACAAACAACCACACACACGCCCGCGCGCGCCCGCGCGCGCGCGCACGCACACACACACACACACACACACACACACACACACACACACACACACACACACACACACACACACACACATACACACACACACACAGGGGTCTAAGGTCGCACATTGATGCCCATGGGTTGGAGGGTACCCAGGCGATCAACGAGAGAGCTTTCCAGAACACCGTGGGTCATTCTATAAAAAAAAGTCATTTATATTTTTACGTCACATTTTGCAAGTTTTATCAGTTTATGGTCACTGGCCACCCCTAATTTTTCTATTAAAAAAAAGTGTTTGCAAGTCGCTGACTCGCATCCTGCGGTTTCAAGCTTCAACGCCATTGTTGCTATGGTATTTGACCGAGTAATGGAGGTAAGCAACTCTAATCTTCACGAAGTGCTCTCCCCTCCCCCCCCCCCCCCCCCCCCCCCAAATCGTCTATTAACCTTTACCGTCAAAATGAAAATACAGACGCCAAAGAAGGGAAAATAGGCCCCCAAACCCCTTCTAAACATGTGTAGCCCTTTTGAAAAATAATATAAATCAAACAACCAGCTTTCGATTTTGATCATAAAAACGCTTCAGAAAATAATAGCAGCCCCCCCCCCCCCCCCCCCCCCCCCCCCCCCCCCCCCCCCCCCCCCCCCCCCCCCCCCCCCTCCGGGGTAAGGTTTCACTTCTGTGGCAGGCTGTGACCATAATATAAATTATAATACAATAATTTTGCATGTCTAAAAAAAATCCAGTGCGTCTTTTCAAAGACATTGTGTTGACGTAAAAAGTATTGACGTCAAGGGATGAGTAAAATCTTTTGTGACGTGAAAGATGTCCCCCCAAAAAAAAAATGACGTCTCAGTGTAGGGCCCCTATCTAATGTCTTCTCAAGCCCAGGACAAATGAAAGATCGCACACGAATTCCAGGTCCAGGTGTTCTCGAGCCTACTAGTCTATGCCTAGCCTAGGCTACTACATTGATCAGCATCATTTCTCAGGATGGGATCATGAATAGGCCTAGCGAGATTAACCT